>OZ024742.1:89647487-89779987 GCA_964016885.1 Eledone cirrhosa | reverse complement strand
ACCCTTAACGGGATGTTCTGAAACTAACAAAGTCAATCTGTAAACGCAGAACTGGATATTTCAAAAAACGTTGCAACCGGAGGAAGACAGGAAAACGATACTTTGGTTCGTGGAAACGTTCTCTGGCAAAGAACGGGAAAAATCGAATAATACGTCATTAATAGGAGCGCTGAAAAACTATTACACGCAAAGAAAGAACCACGTTTATGGTATAAAAGAGGTCGTAGACTAATGTTCTCTTAGGTGGTGCATAGAGACGTTCTCTGGCAATGAACGAAAAAACGAAGATAATACGTCATATGTGGAACGTGGAGAACAATAGCACGCAAAGACAAAACCACGTAAATGGTATAGCAGAAGTCGTAGACTAAAATTCTAACTATGAGACCAAATGAATCTCCGCTATAGAGTTAGGAACAAGTAAATAAATACAATACAGAAGTAATAGAAATACATACACGCAAACAAATTCGTACATACACAAGCATACGCAAAACATTACCATAGGTATACAAAACCACGCACATATAAATATGTGTGTGTGTGTATGCGTGTATACAAATAAATAAATAATTATATAAACGTATATAAATAAATAAATACGTATATAACAAGCGCACACACATACCTACATATAAATATACGAATGTTCGGAGACGTAGGTCAACTAAAACAAGAAGTACACAATACACACACCCACCATACGTACGAACCCGCATACTCACACAGACGCAAAACTCCCGTGTGTGTGCACTTGTTATATACGTATTTATTTATTTATATACGTTTATATAATTATTTATTTATTTGTATACACGCATACACACACACACATTTTTATATGAGCGTGGTTTTGTATACCTATGGTAATGTTTTGCGTATGTACGTATTTGTTTGCGTGTATGAATTTATTTATTTCTATTACTTCTGTATTGTATTTATTTACTTGTTCTTAACTCTGTAGCGGAGATTCATTTGGTCTCCTAGTTAGAATTTTAGTCTACGACTTCTGCTATACCATTTACGTGGTTTTGTCTTTGCGTGCTATTGTTCTCCACGCTCCACACATGACGTATTATCTTCGTTTTTTCGTTCATTGCCAGAGAACGTCTCTATGCACCACCTAAGAGAACATTAGTCTACGACCTCTTTTATACCATAAACGTGGTTCTGTCTTTGCGTGTAATTGTTTTTCACCGCTCCTATTAATGACGTATTATTCGTTTTTTCCCGTTCTTTGCCAGCGAACGTTACCACGAACCAAAGTATCGTCTTCCTGTCTTCCTCCGGTTGCAACGTTTTTTGAAATATCCAGTTCTGCGTTTACAGATTGACTTTGTTAGTTTCAGAACATCCCGTTAAGGGTGAAAGCAGCGATTCTTTGCTTAAACTTTAATCTGTTATTTTAATAAATATTTGCTCTACGGTTCTTATATATTTGATATATATTTATCCTTATCGAGCCCTCTTTGGATTTTAGTCTTCAAATTTATTATTATTACTATATATATATATATATATATATATATATATATATATATATATATATATATATAATATTATAAAGCTGAGTGTCGTGTGTATTATATATGTATGTATGTATGTATGTATCCTGAACACTTCCCTATAGTGTGTTAGCTTTACTCTCTCCGTCGCTCTTCACTCTCAAATATTATAAAGTTGAGCGTCGTCTCTCCGTCGCTCTTCCCTCTCTATATAATAGATGATTCCCCCTCTATTTAATTTAACTGCTTTACTCTCTTTGTCGCTCTTAACTAAAAAATATTATAAAGTTGAGCGTCGTCTCTCTCTCTCTCTCCCTGTTTCACCCTCTTTATAATTTAACTGCTTTACTCTCCCTGTCGCTCTTTACTCTCTATATGACAACAGTTTCCGTATCTCCGTTCAATATACACACATACACACACACACACACACACACACACACATATATATATATATATATATATATATATATATATATATATATATATATATATATATATATATATATATATATATATATATATATATAGATAGATAGAGAGAGAGAGAGAGAGAGAGAGAGAGAGAGAGAGCGATTTAGAGACAGATTAGGAAAACTAAACACACACATCTAGAGAGACAGAAAAACAGAGGGAGGGGAAAATAGATAGGCCGTTAGACAGAGAGAGATACAATTAAAGTGTTAGTTATTTAGAGAGAGAGAGAGAGAGGGATAGAGAGAGAGAGAGAAAAAGAGAGAGAGAGATTAGAGAGAGAGAGAGAGAGTCGGAAGGACAATGTGACACTGGTTGGTGTGTGGTATCTTTGCAGTGGAGTGGTGGTGGCAGGTATACTTAGACGGCGCCAGCCGGTCGGGACAGCTAGTATTATTATAAAGCTGAGCGTTGTGATATATTAGTAAAAGGAAAAGAAACTGCTGACAAATTTTTCCCAGTGAAAAATAGTTTAATTAGGAATAAGTAAAAATTAGTAATAAGTATTGGTTAGTATTCAGTTTTAGTTTTAATTTTTACCGGTTCAAAAATAATTTTGAGATAGAGCGTCCGTGATGTTTGCTCTAATCAGATTAGATTAAAAATTATAACAGATTAGAGTAAACATCACGGACGCTCTACCTCAAAATCATTTTTGAAAAGTATTAGAAATTCGTAACCGGTAAAAACTTAAACCTAAAACTGATAACCAATACTTATTCCTAATTAAACTATTTTTCACTGGGAAAAATTTGTCAGCATTTTCGTTTCCTTTTACTAATATATCACAACTCGTGTGTTACACCTCTATTCTTTTATATATATAAACATATATATATATATATATATATATATATATATATATATATATATATATATATATATATATATATATATATATATATAAATGTGTGTATGTATGTATTTTCTATGTATGTACATGTTTATAACAAGCTGCATCCTTTCATGTATGACACATTGTGTATCTTTATATGATTTTGTGTGTCTATTCTATTTATGTATATATATATATTTTTTTTTTATGCGTGCGTGGGTGTGTATGCACAGCAGATGCCAATATAATAACAAAGATTAGCGAAAAGAAGAATATTTATGCAGAACTGATGAGAAATCTGCAGATTCTCCACCCTGATTACACCTTCAGATTTATGCCTGTGATTATTGGGGCACTGGGTTATGTTAGTAACTGCCTCAATACAAATCTTGAGGAGCTAGGCTTCACAGGAACACACAGAACACAACTAGTTAGGAAATTACAAGTGCAATCCATTAATGGAACAGTAAAAATATGTAAAACATTCCAAATATTTTGCATCTAATAACTGCATATACACATGTACAGATACAAAGCATATACACATGCACACATACAACTCAAAACATCCACATCCACACATACAATAACATCCATATCTAGACATGCATACATAATCTACCTCGTTGATGTTGTCTAAATTCCAATGAGAGTCTTGTGTCTATGTTAGAAACAGACTCTCTCTCTATTGGTAAACATTTGTGAAATTATAAAACCAGAAGAACATACATACACAGTAAGTCAACGCGATCATTCGCACATTTTGGCGGGGATACTATTTATTGAATTTATGATGAATAATATCTCCGACAGGAATGCCTCAACTAACAGTCGTGTTGAATAACTGGGTATTCTTCTGACTATATCCACTGATGACACCTTTTATTCGAATTCGTAGAGATATCTGACTAAATATATACTTCATTTTATAAGGGTTTGGTATAAACAGTATGGGTGGACACAGCATCAACAGTAACAATTTACCGAACACAAGGAACAAAAATAATTTACCGAATAAAACCAGTGAGAAAATCAATGAGAAATGTAAATAAACTTATTCGGTTGTTGCTACGGAAGAAACCGAAATTATAAATCGCAGTTCTCTTGGAGTTGCCAACTTAATGATGATTTATTTAATTGTTATAAAATGGTGAAAACAATCCCTCCATTGGCTATATGTATAGAATGAAGCCTAACTGGGAGAAAATACATCTAGAGCTAAATCACTTCACAGCCAAACAATTACGCCAACAAAGGAATTTTTTTAAAAATAAAAATAAGATAAATTTTATTAATTGTAAGTCCCCCAGAACAAACATGGAATCAACAACACGTTCTACAGGTCGTTATGCTACTAGACCTTCTAGCAGCCAGGTCAAACAGTGCCTTGAAGCAACTATGCCCGTAAGAAATTTGACCACGTGTACCATCTGAGTCTGCCTTGACTGTTGTGGAAACACTATCGATAATAATAATCAAAAGTATAAATAATTAAAATTTTCTCGCAACGAAATCTCCAAGAAAGAAATTAATTCATGTATAAACATTTCTCTTGCTGAACGTAATAAAACAACAATACTAAAAAAAATGAAACCAAATAATGAAATCTTACGTGCTATTGACGAAATTGGGATGAATATTAACGACCGATTAAAACCCCCATATTTTGGAAAATCAACGCCTGTTTATATATAGCAACGACAATGAAGCCTTATATCGGTGATAGGAGAGATATTAAGAACAAAACACCACAAAAACACCATCATATCATAATATAATAAAAGGAGGAGTGAGGGACTGCGTCCTACATATATTTGTTTATCCCGTCAGTAAAATAAGTTGGATTACTTTGAATGAATAATGATTGAATATTACATAATTTATGTACTAAATTTCTTAGCTGTTGATTAAATATAATTGTTCTTATATATAATAATTGCTTATTTTAAGATTCACTTCTTTTAAAATTTTGAAATGTCAACACTTCCGGTTAGCATTCATTATATCATAACACTTATTACATTGCTTATGTAAACGTTCATATAATTTCATCGTTATATAAGGTTTATATTTCTGTCGCTAATTTTCTTCTTTTTCGTTTTCATAAAATTTGCCGCAGTGCAGTTTATATATAATATCGTCTTTTTTAAATGTATCATGGATTACTTTAAAGATTACAGAAGAGAGTGCAACACAGTCCCTCTTCAATTTCTGTGCATATTGTCAATTACGATTTTATTTGACATATCATATCTACATGCATATATATTTGCGTATAATATCAATATGGACACTACACATGCTAGCAGAAAACCACCCGAAGGTGTATAACTAAAATAGAAAAAAAGATTGTTGACATACGAAAAACTATAGGATATGTGACAATGCTCCTTACATGCAAACAAAAACAAAAATAAAACTTCACTCCTCAACAACAAAGAGTGAAAAATAAAATAGAAACGATGTTTGGTGACAGTACAACCAGAAATCTTCAATATAAGCTGATCACCCTCAAACAAGAATTGAGAGTTGTCAGTGAGAAACACCGATAGCTGAAGAGGGTAGATGAAAGAAAAGTACTTCATTAAAGATTCAGACGAAACCAAACATCAGTCTAGAGAGATATGAAGGGCAAAGTAATAAAGGTCACTGATTCCCCATCCTAGAAAGACATAGATTCCTTCTGGAGAAAAATATGGGGTGAAAAGAAGAATTTCAACAAAGATGCAGTGTGGATAAAATAAATCAAAACGAACTATTGCTCCTACACTACAACACAAACATACGAAATAAATGAGGATGCCCTTGATACTGTGATAGGAAAACTCCAACATAAGAAAACACCAGGAAGAGACATTATTGTCGGCTACTTGTACAAAAAACTGATATTCTATCAAATGTATCTTATTGACCTCTACCAACAAGTTCTCAAGGCAGACACACATCGATTCGCAGAACACCTGACCTAGGATTAGCAAAAACACATCGTCACTTCCGTTTCCCACAAACATTCAGCACAGCATCTCTCTGTCTCAACCATTATATTACATCAAGCATCTCTAGTGACTCGCACCAGGACCAAGCAGTTATCTTTCATCCTAGAATCACCATCCGGAATTATTTCAGCTCTCCACCACCATGCGCTGTATCGTTTTCCGCTTACTTTCTGTATCTCCCCCCCCCCCCCCCCCTTAACTCACTCCGTCTCTTTTCTCTATGTATATGATTATGTTATGTTAAATAAGTGTGAATAAATCATTTGTTAGTTTTTAGGTACATATCTATAATCAATATCGTAAGCAGGATTGAGCACTCGACGTGGTGTAGTTCCACCGTTATGTATAACGGAAGTGTGTGCACAGCAGAGTATTACTATAATAATGAATTAGATGAGAGTATGTTATAATTTCATCAAATTCTATTTAATACTTAATCCTTTGATACGTATTTAGATGGCATCAGTTATATAATAATCAGACACGCTCTCGTCAGTTAGTACTTTACTTATATAATCATTAGTGGTGTCATTATCAATCCGATACAGTAGTTGGCGGGCTTAGGTTTTGTTTCTTCACTGCTCAGCATGAATATGGAGTTATCCACAGATGTATTTCCTTTTGTGTATTACGTCGGGCGTGGACTTTCTTTGGTTTTTTTTTTTTGACATGGTTCGTGTTTGCACATTCACATTTTTGTCACCCCCAAAATATTCTCCAGTTTATTGTTTCATTTGATACTTAGGGCAGTCCTCGGTTAATCAGTTCATATTTCACAGAAAGTATGTTTTGTCATTATGGTTGGCTTCAGACGAGTGAACTGGTCATTGTTTATATTATTTGGTCAGTCATCAAAATAAACAATAAAAATAACAATAAAAATAGATGTAAAGCTAACAGCAACAACCACAACATGAACAACGATCCTGGCTTTGTAAATTACGGTCCCAGCATATCGTATCCCGTGCAAAAGCGAGTGGTGAACATAACAATGAATGGAAATAATACATTCTAAAATTCCTATTCCGTTAAAATTCCCTACAACTGAAATATTAACAATAATATCAATAACAATCACAATATGTTAAGATACAACAGTAATCAGCCGAAAAACCAAAGAGTGGACCGGATTACCTTTGACAGAGCAAGTCCCATGGACAGAACAAAAGCGGGTGGTACGAGGCAACGGCAAATATCCATCCCTTAACATGAGCAAGAACCAGGAGGTAACACATTCTACCACAGAAAAATAACAACTCACTGCAGATACAACGGTACTGAACAGAACATGCAACTGCAGAGACTCTAATAAGTGCCCACTGAAAAATGAATGCCTACAAAGAAATATAGCTTACGAGTCTAGGTGACAACCTGCAACTCATCATATAGATTAGGAGAAAAATCAATTATGTCCCAAAACCAATGGTATAATCACTGTATATCTGTTTATCTGTGTACACAAACTCCCCTAGATTTGGTACTTAAACTCAAAATGTAAAGATATTATTGACTGTAGTATATAAGATAGGTTCATAGCATTAAATTATAGGGCAATCTATAGTCCCCAGTATTTGAATAGTTCTTATTTTATCGACCTAGGTAAGATGAAGAGCAATATTTACACCGATGCGATTTGAACTCGGAAAGTTAATGGGATGTAACTGTATACAACAATGTACATTTACTGTCATTTTATGGTTTTCTAAACGCCACCACACTCCTAACTATAGTAGCATTATTTTCTTTTTTTTCAGTACTGGAAACTATGTAATTATAATTTGATTTTAACTTATCATTCGCACCCATAAAACTGACAATCACAATTGATGCAAGTTCGGTATAGTGATTTTTATGAGTAAAGGTTCTCCCAAAATATCACACACTGTTACCAATATAACCGAAAACACTCTGTCTCAATGTAGATATTTGTAAAAAGAGATAAATTCATGCCATCATGTTCCGACAAAA
This sequence comes from Eledone cirrhosa, assembly GCA_964016885.1. Taxonomy (NCBI): domain Eukaryota; kingdom Metazoa; phylum Mollusca; class Cephalopoda; order Octopoda; family Eledonidae; genus Eledone; species Eledone cirrhosa. The sequence goes on along the minus strand of OZ024742.1, from coordinate 89,772,209 downwards.
GTGTTCCACAACTTCAATCAACTTAGTAGCCAAACCCCCAAATTAAATCTTTAGAAAGTCAGTATCGAATAGAAGACATCAGAGACAAGAACAAAATCAATTATTACACGGTGTAATCTAATATATGGCATAAATATATTAATTTGTTTGAACTTACCGACACCGAACGACCAATACTTCGGTGTACAGGAAATATGAAAGAATTATCGTCATACCTTATTTTCTAATGAGACGTACCAGGTGAAATATTGATAATTAGGAATTTAAATTGAATTCGCGTTACACGATATAAAACCAATAAATATCTATAAATATAAATATCACTTCAAAATCGTTAAAATGATATCAACCTCGGTATACAGATAGATTTTTAAAAAATGTTTCAGAGTTTAAAATTAGAGTAACATTATTACTAACTTTTAAATATTTAAAGAATATATAGAATAATTACTTGTTTGAGGACTGTAAGGAGGCCAATAATGTGGTATAGGAGTTGGATACCATGTTGTTTGCCATGGATAATGCGATGCAGTTGTTCCAACGACAGTCAATAGAATACAAACAGTGATAACAAGGATCTGCGACATGATGTTATACATTTTGTTTTTGACTCCAAATTCAATTTAATATTGAACTGAGAGACATATTTATGGTGTTCTAGCACCGAAACAAATCACATTAATTCCCACGCATGTGTCAAAATTAACTTTGATGCTTAAGAGTTTCTCACGCCTTTGCATAATTTCAATAGGTACTTTATCATAAATTAAATAATTAAATGGATTATTGAAATTAGGTAAATGTACAATAAACCTGAATCGTGGGATAATTAATTCTGTTCCAGATATTTATTAGATCGTAAGATTTCATAATAATCATCATCATATTAATTTGCCTTTTCATTAACACCATCATCATCAGCATCATCGCTATCACTATCATCTTCCTCGTTATCGTCGTTCTCAACAGGATCGCCGTTGTCGGAGTCACCATCATCGTTATCGCCATCATCGTTATCGCTATCATTATTATTATTATTAAGGGCGGTGGATTGGCAGTATCAGTAGAGGGTCGGACGCCATGCTTTGACGTATAGAGTTACGGCCCTTGCCATTCGGTGTTCAAATCCCGCCGAGGTTAACTTTGTTTCATCTTTACGGAGTCGATAAAATAAAGTACCAGTAATGCACTGGGTAATTGCTGGCCTTGTGCCAAAACGTAGGAACAATTATTATTATTATTGGTTTAAGGGCGGTGGATTGGCAGTATCGGTAGAGGCTCGGACGCCATGCTTTCCAGCATAGTTATGCCCTTTACGATCTGAGTTCAAATCCCTCCGAGGTTGACTTTGCCTTTCATCCTTACGGGGTCGATAAAATAAAGTACCAGTAATGCACTGGGTAATAGCTGGCCTTGTGCCTAAAGTAGAAACAAGTATTATTGGTTAATAAAGAAAACATCATCATCTCCATCTAAAAATAAAATAAAAATAAATTAGTAATAATAATAAATATTTAGGTGTTCTGGAGGCAGATGACACCAAGAACAAAAAAATGAAGGAACTGATAAGATCTGAGTACATAAGGAGAGTAAGGAGCGTGTTAAAATCACATCTAAATAGTAGGAATGTCATAAGTGCAGTGAATTCCCGAGCTGTGTCTATTATTAGGTAAAGTGCGGGAATTCTGAAATGGAATGTTGCTGAACAAAAAGAAATGGATAGGAAGACTAGGAAGCTATTGACTATCTACAGCATGTTCCACAAGAGGTGTGATGTCGATAGACTCTACTTAAATAGATATGAAGGTGGAAGAGGTCTTATCAGAATAGAGGACTGTGTTCAGATGGAGAAAAACATCCTGTACAAATACGTGACTGACAGTAGGGAGCCAACGCCCAAAATTGTACTGAAGGAGAAGACAATAGACCAGGGGATGTCCAATGAGGAAATAACAACAAGGAGGAAGAGCAACCTTCATGAAAAATAACTTCATAGTACCTTCTTTAAAAAAAATGAATTTAGAGATCCACAGACATGGAACTGGTTGAAAAGAGGAGACCTTAAAAAAGCAACAGAAGGAATGCTAATGGCTGCGCAAGAGCAAACCCTCAGAACAAAGTGGGTGAAACACCATATTTACAAGGAGGAGGCTAGATTACTGTGTAGGATCTGTGGAGAGAGAGAGAGAAGACTGTGGCTCACATTGTACCCGAGTGTAAACACCTAGTCCAGGCTCACTATAATGGCTGGAGACATGATGTGATAGGCAGGGTGATCCCCTGGCATCTATGCAAAGTAAACAATTGACCACATTCTGAGAAGTGGTATGAGCATAAGCCAGAGTCAGTGATAGAAAACGACCAGGTGAAAGTACTATGGGACTTTAGGATACAGACGGACAAGAAATTAGAACACAATAGGCCTGACCAGGTGGTTTTGGACAAGGAAAAAAGATCGTGCCTGATTGTAGATGTAGCCTGCACATTTAACACGAGAGTGCAAGAAAAGGAGAGGGAGAAAATTAACCGATACCAGGATTTAAAGTGGAGTTAAAAAGGATTTGGAACTGACATGAAGTCAAGGTCGTCCCGATTGTCATAGGCGCACTAAGTACTATCTCAAAGAGTTTTCAAGGATGATTAAAGAAGATTAGTCCAGCCACGCTCTTTGGAACACTTCAAAATGCATGCTTGCTGGGAACAGCAAGAACCCTCCGATACGTCCTGAATATATGAGGCTGAAGGTAGCGGCTTGATATTCATTTCAATAAACTTTCCAGTTAAATAACATCAATGACTTAGACTCAAAGAACAATAATTATGATTATTGGCTGTCAGACATGTAGACGTGTATTGTGGGCTCTGCAAAAGTGGTAAAATTTAAGTTTTGTTTTTATTTGTAATGATTGTTGCATTTTGTGAAAAGGGTCGTAAGACTTCAGTCTTTGCCCTGTGAAGACCAAATATTTGAACTTTCGTTGAAAAAAACTTTTACTCGAAAAAAAAATAAAATGGCTGAGCCACTCTCCCCCTCAACTTTAATTCTGCTCTCGTGTCACAGCGGCTTCAACGCTGAGAGGAGGGATACGGCAAACATAACGAACACCATTGCTAACATAGTAAAAAAAAATATATTTATGACAAACATAACATGCAACAACAAATTTAACAAACCCACCACAAACAACATAAACAATGCCTGCAGCATCAGCAACAGTGAGAACACTAACTTTTAAAAAAAATGACAACAGCTGTAACAGCGACAACTAAAACACAGTCAACACAAACAATGACAACAAAAACAAAAACGAATTTACCAACACCACCAACAAGAACATGAACAGCAACAGCACTAACACCAACTGCACCGTGAACAAACAACAGCAGCACCAAAGATATCACCAACTGCCACACCAACAACACCAACAGGAACAACGACAGCACCAACAACAATGGCAACACCAACAACAACGACAATACCAACAACAACATTACCAACAACCACAACACTGCCAACAACAAACACACTTTCGCTGTGACGGCAGCCAAAAAGTGTCATGGACCTCACTGATAAAACTAAAAAGTTGTCCCAGGCTTGAAAGCTCATCAAACAAGAGAAAACCTGGACCAACTGAACTGTCTCAGCGGAAGCCATAGAAGCGGTGGAGCGAAGAACGGTGCATTTCAGCGCAGACAAAGAAAATGGCTATAATTGCCCAAACAGACATTGAAGCGACGCTGAGGTGCATCAAAAACTCCCGTAAAAGGCCGCATTGTTTCGTGTACGAAGAAGCAACCCATTTGCGAGCCTTCTACCCTTAACTACTAAAAGGTGCAAGGGGTAGACGGAGATTACTCAATAGCGATTGCCTAATATCAAAAATGGAATATTCTCACGTTGTCCACATGTCTGGAAACACATCTTGCATAACTACAAAGCTCCGGATTGAATAACAAAAACATTCTAATTTTCTAATCAACTCGAACATCTTTTCCGGACTTTCGTCCGTGGATTTGTATCGCTTGGGTGTAATGACCGTTTCTGCGCATGCGCGTTCATACGTCTGTTCTTCCTGTTCCGTTTAACCATGAATAGTCCGAGCTGAAGATCCGCTAAGGTGAAACATTTTTCTCGGTATGGTGAACTAACTGTTGTGTTATTACTTATATATATATATATAAACAACGAGTTATATGCTTTGTTGACAAGGTTTTCAGCAGAGTTATGTTCATAATGAACGCTCTACAAAGCAATCTCTCTCTCAATTAATTTACATACTAAGAAATTTTGAAATTTTAAATCACCTGCGCATTTTAATTTGACCGTATGAGGTCTATTTTGGGGGCATGTCACTATCTGATACATCATATATTATATTTTATCTGATGAAAGCATACTATAAACTAGTATCCTTGAAATATATATAATTGTTTCTATCTTTGGCACAAGGCCAGCAATTACCCATTACATTACCGGTACTTTATGTTATCGACCCCGTAAGGATGAAAGGCAAAGTTGACCTCGGCGAGCTTTGAACTCAGAATGGAAAGGGCCGTAACTCTATGCTTCAAAGCATGGCGTCCGACCCTCTACCGATACTGCCAATCCAATGAAATAAATATGATGCTATAGTGATATATTTTACATTTATTACTATATATATATGTATATATATATATATATATATATATTTATATATATATATATATATATATATATATATATATATATATATATATATATATATATATATATATATATATATATATGTATACACACACATATATATATATATATACACGTGTGTGTACACATATATATATACGTGTGTGCGTGTGTGTGTGTGTGTGTGTGTGTGTGTGTTAGTGTGTGTATGTATATATATATATGTGTGTTAGTGTGTATGTGTGCGTATAAAGAACAAATAAGGTGTGGTAAGATAGCAGGTGGACCATAACGCACCAGAGTACTCAATACTTAGGGTAGTAGAGTGGGTAATAAGAAAAGAGTCAGGACCCGACGGCTGAGCTGCGGCTGTTTCGACAGCTAGATCTGAATATTTGTGTATATATTTTAAGCTGTAAATTTAAGCAATATGTTGTGTTAACTGGGTTACCAATGTATACAATGAGACATGGGAAGCTCATATCAATCAATAAACACACTGCGTTATGTTGTTTATTTACAATAATATCCGGTTTGTTAGCCTTGACTGTCCTATCTGTATGTACAGGAAAGTCGCAAAAAATCGTTACATTTTCTCCCTCAGTTATACCATCAAGTCAATGCTTTTTCTACTTGTCAGGTTTGATTTGATAACTCCGACATATTAACCAGTGTAAATATTGGCAATCTTTGTCATGCCTTGATTTAAATGCTACTGATGCTAAAACTTTACATGCAGAGATTAAGTGGACCACAAATCGCATCATTTCAGAATCGACACTTAACTTAATTTTGGGCAGCTAAGATGAAGCCCTCACTCTGTGCCTCTAGCCATTAGGTGGGTGCAGTCTTTGATATGGGTACCTCTAGTCAACACAATCAACATCAGCTTTTTGCTACGGGCAACATATTTGCCATGCAGATGTTTCTTCACCCACTTCGATGTTAATTGATCGTACCCTTTTTATCGTAGCGATTAATTTTACTTGCTTTGCATCAACAGTTGCCACAATTCCCCCAGTCACGCTTGGTTAGTGTCCTGTCTCATCATTCAGCTATTTTATATTGAAATCATACCCGAAGTATCTGAGATATAGCAATTGAACTTAATCATCTGCATGAACATCTGTGATCTCGCTTTGGCATGATATGAGTTCAGAAATAAGCCTAAGATTCCATGTGCATAAAGATATACACAGCTACCGTGTTCACGTATATACATTGAGGTAGACATCTATGCACATACATAACGTGTAAAGCACTGTGTATATGTGTGCATAACATATATAAAAACATCAGTGAAATATAGACTTGCTGACAAGCAGTAATTGAAATATTGAAAATTGAGTATTGTTTCGATGTTAAACACTATTATGAAAACCCTTCTCTAGCACAACGATATATATAAGTGAAATCTAGACAGAAGTGAGTAATCCATATTTATTGTCTTTGGTCTCCTCGATTCTGCACTGGAGGTTAGTGCTAAAAAGTTTGATGAGCTAAGCTGTCAATTAATCACCATCTAGTTATCTGCAAACTCAGGATAATTAAATCAAGGAAATCTAGAAATTGACAAGTACAACCTACAGTTGAAAGGAAGAACCGCTGACTGACTGATGTTGAGGTGTCAACCAGGTATGCGGGTGATATTGCATCCAAATCCAGAGAACTCCCTGAACAAACAGAGGAACTTGAAACTGAGTGCTGACTGTTCATCCCGCCTGTGTCCATTTCAGCTATTACATTATGCAGATGAAAACGGCTCTGTTTGGTTCTAGGTGGCTAGAAGAATTCTTGGTCAATCAGATGTTTAAAGGTTCCAATCGGGTAATGAAAAAGGCTGACAAAGCTTGGCTTGGAAATAAATCTTCCTTCTTGCACTCCGAGTACAAGCAGGTAAGAAAGGTCGGAACAGTGATAGTAAAGGCATTCAAGGCTAAGTGGTTAAGGAAGACCCGGGAGTTAAGTTGGAATCCGACTTTAGATTACTAAATGAAATATTCTGGCAGACAATACACCGACTTCATATTTAGACATCCCCCTCCACATCTGCCATCAGGAACTCTCATGGGGCTCTGCTCCCTGAAGAGAGCTGTACCCTCACGAGTTAGAGAGAATAGTTTATTGAACTTCTAAGTTTGGCCCGCTAAGCATCTTCTGATGTATATGTGGTGCATCACGATGGTTGAAGTCAGTAGAGCAATTAAAGAACTTAAATGTAGCATGTCCTCTGGGGGCGATAAAATTCAGTCCGAGATGTTAAAAATCTTAAATAGAGAAGGTGTGTTCTGAGTGACTCGTTTCTTCGGGGTATCCTGGATATCTTAATAGGTACCAAAGTATTGCTGTCGGGAGTGATAATTCCAATTTTCAAAAATGGTAAATAAAAAAAGGGATTGCTCTAATTAAAGAGGAATCTCCTTGTTAAGCTGCTCATGTAAAGTCTATGCTAAATGGCTGGCAAATAGATAAAGGAGTATTGTTGAGTTCAAATTAGCTGGCGAACAGTGAGGCTTTCACCGCAGACATAGCATAGCCAGCCGACTAAATATTTATACTGCAGTAGGTCTTCGAGGAATCGTAGGAATGTTGCCTAGAAATGTATGGACATCGAAATGTTAATGGTTAGACTTCCACGGAATGTGTTGTTAACGTTTCTAAAAAGAGTATTCATTTGAGAACAGCGTATTGCCTTGAATTTCATGCAAATGCCCTATTATTTGTGTTCTGATAAATGGAGATTAGTCGAATCCATTCAATGTGGAAGTCGGACTCTATTAAGCGTGCGTATTATCACCTCACATGTTCATAATCTTTATGAACATGATTGACATGTGAAGCAGGGCTGGAAGTGGTATCAAAACCGGTGAGTGTAGGATCAGTCGGTTGATATTTGCAGTCCACTTACTGTTACATATCTCGTCGGAAGCTACTCTCCAATGTGCACAGGATAGGCTTGCAGTCGATTGCTCTCGGGCAGAAATGAATAAATCTGCGTAGTATGTTAAGCATGTGAAAGGAATTACACTGAAGTAGGTGGATTCGTTCAAGTATCTCGGACCCATTTTCACGATTGATAGATGACTGGAGGCTGAATTTAATGGAAGAATTGCACAAGCTGTTGCAATAATGCGCCATCTTCTAGACGTGGTCATCAGAAGGTACACGAGGTACGTGAAAGGCTACACTTGCTATCTTCAATTCGGTGTTCGTGCTTAAACCTTCCTATGGTCATGGATCTTGATTAATGACTGGATAGGCTGCGTAGTTCGGAGATCGGAAATTCGCTCAAACTTCACCGCATCGGAAGATCACAGCGCCCGAACTACGAACATATGGTTAGATTGTGCGGGCCACATCAATAGGGAGGTGATCCAGAGGTAGACCTCAAGCAAGATGTTTTGATAGTATTCATGAGATCGCGTAGTTTCACATGGGAATCTAGCTGGATCACGTGAAAATGTTTGCAACTTTTTGGACCCCGGAAAGTGTTTGAAGATACTACCTGCATGATGTCACCATGGATATATGAGTGAAGAAGATGAAGAAACATTTTTTCTTATACAAATCAATATAGAGAATTCATTTACAGCCATTAATCGACGGAAGAAAATACAAAGAAACGCAAACGAGCGCAAACACAGAGAAGAATATAAAAACAAAGAGAAATACACAATAAAAAAGGGAAGTACATCTAATTCCGAATAGGCACAAACATTCTATTACTTACATACCCATACATCATTCAGCAATACTTAGGCAGATTTATATTTATACACGATAAAACAAAACAAATATATAACATCGAACATAAATACATAGGAAAACTACATATATACATATATAACATACACATTGCATACACAGACACGCGTATATATATATATATATATATATATGAGATTCTACAGGACTAGAACTGTTTCATTCTTTAGAAATCATCAGGAATCTGGCTTTCCAAAATAAATAACTTACCTATATATATATATAACGAAGGATCATACCTTTTCCTATATATATATATATATATATATATATATGTTTGTTGGTTCACCACTGGGTAGAACTGGTCATTCCGTATAGTCAACCTTGATGTAATATTAGGGAGAGAACTCGACGTAATGCAACTCACCCGTCTTCGTTTGAGTTATTGGTGGTGCGAGTACGAACTCCTCGCTCTCCGCTCCCTCCGTAGCCGAGATGACATCGTCATCAAACCGGCGGACAAGGGAGGCTCCGTGGTGGTGTGGCGCGCGGACCTCTACACGGCCGAAGCCCTCAGGCAGCTCTGTAACACCCTCTTCTACCGCCCTCTACCATCCGATCCCACACCCCTCTACCAACAACAAGTTTCCTCAACCATCCAACACCTTGTCTCTTCCCCCCTCCCACCGCTTGCCACGTCATCGTCCGCACCCCCCGCACCCCCACCATCTACTTCCTCCCCAAACTCCACAAACCCGACAACCCCGGCCGCCCCATCGTCTCCGCTTGCAACTGCCCCACCGAACTCATCTTCGCCTTTCTCGACTCCATCCTCGCCCCCCTTGTCACCACCCTCCCCTCCGACACCTCCGACACCAACCACGCCCTGCTACTTTTCGACTCCTTCACCTACCCACCCGGCCCACAGCCCTTCCTCTTCACCCTAGACATCAAGTCCCTCTATACCGTCATCCCCCACGCCGACGGCCTACGCGCCCTCAAACACTACCTCGACCTTCGCCCCTCCCCCATTCCCTTCACCCCACCCTCCTTCGGCTCGCCGAGCTGGTCCTCACCCTCAATTGTTTCTCCTTCTCGGGTGAGTTTTACCAACAGGTCACGGGGGTAGCCATGGGTACAAGAATGGGCCTGAACTATGCCAACCTTTTTGTTGGCCATGTTGAGGCCCAAATCTTTGCCCAGTACACCGGCCCCACGCCCGAACTGTACGGTCGTTACATTGACGACTGTATCGGAGCCACTACCCTCACCCGAGAACAGCTCGACTCCTTTCTCTCCTTCTTCTGCTCCTTCCACCCTTCCCTCCACTTCACCACCTCTATCTCCACCACCCACGTCCACTTCTTAGACATCTCCGTCGCCTTCGACCCCTCCCACCACTCCCTCGTCACCTCCGCCTTCTTCAAACCCACCGACTCCCACTCTTACCTCGACTTCACCTCTTCCCACCCCACACACACTAAACACTCTATTCCCTACTCCCAACTCCTCAGGATCCGCCGCCTCTGTAGCCGAGATGCTGACTTCGAGTCCCAGGCCCTTTCCCTAGTCAGCCATTTCATCCGCAGAGGTTACCTCCCCCCCCGCGCCCGTGCTGTCCACCGCTCCACCACCCTCACCCCACGCCACCGCACACACACCCACCGTCTCTCCTTCCTCATCACCTACCACTCCTCCATCTTACCCCTCCACCGCACCATCCGCCGCCTCTTCGGACGCCTCCAGTCCGACCCCTCCACCTCCCACATCTTCCCAACCCCACCACTCCTCTCCTTCAAACGCGCATGCAATCTCCGCAACCTGCTCGTCCACAGCTCCCTACCCTCAACCCACGCTCTTTCCCCCCCGGTTCCTTTCACTGTTCCAGGCCCCGCTGCAACACCTGTCCCCACATCAGCAACACCACCACCTTCCAGGGTCCCAACGGCCACTCTCTCTCTGTCCGGCATGCCTTCCACTGCACCTCCTCCAACCTAGTCTACGGAGTTCGCTGCACGGAGTGCGGCCCGACTTATGTCGGACAGACGGGACGTCGCCTGGCGGACCTATTCACTGAGCACCTCCGGGATATTCGTCTCGGTGGTAGTTCCCCCAACGCCCGCCACTTTGGTGCCTCTGGACATTCCGCACGCCATCTCACAGTCTGTGGCCTACTCCAATGCCACGGGACACCCTCCAATCTCCTCAGAGTTGAACAAAGAACCATCTTCATCTTACAGACCCACACTACCCCCGGCCTGAAGTCCCCACCCTTATTCCTTTAGCCTTCGCCCCCCCCCCCCCCCACACACACATATATCCCCCACTAACACACCCCTCCTTTTCACCGCCCACCCCACAAATAACAATACTAACACCTCCACTCCGCCTCTCATCCGACCACCCTTCCCCAACTAACATACTAACATCCCTCCCTTCTTCTCCCCCCCCCCTCCTTATCACACGCACACACCCACCGGCACATATATACACGCGCTCACACTAAACACACACCCTACTACCACCACTAACCCTCACCCCCACACATCCATCCCACCACCCCGCAACTAACATCACTAACACCGCCTGACCCCAAGCGCACGAACACACGCACCCACTTACACCACCCACCCCACACGCAAATAACATCACTAACACCCCCAACCCCACGCACACGTACCCACACACCCTCGTACACCACCAACTCTACACACCCTACCAACACTAACCCCCACTCACACCTGCATTCAACCCTTTCTCCACCCCCCGTATACTAACACCCACTAACACCCTCTTCATCAAACTACACACACACCAGTACACCACACTCCCTCCATCGACCCCCACACTCTTCTCTCCCCGCTCCACCCAAACGCTTTCTCCACACTCACTCATCCCACTAACACTAACCTAATATCAAAAATGGAATATTCTCACGTTGTCTACATGTCTGGAAACACATCTTGCATAACTACAATGCTCCGGATTGAATAACAAAAACATTCTAATTTTATAATCAACTCGAACATCTTTTCCGGACTTTCGCCCGTGGATTTGTATCGCTTGGGTGTAATGACCGTTTCTGCGCATGCGCGTTCATACGTCTGTTCTTCCTGTTCCGTTTAACCATGAATAGTCCGAGCTGAAGATCCGCTAAGGTGAAACATTTTTCTCGGTATGGTGAACTAACTGTTGTGTTATTACTTATATATATATATATATAAACAACGAGTTATATGCTTTGTTGACAAGTTTTCAGCAGAGTTATGTTCATAATGAACGCTCTACAAAGCAATCTCTCTCTCAATTAATTTACATCCTAAGATATTTTGAAATTTTAAATCACCTGCGCATTTTAATTTGACCGTATGAGGTCTATTTTGGGGGCATGTCACTATCTGATACATCATATATTATATTTTATCTGATGAAAGCATACTATAAACTAGTATCCTTGAAATATATATAATTGTTTCTATCTTTGGCACAAGGCCAGCAATTACCCATTACATTACCGGTACTTTATGTTATCGACCCCGTAAGGATGAAAGGCAAAGTTGACCTCGGCGGGCTTTGAACTCAGAATCGAAAGGGCCGTAACTCTATGCGTCAAAGCATGGCGTCCGACCCTCTACCGATACTGCCAATCCAATGAAATAAATATGATGCTATAGTGATATATTTTACATTTATTACTATATATATATGTATATATATATATATATATATATTTATATATATATATATATATATATATATATATATATATATATATATATATATATGTATACACACACATATATATATATATATACACGTGTGTGTACACATATATATATATATACGTGTGTGTGTGTGTGTGTGTGTGTGTGTGTGTGTGTGTGTGTGTGTGTGTGTGTGCGTTAGTGTGTGTATGTATATATATATATATATATATGTGTGTGTTAGTGTGTATGTGTGCGTATAAAGAACAAATAAGGTGTGGTAAGATAGCAGGTGGACCATAACGCACCAGAGTACTCAATACTTAGGGTAGTAGAGTGGGTAATAAGAAAAGAGTCAGGACCCGACGGCTGAGCTGCGGCCGTTTCGACAGCTAGATCTGAATATTTGTGTATATATTTTAAGCTGTAAATTTAAGCAATATGTTGTGTTAACTGGGTTACCAATGTATACAATGAGACATGGGAAGCTCATATCAATCAATAAACACACTGCGTTATGTTGTTTATTTACAATAATATCCGGTTTGTTAGCCTTGACTGTCCTATCTGTATGTACAGGAAAGTCGCAAAAAATCGTTACATTTTCTCCCTCAGTTATACCATCAAGTCAATGCTTTTTCTACTTGTCAGGTTTGATTTGATAACTCCGACATATTAACCAGTGTAAATATTGGCAATCTTTGTCATGCCTTGATTTAAATGCTACTGATGCTAAAACTTTACATGCAGAGATTAAGTGGACCACAAATCGCATCATTTCAGAATCGACACTTAACTTAATTTTGGGCAGCTAAGAGGAAGCCCTCACTCTGTGCCTCTAGCCATTAGGTGGGTGCAGTCTTTGATATGGGTACCTCTAGTCAACACAATCAACATCAGCTTTTTGCTACGGGCAACATATTTGCCATGCAGATGTTTCTTCACCCACTTCGATGTTAATTGATCGTACCCTTTTTATCGTAGCGATTAATTTTACTTGCTTTGCATCAACAGTTGCCACAATTCCCCCAGTCACGCTTGGTTAGTGTCCTGTCTCATCATTCAGCTATTTTATATTGAAATCATACCCGAAGTATCTGAGATATAGCAATTGAACTTAATCATCTGCATGAACATCTGTGATCTCGCTTTGGCATGATATGAGTTCAGAAATAAGCCTAAGATTCCATGTGCATAAAGATATACACAGCTACCGTGTTCACGTATATACACTGAGGTAGACATCTATGCACATACATAACGTGTAAAGCACTGTGTATATGTGTGCAAAACATATATAAAAACATCAGTGAAATATAGACTTGCTGACAAGCAGTAATTGAAATATTGAAAATTGAGTATTGTTTCGATGTTAAACACTATTATGAAAACCCTTCTCTAGCACAACGATATATATAAGCGAAATCTAGACAGAAGTGAGTAATCCATATTTATTGTCTTTGGTCTCCTCGATTCTGCACTGGAGGTTAGTGCTAAAAAGTTTGATGAGCTAAGCTGTCAATTAATCACCATCTAGTTATCTGCAAACTCAGGATAATTAAATCAAGGAAATCTAGAAATTGACAAGTACAACCTACAGTTGAAAGGAAGAACCGCTGACTGACTGATGTTGAGGTGTCAACCAGGTATGCGGGTGATATTGCATCCAAATCCAGAGAACTCCCTGAACAAACAGAGGAACTTGAAACTGAGTGCTGACTGTTCATCCCGCCTGTGTCCATTTCAGCTATTACATTATGCAGATGAAAATGGCTCTGTTTGGTTCTAGGTTGCTAGAAGAATTCTTGGTCAATCAGATGTTTAAAGGTTCCAATCGGGTAATGAAAAAGGCTGACAAAGCTTGGCTTGGAAATAAATCTTCCTTCTTGCACTCCGAGTACAAGCAGGTAAGAAAGGTCGGAACAGTGATAGTAAAGGCATTCAAGGCTAAGTGGTTAAGGAACACCCGGGAGTTAAGTTGGAATCCGACTTTAGATTACTAAATGAAATATTCTGGCAGACAATACACCGACTTCATATTTACACATCCCCCTCCACATCTGCCATCAGGAACTCGCATGGGGCTCTGCTCCCTGAAGAGAGCTGTACCCTCACGAGTTAGAGAGAATAGTTTATTGAACTTCTAAGTTTGGCCCGCTAAGCATCTTCTGATGTATATGTGGTGCATCACGATGGTTGAAGTCAGTAGAGCAATTAAAGAACTTAAATGTAGCATGTCCTCTGGGGGCGATAAAATTCAGTCCGAGATGTTAAAAATCTTAAATAGAGAATGTGTGTTCTGAGTGACTCGTTTCTTCGGGGTATCCTGGATATCTTAATAGGTACCAAAGTATTGCTGTCGGGAGTGATAATTCCAATTTTCAAAAATGGTAAATAAAAAAAGGGATTGCTCTAATTAAAGAGGAATCTCCTTGTTAAGCTGCTCATGTAAAGTCTATGCTAAATGGCTGGCAAATAGATAAAGGAGTATTGTTGAGTTCAAATTAGCTGGCGAACAGTGAGGCTTTCACCGCAGACATAGCATAGCCAGCCGACTAAATATTTATACTGCAGTAGGTCTTCGAGGAATCGTAGGAATGTTGCCTAGAAATGTATGGACCTCGAAATGTTAATGGTTAGACTTCCACGGAATGTGTTGTTAAAGTTTCTAAAAAGAGTATTCATTTGAGAACAGCGTATTGCCTTGAATTTCATGCAAATGCCCTATTATTTGTGTTCTGATAAATGGAGATTAGTCGAATCCATTCAATGTGGAAGTCGGACTCTATTAAGCGTGCGTATTATCACCTCACATGTTCATAATCTTTATGAACATGATTGACATGTGAAGAAGGGCTGGAAGTGGTATCAAAACCGGTGAGTGTAGGATCAGTCGGCTGATATTTGCAGTCCACTTACTGTTACATATCTCGTCGGAAGCTACTCTCCAATGTGCACAGGATAGGCTTGCAGTCGATTGCTCTCGGGCAGAAATGAATAAATCTGCGTAGTATGTTAAGCATGTGAAAGGAATTACACTGAAGTAGGTGGATTCGTTCAAGTATCTCGGACCCATTTTCACGATTGATAGATGACTGGAGGCTGAATTTAATGGAAGAATTGCACAAGCTGTTGCAATAATGCGCCATCTTCTAGACGTGGTCATCAGAGGGTACACGAGGTACGTGAAAGGCTACACTTGCTATCTTCAATTCGGTGTTCGTGCTTAAACCTTCCTATGGTCATGGATCTTGATTAATGACTGGATAGGCTGCGTAGTTCGGAGATCGGAAATTCGCTCAAACTTCACCGCATCGGAAGATCACAGCGCCCGAACTACGAACATATGGTTAGATTGTGCGGGCCACATCAATAGGGAGGTGATCCAGAGGTAGACCTCAAGCAAGATGTTTTGATAGTATTCATGAGATCGCGTAGTTTCACATGGGAATCTAGCTGGATCACGTGAAAATGTTTGCAACTTTTTGGACCCCGGAAAGTGTTTGAAGATACTACCTGCATGATGTCACCATGGATATATGAGTGAAGAAGATGAAGAAACATTTTTTCTTATACAAATCAATATAGAGAATTCATTTACAGCCATTAATCGAAGGAAGAAAATACAAAGAAACGCAAACGAGCGCAAACACAGAGAAGAATATAAAAACAAAGAGAAATACACAATAAAAAAGGGACGTACATCTAATCCCGAATAGGCACAAACATTCTATTACTTACATACCCATAAATCATTCAGCAATACTTAGGCAGATTTATATTTATACACGATAAAACAAAACAAATATATAACATCGAACATAAATACATAGGAAAACTACATATATACATATATAACATACACATTGCATACACAGACACGCGTATATATATATATATATATATGAGATTCTACAGGACTAGAACTGTTTCATTCTTTAGAAATCATCAGGAATCTGGCTTTCCAAAATAAATAACTTACCTATATATATATATAACAAAGGATCATACCTTTTCCTATATATATATATATATATATATATATATATATATATATATATATATATATATATATATATATATATATGTTTGTTGGTCCACCACTGGGTAGAACTGGTCATTCCGTATAGTCAACCTTGATGTAATATTAGGGAGAGAACTCGACGTAATGCAACTCACCCGTCTTCGTTTGAGTTGTTGGTGGTGCGAGTACGAACTCCTCGCTCTCCGCTCCCTCCGTAGCCGAGATGACATCGTCATCAAACCGGCGGACAAGGGAGGCTCCGTGGTGGTGTGGCGCGCGGACCTCTACACGGCCGAGGCCCTCAGGCAGCTCTGTAACACCCTCTTCTACCGCCCTCTACCATCCGATCCCACACCCCTCTACCAACAACAAGTTTCCTCAACCATCCAACACCTTGTCTCTTCCCCCCTCCCACCGCTTGCCACATCATCGTCCGCACCCCCCGCACCCCCACCATCTACTTCCTCCCCAAACTCCACAAACCCGACAACCCCGGCCGCCCCATCGTCTCCGCTTGCAACTGCCCCACCGAACTCATCTTCGCCTTTCTCGACTCCATCCTCGCCCCCCTTGTCACCACCCTCCCCTCCGACACCTCCGACACCAACCACGCCCTGCGACTTTTCGACTCCTTCACCTACCCACCCGGCCCACAGCCCTTCCTCTTCACCCTAGACATCAAGTCCCTCTATACCGTCATCCCCCACGCCGACGGCCTACGCGCCCTCAAACACTACGTCGACCTTCGCCCCTCCCCCATTCCCTTCACCCCACCCTCCTTCGGCTCGCCGAGCTGGTCCTCACCCTCAATTGTTTCTCCTTCTCGGGTGAGTTTTACCAACAGGTCACGGGGGTAGCCATGGGTACAAGAATGGGCCTGAACTATGCCAACCTTTTTGTTGGCCATGTTGAGGCCCAAATCTTTGCCCAGTACACCGGCCCCACGCCCGAACTGTACGGTCGTTACATTGACGACTGTATCGGAGCCACTACCCTCACTCGAGAACAGCTCGACTCCTTTCTCTCCTTCTTCTGCTCCTTCCACCCTTCCCTCCACTTCACCACCTCTATCTCCACCACCCACGTCCACTTCTTAGACATCTCCGTCGCCTTCGACCCCTCCCACCACTCCCTCGTCACCTCCGCCTTCTTCAAACCCACCGACTCCCACTCTTACCTCGACTTCACCTCTTCCCACCCCAAACACACTAAACACTCTATTCCCTACTCCCAACTCCTCAGGATCCGCCGCCTCTGTAGCCGAGATGCTGACTTCGAGTCCCAGGCCCTTTCCCTAGTCAGCCATTTCAACCGCAGAGGTTACCTCCCCCCCCGCGCCCGTGCTGTCCACCGCTCCACCACCCTCACCCCACGCCACCGCACACACACCCACCGTCTCCCCTTCCCCATCACCTACCACTCCTCCATCTTACCCCTCCACCGCACCATCCGCCGCCTCTTCGGACGCCTCCAGTCCGACCCCTCCACCTCCCACATCTTCCCAACCCCACCACTCCTTTTCTTCAAACGCGCACGCAATCTCACCAACCTCCTCGTCCACAGCTCCCTACCCTCAACCCACGCTCTTTCCCCCCCGGTTCCTTTCACTGTTCCAGGCCCCGCTGCAACACCTGTCCCCACATCACCAACACCACCACCTTCCAGGGTCCCAACGGCCACTCTCTCTCTGTCCGGCATGCCTTCCACTGCACCTCCTCCAACCTAGTCTACGGAGTTCGCTGCACGGAGTGCTGCCCGACTAATGTCGGACAGACGGGACGTCGCCTGGCGGACCTATTCACTGAGCACCTCCGGGATATTCGTCTCGGTGGTAGTTCCCCCAACGCCCGCCACTTTGGTGCCTCTGGACATTCCGCACGCCATCTCACAGTCTGTGGCCTACTCCAATGCCACGGGACACCCTCCAATCTCCTCAGAGTTGAACAAAGAACCATCTTCATCTTACAGACCCACACTACCCCCGGCCTGAAGTCCCCACCCTTATTCCTTTAGCCTTCGCCCCCCCCCCCCCCCCCCACACACATATATCCCCCACTAACACACCCCTCCTTTTCACCGCCCACCCCACAAATAACAATACTAACACCTCCACTCCGCCTCTCATCCGACCACCCTTCCCCAACTAACATACTAACATCCCTCCCTTCTTCTCCTCCCCCCTCCTTATCACACGCACACACCCACCGGCACATATATACACGCGCTCACACTAAACACACACCCTACTACCACCACTAACCCTCACCCCCACACATCCATCCCACCACCCCGCAACTAACATCACTAACACCGCCTGACCCCAAGCACACGAACACACGCACCCACTTACACCACCCACCCCACACGCAACTAACATCACTAACACCCCCAACCCCACGCACACGTACCCACACACCCTCGTACACCACCAACTCTACACACCCTACCAACACTAACCCCCACTCACACCTGCATTCAACCCTTTCTCCACCTCCCGTATACTAACACCCACTAACACCCTCTTCATCAAACTACACACACACCAGTACACCACACTCCCTCCATCGACCCCCACACTCTTCTCTCCCCGCTCCACCCAAACCCTTTTTCCACACTCACTCATCCCACTAACACTAACCTAATATCAAAAATGGAATATTCTCACGTTGTCCACATGTCTGGAAACACATCTTGCATAACTACAAAGCTCCGGATTGAATAACAAAAACATTCTAATTTTCTAATCAACTCGAACATCTTTTCCGGACTTTCGCCCGTGGATTTGTATCGCTTGGGTGTAATGACCGTTTCTGCGCATGCGCGTTCATACGTCTGTTCTTCCTGTTCCGTTTAACCATGAATAGTCCGAGCTGAAGATCCGCTAAGGTGAAACATTTTTCTCGGTATGGTGAACTAACTGTTGTGTTATTACTTATATATATATATATAAACAACGTGTTATATGCTTTGTTGACAAGTTTTCAGCAGAGTTATGTTCATAATGAACGCTCTACAAAGCAATCTCTCTCTCAATTAATTTACATCCTAAGAAATTTTGAAATTTTAAATCACCTGCGCATTTTAATTTGACCGTATGAGGTCTATTTTGGGGGCATGTCACTATCTGATACATCATATATTATATTTTATCTGATGAAAGCATACTATAAACTAGTATCCTTGAAATATATATAATTGTTTCTATCTTTGGCACAAGGCCAGCAAGTACCCATTACATTACCGGTACTTTATGTTATCGACCCCGTAAGGATGAAAGGCAAAGTTGACCTCGGCGGGCTTTGAACTCAGAATGGAAAGGGCCGTAACTCTATGCGTCAAAGCATGGCGTCCGACCCTCTGCCGATACTGCCAATCCAATGAAATAAATATGATGCTATAGTGATATATTTTACATTTATTACTATATATATATATATATATATATATATATATGTATACACACACACATATATATATATATATATATATATATACACGTGTGTGTACACATATATATATATATACGTGTGTGTGTGTGTGTGTGTGTGTGTGTGTTAGTGTGTGTATATATATATATATATATATGTGTGTGTTAGTGTGTATGTGTGCGTATAAAGAACAAATAAGGTGTGGTAAGATAGCAGGTGGACCATAACGCACCAGAGTACTCAATACTTAGGGTAGTAGAGTGGGTAATAAGAAAAGAGTCAGGACCCGACGGCTGAGCTGCGGCCGTTTCGACAGCTAGATCTGAATATTTGTGTATATATTTTAAGCTGTAAATTTAAGCAATATGTTGTGTTAACTGGGTTACCAATGTATACAATGAGACATGGGAAGCTCATATCAATCAATAAACACACTGCGTTATGTTGTTTATTTACAATAATATCCGGTTTGTTAGCCTTGACTGTCCTATCTGTATGTACAGGAAAGTCGCAAATAATCGTTACATTTTCTCCCTCAGTTATACCATCAAGTCAATGTTTTTTCTACTTGTCAGGTTTGATTTGATAACTCCGACATATTAACCAGTGTAAATATTGGCAATCTTTATCATGCCTTGATTTAAATGCTACTGATGCTAAAACTTTACATGCAGAGATTAAGTGGACCACAAATCGCATCATTTCAGAATCGACACTTAACTTAATTTTGGGCAGCTAAGATGAAGCCCTCACTCTGTGCCTCTAGCCATTAGGTGGGTGCAGTCTTTGATATAGGTACCTCTAGTCAACACAATCAACATCAGCTTTTTGCTACGGGCAACATATTTGCCATGCAGATGTTTCTTCACCCACTTCGATGTTAATTGATCGTACCCTTTTTATCGTAGCGATTAATTTTACTTGCTTTGCATCAACAGTTGCCACAATTCCCCCAGTCACGCTTGGTTAGTGTCCTGTCTCATCATTCAGCTATTTTATATTGAAATCATACCCGAAGTATCTGAGATATAGTAATTGAACTTAATCATCTGCATGAACATCTGTGATCTCGCTTTGGCATGATATGAGTTCAGAAATAAGCCTAAGATTCCATGTGCATAAAGATATACACAGCTACCGTGTTCACGTATATACACTGAGGTAGACATCTATGCACATACATAACGTGTAAAGCACTGTGTATATGTGTGCAAAACATATATAAAAACATCAGTGAAATATAGACTTGCTGACAAGCAGTAATTGAAATATTGAAAATTGAGTATTGTTTCGATGTTAAACACTATTATGAAAACCCTTCTCTAGCACAACGATATATATAAGCGAAATCTAGACAGAAGTGAGTAATCCATATTTATTGTCTTTGGTCTCCTCGATTCTGCACTGGAGGTTAGTGCTAAAAAGTTTGATGAGCTAAGCTGTCAATTAATCACCATCTAGTTATCTGCAAACTCAGGATAATTAAATCAAGGAAATCTAGAAATTGACAAGTACAACCTACAGTTGAAAGGAAGAACCGCTGACTGACTGATGTTGAGGTGTCAACCAGGTATGCGGGTGATATTGCATCCAAATCCAGAGAACTCCCTGAACAAACTGAGGAACTTGAAACTGAGTGCTGACTGTTCATCCCGCCTGTGTCCATTTCAGCTATTACATTATGCAGATGAAAACGGCTCTGTTTGGTTCTAGGTGGCTAGAAGAATTCTTGGTCAATCAGATGTTTAAAGGTTCCAATCGGGTAATGAAAAAGGCTGACAAAGCTTGGCTTGGAAATACATCTTCCTTCTTGCACTCCGAGTACAAGCAGGTAAGAAAGGTCGGAACAGTGATAGTAAAGGCATTCAAGGCTAAGTGGTTAAGGAAGACCCTGGAGTTAAGTTGGAATCCGACTTTAGATTACTAAATGAAATATTCTGGCAGACAATACACCGACTTCATATTTAGACATCCCCCTCCACATCTGCCATCAGGAACTCTCATGGGGCTCTGCTCCCTGAAGAGAGCTGTACCCTCACGAGTTAGAGAGAATAGTTTATTGAACTTCTAAGTTTGGCCCGCTAAGCATCTTCTGATGTATATGTGGTGCATCACGATGGTTGAAGTCAGTAGAGCAATTAAAGAACTTAAATGTAGCATGTCCTCTGGAGGCGATAACATTCAGTCCGAGATGTTAAAAATCTTAAATAGAGAAGGTGTGTTCTGAGTGACTCGTTTCTTCGGGGTATCCTGGATATCTTAATAGGTACCAAAGTATTGCTGTCGGGAGTGATAATTCCAATTTTCAAAAATGGTAAATAAAAAAAGGGATTGCTCTAATTAAAGAGGAATCTCCTTGTTAAGCTGCTCATGTAAAGTCTATGCTAAATGGCTGGCAAATAGATAAAGGAGTATTGTTGAGTTCAAATTAGCTGGCGAACAGTGAGGCTTTCACCGCAGACATAGCATAGCCAGCCGACTAAATATTTATACTGCAGTAGGTCTTCGAGGAATCGTAGGAATGTTGCCTAGAAATGTATGGACCTCGAAATGTTAATGGTTAGACTTCCACGGAATGTGTTATTAAAGTTTCTAAAAAGAGTATTCATTTGAGAACAGCGTATTGCCTTGAATTTCATGCAAATGCCCTATTATTTGTGTTCTGATAAATGGAGATTAGTCGAATCCATTCAATGTGGAAGTCGGACTCTATTAAGCGTGCGTATTATCACCTCACATGTTCATAATCTTTATGAACATGATTGACATGTGCAGCTGGGCTGGAAGTGATATCAAAACCGGTGAGTGTAGGATCAGTAGCTGATATTTGCAGTCCACTTACTGTTACATATCTCGCCGGAAGCTACTCTCCAATATGCACAGGATAGCCTTGCAGTCGATTGCTCTCGGACAGAAATGAATAAATCTGCGTAGTATGTTAAGCATGTGAAAGGAATTACACTGAAGTAGGTGGATTCGTTCAAGTATCTCGGACCCATTTTCACGATTGATAGATGACTGGAGGCTGAATTTAATGGAAGAATTGCACAAGCTGTTGCAATAATGCGCCATCTTCTAGACGTGGTCATCAGAAGGTACACGAGGTACGTGAAAGGCTACACTTGCTATCTTCAATTCGGTGTTCGTGCTTAAACCTTCCTATGGTCATGGATCTTGATTAATGACTGGATAGGCTGCGTAGTTCGGAGATCGGAAATTCGCTCAAACTTCACCGCATCGGAAGATCACAGCGCCCGAACTACGAACATATGGTTAGATTGTGCGGGCCACATCAATAGGGAGGTGATCCAGAGGTAGACCTCAAGCAAGATGTTTTGATAGTATTCATGAGATCGCGTAGTTTCACATGGGAATCTAGCTGGATCACGTGAAAATGTTTGCAACTTTTTGGACCCCGGAAAGTGTTTGAAGATACTACCTGCATGATGTCACCATGGATATATGAGTGAAGAAGATGAAGAAACATTTTTTCTTATACAAATCAATATAGAGAATTCATTTACAGCCATTAATCGAAGGAAGAAAATACAAAGAAACGCAAACGAGCGCAAACACAGAGAAGAATATAAAAACAAAGAGAAATACACAATAAAAAAGGGAAGTACATCTAATTCCGAATAGGCACAAACATTCTATTACTTACATACTCATACATCATTCAGCAATACTTAGGCAGATTTATATTTATACACGATAAAACAAAACAAATATATAACATCGAACATAAATACATAGGAAAACTACATATATACATATATAACATACACATTGCATACACAGACACGCGTATATATATATATATATATATATATATGAGATTCTACAGGACTAGAACTGTTTCATTCTTTAGAAATCATCAGGAATCTGGCTTTCCAAAATAAATAACTTACCTATATATATATATAACGAAGGATCATACCTTTTCCTATCTATATATATATATATATATATATATATATATATATATATATATGTTTGTTGGTTCACCACTGGGTAGAACTGGTCATTCCGTATAGTCAACCTTGATGTAATATTAGGGAGAGAACTCGACGTAATGCAACTCACCCGTCTTCGTTTGAGTTGTTGGTGGTGCGAGTACGAACTCCTCGCTCTCCGCTCCCTCCGTAGCCGAGATGACATCGTCATCAAACCGGCGGACAAGGGAGGCTCCGTGGTGGTGTGGCGCGCGGACCTCTACACGGCCGAGGCCCTCAGGCAGCTCTGTAACCCCCTCTTCTACCGCCCTCTACCCTCCGATCCCACACCCCTCTACCAACAACAAGTTTCCTCAACCATCCAACACCTTGTCTCTTCCCCCCTCCCACCGCTTGCCACCTCATCGTCCGCACCCCCCGCACCCCCACCATCTACTTCCTCCCCAAACTCCACAAACCCGACAACCCCGGCCGCCCCATCGTCTCCGCTTGCAACTGCCCCACCGAACTCATCTTCGCCTTTCTCGACTCCATCCTCGCCCCCATTGTCACCACCCTCCCCTCCGACACCTCCGACACCAACCACGCCCTGCGACTTTTCGACTCCTTCACCTACCCACCCGGCCCACAGCCCTTCCTCTTCACCCTAGACATCAAGTCCCTCTATACCGTCATCCCCCACGCCGACGGCCTACGCGCCCTCAAACACTACCTCGACCTTCGCCCCTCCCCCATTCCCTTCACCCCACCCTCCTTCGCCTCGCCGAGCTGGTCCTCACCCTCAATTGTTTCTCCTTCTCGGGTGAGTTTTACCAACAGGTCACGGGGGTAGCCATGGGTACAAGAATGGGCCTGAACTATGCCAACCTTTTTGTTGGCCATGTTGAGGCCCAAATCTTTGCCCAGTACACCGGCCCCACGCCCGAACTGTACGGTCGTTACATTGACGACTGTATCGGAGCCACTACCCTCACCCGAGAACAGCTCGACTCCTTTCTCTCCTTCTTCTGCTCCTTCCACCCTTCCCTCCACTTCACCACCTCGCCTTCGACCCCTCCCACCACTCCCTCGTCACCTCCGCCTTCTTCAAACCCACCGACTCCCACTCTTACCTCGACTTCACCTCTTCCCACCCCACACACACTAAACACTCTATTCCCTACTCCCAACTCCTCAGGATCCGCCGCCTCTGTAGCCGAGATGCTGACTTCGAGTCCCAGGCCCTTTCCCTAGTCAGCCATTTCATCCGCAGAGGTTAACTCCCCCCCGCGCCCGTGCTGTCCACCGCTCCACCACCCTCACCCCACGCCACCGCACACACACCCACCGTCTCCCCTTCCCCATCACCTACCACTCCTCCATCTTACCCCTCCACCGCACCATCCGCCGCCTCTTCGGACGCCTCCAGTCCGACCCCTCCACCTCCCACATCTTCCCAACCCCACCACTCCTCTCCTTCAAACGCGCACGCAATCTCCGCAACCTCCTCGTCCACAGCTCCCTACCCTCAACCCACGCTCTTTCCCCCCCGGTTCCTTTCACTGTTCCAGGCCCCGCTGCAACACCTGTCCCCACATCAGCAACACCACCACCTTCCAGGGTCCCAACGGCCACTCTCTCTCTGTCCGGCATGCCTTCCACTGCACCTCCTCCAACCTAGTCTACGGACTTCGCTGCACGGAGTGCAGCCCGACTTATGTCGGACAGACGGGACGTCGCCTGGCGGACCTATTCACTGAGCACCTCCGGAATATTCGTCTCGGTGGTAGTTCCCCCAACGCCCGCCACTTTGGTGCCTCTGGACATTCCGCACGCCATCTCACAGTCTGTGGCCTACTCCAATGCCACGGGACACCCTCCAATCTCCTCAGAGTTGAACAAAGAACCATCTTCATCTTACAGACCCACACTACCCCCGGCCTGAAGTCCCCACCCTTATTCCTTTAGCCTTCGCCCCCCCACACACATATCCCCCACTAACACACCCCTCCTTTTCACCGCCCACCCCACAAATAACAATACTAACACCTCCACTCCGCCTCTCATCCGACCACCCTTCCCCAACTAACATACTAACATCCCTCCCTTCTTCTCCTCCCCCCTCCTTATCACACGCACACACCCACCGGCATATATATACACGTGCTCACACTAAACACACACCCTACTACCACCACTAACCCTCACCCCCACACATCCATCCCACCACCCCGCAACTAACATCACTAACACCCCCTGACCCCAAGCACACGAACACACGCACTCACTTACACCACCCACCCCACACGCAACTAACATCACTAACACCCCCAACCCCACGCACACGTACCCACACACCCTCGTACACCACCAACTCTACACACCCTACCAACACTAACCCGCACTCACACCTGCATTCAACCCTTTCTCCACCTCCCGTATGCTAACACCCACTAACACCCTCTTCATCAAACTACACACACACCAGTACACCACACTCCCTCCATCGACCCCCACACACTTCTCTCCCCGCTCCACCCAAACCCTTTCTCCACACTCACTCATCCCACTAACACCTCTACTAATACACACACACACCCTCCTCACTCCATCTTTCACACCTACCCATCCTCGCCTCTTTACCATTCCACCCAACTGCTGATATGCCCTCTGACCACCTCCCAGCACACACAGACACACAGCACTCCTACCGCCTTGACCACTTCCTGTTGCGCGCGCACCCACATCTCTCCTCTTCCGACCATCTCTCCATGGATTACTCGTATGTGGAGCTTGACCGCGGAATCAACTACCATCCTAGGAGTTTACCAACCTTTCAACCACATCTTCTTACGGAATCACCTTTATAACTCACCCACACACACACCCCCGACATTTTTCCCCACACGCCACCTACACCCACAACACATTTATACCCCACACACACGTGCTTTCCACCACATATTTACACCTTCAGCCTCCGGATTCCTCTCCCCCCACCCCTCTATCCACACGCTCACACACACTCCGACCTACACCCCACCCCACACACACCTCTTCCTGAACATGCAACCCCGTTCTTCCCCCTACCCTTGCTTTCACATACACACACACACACACACACACGTACACATACACACACACACCACCTTCAGCCCTCCCCGCTCGGACACCCGTCTCCCTCTCCCCACTCCACCCGCCACCACCCTACACACCCCACACCCTTCCACCACCTGTTTTACCCCATTTTAATTTTATTTTATTTTGATCATGCTTTTATTTTTAATTTCATTCGCACCGTTTCCTCCCACCCCCTTTTCGCTATATGTCTCTCCACCACTCCCCTACACACCCTTTGAACTCTCTTCCCACACACTTTTCACCTGAAGAAGGGCTTATGCCCGAAACGTCGTTCCCCACCACCACCCCACTCTCCAGAGCTAGAAATTAATAAACATTCGTTGAACGGCCTCTCTGTTTTGTTCCTGTTCAAATTTTCCATTATATATATATATATATATATATATATTAGAAAGTGAGGTTTTTTTTACAAAATGAAAAATAACCGAGGTGTCCTACACGAGTGAAAGTATAAGGAAAAAAGATGAAATCGAAAATGCAACTGCAGTTTTTTTTTTTTTTTAAATATATATATTTATTTGGTTCCTTTACCGGATTCGCAGTTCTTCTGCTTTTCAAAAGTAGAGTTGAGATGGAGGGTCTCTGGTTTTTCTCACATCTGGTTGGTCTTTGAATGTTACTTGTTTTATATAGAAAAAAGTGGCTCGAAATGCCAGGTTTTTAGAGAAGTAATTTGATTGGTTGGTGAATAAGTATAATAAATTTCGCACCAGTTCGCGTTACAAAGTTCTTCAAACAAGGGGTGGGGGGGGGGGGGGGGGGGGGCTCAGGTAGTTTTTTTTATATATGAGTGAAGTTTGGTTGGTTGATGCAGTCACGTGAATAAGCACATCAGCTTTCGCGCCAGTTTGTTTGAATTTCTTTTTACTTAAAAAAGTGGCTCACGAAGGCTTTTTTTAAATGTAATTTGATTGGTTATAAATGAAATTATGACTGTCACGTGAACAAATTCATTAAATTTGCGCCCGTATTTGGGAATTTATATTGTAGCCTTTTAGAAAATTTTGTGCCAAACAAAATATAATGGTCAAGAGAAATGGGATTGTGAGATTTGTTCTGGTTCCGTGAATATGGCTGGTTCGCTGGGGTGTCAGAATTCAGACTTTCTTCTCTAAATTAGAATTAATTTTCTAAAAACCTGGCATTTCGAGCCACTTTTTTCCATAGTAACATTCAAAGACCAACCAGATGTGAAAAAAACCACAGACCCTCAATCTCAATTATACTTTTGAAAAGCAGAAGAACTGCAAAACCGGTAAAGGAACCTAATAAATATATATATTTAAAAAAAAAAAAACTCCTGTTGCATTTTAGATTTCATCTTTTTTCCTTATATATATATAGAATGTTTAAGTATCGAGAGAGAGAAAAAATGTTTCCCTAGACGCTTTTTGCGTGTAGGGATATATACTTTATTATTATTATATCCTCCTCTTGGTCGAGACAAAATTTGGTCATTTTGACTGCTGCTATTTATAGTGGTAGTAGACTGACCTCCCTGCCTCTGCTTCTATCTTTACACACGGCACTGGACAGAATTCCTTCCACATCATTCATTCTCATCTCGGGAACAATTTTGAATAGCGCAAGTTCGTAATTTGAACTCGGGAATTTTATATTCTTCGAGTGAAAAGAACCTTCTGACGAGGGTTTATCTTTTCAATGGAAGGCCGCAAGGACTGTCCATCTATTTTTGAGTCTCGAAACCGATTCCGTAAAGCTAACCATAGTGAGTACAGTGAATTTTTTGAAATTTATTTCGAAACCTTTTCTTATTTGCTAAACCTTGATTATCTATCTATCTATCTATCTATCTATCTATCTATCTATCTATCTATCTATCTATCTATCTATCTATCTATGTGTATATATATATATATATATATATATATATATATATATATATATATATATATATATATATAAAGAATTAGTATATCTACCAACATATGTATACAGATGTATACCTATGCTAGTAAATATATATGTTATGTCTTAGTAACTTTGTGGTTCTATGCAAGGGGATGCAGAACAATTATATGAAAGACGTAAAATAAGAACATTTTTATAATTAACTTAATAAAATTTTCACTCCAACTAATTAGTTTCTGTAAGGGAATAAATAAGGTTACGCAACGCAACCATAGAGAAATCCTTACGTCATCAGGGAGTCTATTCTCAGCTAAGTTCCCAGGCAATTCGTGGACACAAGGAACTCATATAAAAATAATTCAGTGGATGGAAAAAAGCGAGCGGGGACTAAATTCCAGGACATTGAAAAAATTCACTGCCTACTTGGTCAGTGGAAAATTCTAAAGAATTAATCACGTGACACTGAGGTTAATCAGTGAGGAGTGGAGTGTTAATAAGACAAGAGCCTAACTACTACCATGAACCATAGCAGTAATTTCGGCAAGTTTTGCTCAACAAATAATTTGGAGGTAAATATAAAGAATTAGTATATCTACCAACATATGTATACAGATGTATACTTATGCTAGTAAATATATATGTTATGTCTTAGTAACTTTGTGGTTCAATGCAAGGGGATGCAGAACAATTATATGAAAGACGTAAAGTAAGAACATTTTAAAAATTAACTCACTTACTAAAATTTTCACTCCAACTAATTAGTTTCTGTAAGGGAATAAATATGGTTACACAACGCAACCATAGAGAAATTTTAGTAAGTAAGTTAATTTTAAAAATTTTTTTATTTTACATCTTTCATATATATATATATATATATATATATATATATATATATATGTGTGTGTGTGTGTGTGTGTGTGTGTGTGTGTGTGTGTGTGTGTGTGTGTGTGTGTGTGTGTGTGTGTGTGTGTGTGTGTGTGTGTGTGTGTGTGTGTGTGTGTGTGTGTGTGTGTGTGTGTATGTATGCATATATATATATATATATGTGTGTATATATAAATATATGTGTGTATATATATATATATATATATATGAAAAATAGAGTGCTGCGTGGTTACACATGGGTTACATATGAATAAAATTAATCCTTCATCAGTGATCTCCCAACCTTCATTGGTATTTCATCGCTTTAAAGATCATATACCTCTGGTTGGTGTGAGCAATAACTAAAGAAAGTTATTGGGTCACGTAAAATAGGGTGAAACGAGCGAGACATGTAAACAAACATAGATGGTATGGCAACGCAAAGATAAGAAGAGAGGAGACAAGTCCGTGAAATCTTATAAGCTTAAGCTTGGTTAAATCATAGACGAGCGATACAAACCATCCGACCTGGGTGAGATGTTAGCGAGAAAAGGATTTCACACAGGTCAAACGGGAGGAAGTGAAAGAGGGGGAGAAGCAGAGAATGAGTGAGTGAAAGTGTGAGGAAGGGGCCAGCTGAGAGAGAGTGACTGGCAGAGTGTGCAAAAAGAAGGTGAGAGAAAGGGCAAGCAGTAAGAAAGAAACAGACAGGTCGCAGCAGAGGAAAAATTACAAATATATGAAAAATGGTTATTTTGTATGCTTTCTGACGCGGGGCGGGCGGTGGGGGCGGGTTATGGGGTGACAGCACTACGTGCATACGCGTTCTGCTTAGGTGTGGTACATACCTCTATGTATTCTTCTTAGTAACGATGTTGCTATGTTAGTATTCAGCCAATGATGGATGCACAAACACAGTATCACGAAAATTAGGCCCACCCCATACACGAAGCTAACAGCCCACACGCACGCAAGTACACCCGTACATCCAATACACACATTCAGAGACCCCAAATCAGGCAATCCTACGCGGTCATGCTACACACGCACTTACTTAATCGCCTTTCAACGCACCCGCGAGCACGAGAGCAAAGAATGTCTCCTTGACAAACTCTGCACGCCCGTTTTCTCTTTGTGGGTATTGTCTGAGGGGCCTGTATAACTCTTATGAGCCTCACAGTTCGCCAGCTAATTTGGACGCAACAATATCTTTACATCTCTTTGCCAGCCATTTAGTGTAAACTTTGCAAGGGAAGATTAACGGGGTGAATCATCTTTAATTAAAAGGGAGACTTATTTCCAAGCCAAGCTTTGTCAGACTCTTTCATTACTCGATTGGAACATTTAAATGTCTGAATGACCAAGATATCTAGTCAGCCGGAGACACACAGTGCCACTTTCATCTGCATAATTCAATAGCTGAAATAGACACTGCCAGGTCCTCAGTTTGTTCAGGAACTTCTCTGGATTTGGATGCAATATCACCTGCATACCTGGTTGACACCTCTACATCAGCCAGCATTTCCCACTTTATAGCTCTAGATAGATCTGTACTTACCAATTTTTAGATTACCTTTATTTTAGGCATCCTGAATTTGCAGATAACTAGATGGTGAGTAATTGACAGCTTAGCACCCCAAACCTTTTAGCACGAATATCCAGTACAGAATCGAGGAGACCGAAGAAAATAAATATGAATTACTCACTTCTGTCCAGATTTCCTGTATATATATCGTATGCTAGAGAAGGGTGTTCATAGTAGAGTTTAACATCGAAACAATAATCAATTTTCAATATTTCAATTATTGCTTGTCAGCAAGTCTATGTTTTACTGATGTTTTTATGTTTTGCACACATATACACAGCGCTTTACACGTTATGTGTGTGCATATATGTGTCTGTCTCAGCGTATATACATAAACACGGTAGCTGTGTATATCTGTTTGCATATGGAATCTTAGGCTTATTTCTGAATTCATATCATGCCAAGGCGAGATCACAGATGTTCATGCAGACGATTAAGTTCAATTGCTATTTCTCAGATATTTCGGACATAATTTCAATACGAAATAGCTGATTGATGAGACAGGACACTACGCAAACGAGAATCTTTCTGTTTCAACTTACTAAATCATCCCGTGCAATCAATGTAAACTTTCTAGTCTGAGACCTATATCTACAAACAGAATTCGAGACTGTGATAATTGCCAAGTTTATTCAGCAACCACATATATGAATACTTACCTGCCAATCTTGCAGAATGCACAAGAATGTCAATAGGGTTCACAAGATTAAGCATCCCGTCAACATCAAGTTTCATTCCTTACTAGATGTCCAAAATTATCACACATAAAAGCAATCTTTGTATAAAAAAATTCAGCAACATGGTGATATGCACTACGCGTCAGCCCTACCCATATGAGCAAAAACAGCCTATGTACCCAACGTGGATTCCCGGATAAGAAAGCGACACAGTGTAGTTATAGACCAAACCAACACAGCGCCAAAGAGTTTGAAAATCTGCTGATAAAATACAGCTATCTAGCATCCTTCACCAAACGCCAAAATGCTAAGATATCAAGAAGAGGGCGCATGCTAAGGGATGGCATATTCTGTCTTTCGCTGTCGCACATCAATGAGAAGACTACGACTGTAATTCTTTATGCAATCCCAGAACTCAATGAAGTCGAGGCATGACCCAGTTTGAAATGTCTGCGAATGATTCGCGAATGTATGGTTACATAACCACCGGTGATTTCATCGTCTCCGGTGGTTCTGTCACTCCACGTGATCTTTGTGTGGCATTATCACGCTGTAGACGAACATAAATAAACAAACAAACAAACAGGTAAAAAACCCCCAAAAATGAATAAGCATAAGTTTCATTGTAATGTAGTGTTTGAATGTCTGACTTAGTTTTTCCCTTCCCTTCTCTGTCCGTCTTTTTGTTTTTCTCTTCATTCTTATTTTCTTTACGTTTTTCGTTGTTGCTGTGCTGCTTTGATTTTGATTTTTGTTTTTTTGATTTTGACCGGGTCATCAATTCAGTCTATTTATATATTTTGATGCCTTCCTCTTTTAGTGGGGTTTCTACGATGTAGCAGGGGGTAGCGGGAGATAATAGCGGCGTTAGTGATAATGAGGCAGTGGTGGTGGTGGTGGTGGTGGTGGTGCTGTGCTAGCAGCAACTAGCAGGAGGTAGTGGGAGAGAATAGCGGCGGTAGCGATAAATCATTATTAGGCAGTGGTGGTGGTGATGTGATCGTATTACTGTAGTGATGGTGTTGAAGTTGGAGTAGAAATAGCGGTTGAGTCAACTTAACCAGAGTTTTCATCGTGGTAGTGGTGGTGGTGTTGGTGGTGAAATTATATTTAGTTATTTAGTCATTTTGTCATTTTTCTCCTTTTTGACTCTAACATTCCTGATCCAAAATTAAATATTAATCTTGTTTATTAATTGTCTAGTGATACCGCCATCTTCCCCTTTCGTAAGTTAACAGAAGGTAATGGGGGGATAGCAGTGGTAGCAATGAAGGAGTGGTGGCGGCGGTGATGGGA
The DNA here is from genome assembly GCA_964016885.1 of Eledone cirrhosa. Classification (NCBI taxonomy): domain Eukaryota; kingdom Metazoa; phylum Mollusca; class Cephalopoda; order Octopoda; family Eledonidae; genus Eledone; species Eledone cirrhosa. The sequence goes on along the minus strand of OZ024742.1, from coordinate 89,739,312 downwards.
TAGTGGTAGTAATGATGGATGGGCGGCGGTAGCGGTGACTGTAGTGATGGCGTTACTGAGTTTTGTTGAATAAACTGTATTTTTGTTTGATCGGTGAATCTATGGGGTTAGTCGCGTATAAGTGTTGACATATTTTCTTAATATTGGAATTAAACATTTTGTTAAAACTTGAGACAATAATAATAGTAATTACTATTATTATGCTGAGATTGGTTGTGGTGGTGGTGGTGAAATTGCCGTTATCTGGTTGATGTGTTTAGTGTACACAGAGGGGTGATGGAGTAGGTGGTGTATCTAGTTTCTGGTGTTGGTGAAATTGCTGTTATTTGGCTGTTCTATATAGTGTAGACAGAGAGGGTTTTCTTCCATTTATAACCATTTTCTTTTTTGAATATAAAATGTATAATACAAAATTGAATATTTGAGCGATATAACAATATATTATGGATCCGAATTTTTTTGGGACTCAAGCCGAATGTTTTATATATCATTTGTACTAAGAATTGTTATTTCACAATTGATTTAAATATGTTAAAAATCAAAACTTACGGGAGCGATTTCACGACTTTCTATCCACCATGTGCGTCTTCTTCCCTATTTCTTCCCTATTTCTTCTTCCCTATTTCTTCTTCCCTATTATTATTATTATTATTATTATTATTGTTATTGTTATTCCTTGAATCTCAGTCATTGATGTTGGTTAACTGGAAAGTCCGTTGGATTGAATATCAAGCCACTACCTGCAGCCTCAGATATTCAGGACGTATCGGAGGGTTCTTGCTGTTCCAAGCAAGCATGCCTTTTGAAGCGTTCCAAAAAATTATTATTATTATTATTGTTATTATTATTATTATTATTATTATTATTATTATTATTATTATTATTATTATTATTATTATTATTATTGTTGTTGTTCTTTGAGTCTCAGTCATTGATGTTATTTAACTGGAAAGTTTGTTGAAATGAATATCAAGCCGCTACCTTCAGCCTCAGATAATCAGGACGTATCGGAGGGTTCTTGCTGTTCCCAGAAAGCATGCCTTTTGAAGTGTTCCAAAAAGCGGGGCTTGGCTAATCTTCTTTAACCATCCTTGGAAACTCTTTGAGATAGTACCTAGTGCGCCTATGACAATCGGGACGACCTTGATTTCATGGCAGTTCCAAATCCTTTTAAACTCCCACTTTCAATCCTGGTATCGGTTAATTTTCTCCCTCTCCTTTTCATGCACTCTCGTGTCAAATGGGCAGGCTACATCTATAATAAGGCACGATCCTTTTTCCTTGTTCAAAACCACCTGGTTAGGCCTATTGTGTGCTAATTTCTTGTCCGTCTGTATCCTAAGTTCCATAGCACCTTCACCTGGTAGTTTTCTATCACCGACTCTGGCTTATGCTCATACCACTTCTCAGAATGTGGTAAATTGTTTACTTTGCATAGATGCCAGTTGATCACCCTGCCTATCACATCATGTCTCCAGCCTTTATAATGAGTCTTGGCTAGGTGTTTTCACTCGGATACAATGTGAGCCACAGTCTCCTCTCTCTCTACATAGATCCTACACAGTGGGCTAGTCTCCTCTTTGTCAATATGGTGTTTCACCCATTTCGTTCGGAGGGCTTGATCTTGCGCAGCCATTAGCATTCCTTCTGTAGCTTTTTTAATGTCTCTTCTTTTTAACCACTTCCATAAAATCTTCCCAGCGATTCTTTCCTAAGACATTCTAACCATATATTCGGAGAAGTAGTAGCTCCAGCTTGAGTGACTTGGTGACATACGAACTACGCACCACTCTATCGCGTAGTGTTACCCCATAGATCCTTCGGATGCATCACTGATATTTCGTTTTATATTTTATATATACATATATATATATATATATATATAAATATAAGTTAAAACAATGAAATAAAAAATCAACTTATTAGAGATGTACATCACTGCTTTACAATCGTTTCTAGATGATGATAATGCATTGTAGCTATACTCAGTAATTGATCTATGTAAGGTTATTTACAAACTATCAGATAAAGAGAATATTTACTTACATGCATATCACCAGCTGTTTTCAAAAGCAATAATAATTTTATTCAGAATTAGTAGTATGTTAGTATCATCTCCTTATTTGGAGGCTGTTGAAGAACTAACGAATCAAATTGTTTTTTTCATATGGTGTTCATATGAAAAGTAATATACTTTAGTTGAAGTCATGACCCTTTGAAAGGAATCGTTGAAGGGTGTTAATAGTATATTTGGTATAAAAATCTATCAGGAGGAAAGGGATTGTCAAACTGATAGTTGAATGTATCTGGTATAGTGAATTTAAAAGGAATGTCAAATAAATGGTGATTAGTGTTGTACTGAGTTTTAAGGTGAATATAAATTAAGGTTATGGCTAGGAAAGATAGTATATTAAAAGATGAAAATTATAATAAGATAATGAAATACAGTAATGCGATTATATACAACTTAACCAACACAATATAGTACTGTGTGGTAAATTGCATTTAGTATAACATAACATATGATACGCTCTATAATACTATCAGGTAGGTTAATGCATAAATAATCAAACTCAGGTAAATACATGCTGGCATAGTTAAAACAGATAAATTTCATAGATTACAAAGTGCATATACCCACACTATATATAGAGAGAGGTACAGTTAACTTGATATCTAACCAAAAATATACATACGCACAAATAGATGCTAATCTAAATACACATTTACACGCATGCATATATATATATGAAAGACGTAAAATAAGAAAATTATAAAAATTAACTTACTTACTAAAATTTCACTCCAACTAATTAGTTTCTGAAAGGGAATAAACATGGTTTCTGAATGGAACATGGAGAATACCCTTCGTCAATCGGAAGTCAATTCTCAGCTAAGTTCCCAGGCGATGCGTGGACACAGGGAACTTATACAAAAATAATTCAGTGAATGGAAAAAAGCAAGCGAGGACTAAATTCCAAGACATTGCAAAAATCACTGCCTACTTGGTCTGTGGCAAATTAAAAAGAATCAATCACGTGACATCGAGGTTAATCAGTGAGGAGTGGGGTGTTAATAAGACAGTAGCCGGACTATTACTATGAACTATAGTAGCAGTTTTGGCACATTTTTGCTCAACAAATAATTTGGAGATAATTATAAATAATTAGCATATCTACCAACATATATATACAGATGAATACCTTTGCTAGCAAATATACAGGTTTTGTCTTAGTAACTTTGTGGTTCAATGCAAGGGGATGCAGAACAATTATATGAAAGACGTAAAATACGAAAATTATAAAAATTAACTTACTTACTAAAATTTCACCCCAACTAATTAGTTTCTGAAAGGGAATAAACATGGTTTCCGAATGGAACATGGAGTATACCTTTCGTCAACAGGAAGTCAATTCTCAGCTAAGTTCCCAGGCGATGCGTGGACACAGGGAACTTATACAAAAATAATTCAGTGGATGGAATATATACACACACACACACACACACACACACACACACACACACACACACATATATATATATATATGTGAAAAAATGGGAAGAAGAATACTGCAGGTTGCACATGGATAACATGTAATAAAATGAGTCCCTCATCAGTGATTTGCCGACGATCATAGATATTTCATTGCATTAAAAATCATATACCTCTCGTCGGTGCAATAATAACTAAATTAAGTTATTAGGACAATTAAAACGCGTAAAGCGAGTGAGACAAGATAACAACGAAGAGGAGAGCTAACCGTAAAAGGAAGGGAACAAGCTACATAGTTATTCTGTTAGCATAAGCTAGGTGAATATATGAGCGCTTAGAAAAAAGACCTTTCGGGAACGAATCCAAATGTGAGAAAGAGAGAAAATGTTTTCGTCGCGAACGGGGTGAAGTGAGAAGAGGAGAAACAGTGAGTGAGTGAGTGGAAGTGTGAGGAAGAGTTAACTGACATGACAGAGGGGGCGAAAGAAAGTAGGAGAAACAGAGAGAACGAGGGAGCAGTAAGAGAGAGAGAGAGAAAAAAAACAGAATCGCAGTTTAGGTAAATATATGTGAAAAAATGGGGAGAAGAATACTGCAGGTTGCACATGGAAAACATGTAATAAAATGAGTCCCTCATCAGTGATTTGCCGACGATCATAGATATTTCATTGCATTAAAAATCATATACCTCACGTCGGTGCAATAATAACTAAATTAAGTTATTAGGACAATTAAAACGCGTAAAGCGAGTGAGACAAGATAACAACAAAGAGGAGGGCTAACCGTAAAAGGAAGGGAACAAGCTACATAGTTATTCTGTTAGCATAAGCTAGGTGAATATATGAGCGCTTAGAAAATAGACCTTTCGGGAACGAAATATATATATATATATATATATACATACATATAAATACACATATATATACATAGACACACCCACCCATACACATATATATACATATATATATTTTTGAGTATATGTACACTCCTCATACATGTGCACATACTCACATAAACACTCATACATCTATACTCACACATACACAAATACAAACACACACATATATATATACATATATATATATATTCACACATGTATATATATATACATACATACATACACATACACACATACACAAATATACAAGTATATATATATATATATATACACATATACACATACATAAATACATATACACACATATACATATATATACATTCACACACATAAATATATTTCCATATCATACATAGATATATATTTACTCATGCAATTACGGGCGGTTGTGTATCTTGTTGCCATTAGTCATTAACGCATACATCTAATGAAGCTAAAACATTAAAAGGCAAAAGCTAATCATGAATGCAGATAATTAGGGGAAAGAGGTACTAATACATGTTACTCTATATGGAATTATAGTGAGTTGTTATTTAGAATATTTAATTAGGTTTATAGTATTTAAATGTTTTTCGTATACGGTGATTACAAACTATGATCAATTCCTGTCTTTTATTTAATAAATCGTCCTTAGATTTAGTAATTTCCAAGATCTCCCCTGAACATAATCTGCATTCCCTCCTGTTCCCAAGATATGGAGTTCTTTGTAGATTGGTGTTCCACGATAACTTGAAATCTATTTTTTTCTTTTTATAATTATTTACCGCTTCAGCTAAAGATGTGGTGTTAGCTAGTTTTACTAGAGTGTGCGTAAAATCTTTTCATAAATGTGTTTCATGTAGATCCTATATATGTTTTGTTGGAGTCTGTAGTAGACACAGTGCATTTATATCTTACATTATCACTCAAACAGTTTCCATTTAAGGGCAAATGCTTCTAATTCTGCAATTACAGCTATACGTAAGATGGTTATTAGGGGTGCATATATTATTCTCCTTAATCCTTGAGCTATTTCTATTGTAATTAATGATAGCAGGAGAATGAAGGTTGCTTTGTGAGTGGTTTGGTGTTCGGGTTGTATTGTGATTTTGTGTTCTGTTGTTTTTGTGTTGGTGATTTGGGTGGTTGTGTTTTCTAGGTTGAAGGATTGTATTATTTGACTTTTTATGCTGCGGTGGTGTAGTCATATTATTTTAAAGTTTATAAATGTTGTAGTTGCTTATTTTTTGTTTGAGATTGCTTGATGTAGAGTATGAGAATTCAACAGTATATTTGTTAAATATATGGTGTTATCTGTGGTTTGGTGGAAAATGTTTGGGGGATTTGTCCAATAGTTTGACCTCAACTAAAGTATATTACTTTTGCCATCAACTAATGTATATTACTTTTCCTCAACTAAAGTATATTACTTTTCATCTTAACACCATATGAAAAAATAATTTGATTCGTTAGTTCTTCAACTAACTCCAAATAAGGACATGATACTAACATACTACTAATTCAGAATAAAATCATTATTGAAAAAAATTATTATTGCTTTTGAAAACAGCTGGTGATATGCACGAAAGTAAATATTCTCTTTATCTGATAGTTTGTAAATAACCTTACATAGATCTATTACTGAGTATAGCTACAATGTATTATCATCATCTAGAAACGATCGTAAAGCAGTGAAGTATATCTCTAATGACTTGATTTTTTATTTCATTGTTTTAACTTATATCATGACTCTGTTTTCCTTTTAATGTTTTATTGTTTTCCGAGATTTATCTTAACCTACAACATTTTCAAAATGTGGATTACATCGAGTTCTTCATGCAGAATAGACCCCACAACTTACTGTGGATACCTCTGTATATATATATAGTAATAATAAAAAACGTGAAGAAAAAAATCCGAAGAGGGCTCGATAAGAATTATATATGTCATGTATCATTATATTTTGTCTGACGAGGACGTACTGTTGTACATCCGAAATATGTATAATAAAATGTAATTGATCAAAAGAACATCTATTTTATTAATACTTATATTTTAATATATATATATATATATATTATTATTATTTCCTTACCTTATAAAATTATATGTTTTTTCACAAAAAAGTATTCTGTCTCTTATATATTCCATGTGCCATTACCAACCTCAATTTTCTCTATAACCTTCGTTTTGTGTAGTAAATTACACTTTTCATATAGATATATATATATATATATATATATATATAACGAAGGAAATGTGGTAAGGAACCAGGTGAGGTGGACCATAACGCACCAAAGTACTCAATACTTGAGGTAGTAGAGTGGGTAATAGGAACCAGTAAGACCCCGACAGCTGAGCTCAAGCCGTTTCGACGGCTAATTCTGGAATTAGCCGTCCAGAATTAGCCGTCGAAACGGCTTGAGCTCAGCTGTCGGGGTCTTACTGGTTCCTATATATATATATATATATATATATATATATACAGAGGTATCCACACACACACACACATATATATATATATATATATATATATATATATATATATATTTATTTAGGTTTGTTGGTTCACCACTGGATAGAACTGGTCATTCCGTATCGTCAACCTCGATGTAATATTATGGAGAGCACTCAACGTAATGCAACTCACCCGTCTTCGTTTGTGTAGTTGGTGTTGCGAGTACGGAGTTACTTATTATAAAATAACAGAGGCTGGACTCGTGTAATTCATTAAAAGGTTTATTATACTATTATCATTTCAATGACCGGGTTCAGAATAAATCCGGTGACATCATCACCTAATCGAAATATAACAGAGGAATATAATAGACAAGATCCATGAGGCTGAAAATCAGGGACATGAAGGCGACCGAACATTTACCAGCTTCTACCCCAGTCGGCCGCCCTCATATGGTCATTATTAAGCCTACATATGTCTATTTGGTGAAGGGGCGTAGGCTTATAGCGTAATACTACCATCCCTTCAAAGACAGAGGCCAGCGTTGAAGTCAGGTCACAATCAAGCTGGTCATGCGTGCTAGAAGTGCCGCGAAAAATATTTTATCAAAGAACATATATCTTAACAAAACTATATATAGTAATATATAGTGGGCGTCTGCATGGTATAATGTATGGACAGAAATTTCGATTAACAATTAGAAACGTTAAATTTATGTTTAGAGTTAGAAGATGCCATTTAAGATGAAATTAGAAAAATAAGGTTTAAGTTTGAAGTTGTGAGATTTAGTTAAAGAATTTATAGAAGGAGGCTGTTATGAAAAAGTTTAAGTGTATTATAGATAGTCACGATAAAGTTTCAGGGTAGAATACAGAGAAAAGATTAAACCCATGCTTAGCGACGTAGCGTACCCCCGGCCAGCCCGTGGCCCAATGGCGTGTTAGCCGTTCCGGGTATTATTGTCTAGCGAAAGAAATGGACATTTATTTTTCCGCGCACCCCAGGAATGTTAACTGTCATAAGCGTCGGGTGTGCCAGCGGGAAGTCCGCCGCCGTCCGCCGGACATCGTATATAACAAACGATTACTGGTGATTCACACTGGTGGGGGATTTAGTTAAGTGCTAGTAGAAGGAGGCTAGATAAAATTAAAAGTTATGATTAAGCCTAGAAATTAAAGGTACGGTTTGGCAGTCAATAACCGGTGTCGAGGCGAGTTCCAAGTCCGACAGGGCCCCAGGGCGAAGCAGCCGTTCCGAGTATTTTCGTTTACCGAAAGAAGGGGAAATTTATTTTTCTAGGCACTCAAGGAAGGCTGATCGACCCGAGCGACTGGTGTGCAGTCGGGAAAGCCGCCACATCAGTCGGATCATCGCGTGTACCAAACGATTATTAGTTATTCACACCTGTAATGTGAAGTTGAAAGTGATAAAATCTGATGAAATGTGCAAATAGACTATAGTTAGTCCGGTTATATGTAGTAAGATTCCTGGGTGGGTAGGGGGAGTGAATAAAGATAGACAGATATAAGGGTACAGAGAGCAATATTCTAGGGTCGTGTGCTAATGAGTACAAGGATACGTATATAATGAGAGTAAAGGGAGTAAATAAATGAATAAGTAATACCATAAGTAAAATACAAAATACAGTCATACCTAGGGTGGTGATGTAGGGAGTAAAAAGGAAGTATATAAGAACATAGAAGAAATCACAATACAGAAGAAATAAAATACAGATCAAGGTGCAGTAAATGGGCAATATATAGCACGGTTGGAGAATGCAATGTTATACATATAGATATACAGGATGGAAGAGTAGGAATGGTATCAGGTGATACCTAGTGTATGTTCGAGTCTGAATATCCAAAGTGAATCCCAAAAGCCCTGAAAATATTTTCAGCCCCATGGATTTTGTCTATTATATTCCTTTGTAATATTTCGATTACCTGATGATATCACCGGATTCGTACTGAAACCGGTCATTGAAATGATCATAGTATAATAAACCTTTTAAGGAATTACACCAGCCCAGCCTCCTGTCATTTTATAATATATATATATATATATATATATATATATATATATATATATATATATATATATACCTGTCACATTGTCACTCTATCTATCTGTCTCTCTTTTTCTTTCCCGCTCTGTCTATATATATGGTAGTTGAAGCGGTGGTGATGGTGGTGGTGGTTGTAGTTGTAGTTGATATGTGATACTAATTTTATAAAAAATCAAAGAAGAAGAACAACAGTTATAATGCACCTGAGCGCTGTACACAATAATTGTCATTATTATACGGATTGGCAGTATCGGTAGAGGGTCGGACGCCATGTTTTCCAGCATAGTTACGCCCCTTTACGATCTGAGTTCAAACCCCGCCGAGGTTGACTTTGCCTTTCATCCTTACGGGGTCGATAAAATAAAGTACTAGTAATGTACTGGGTAATTGCTGGCATGGTGCCTAAAGTAGAAACAATTATTATACATACACATACTGACTAACGAACCTAACTCTACAGCAAAATGGAATAAGCAATAAAATGATCTCTGTTTAATGAAGAGTTACGAAATTTAGTACATAAATTATATAATATTCATTCATTATTTATTCAAAGTAATCCAACTTATTTTACTAACCGGATAAAAAAAATATAAACAAGACACAGTCCCGCCCTCCACCCGTTATTATAGTAAGTTTCTCCTTTATTCTACCTTTGCCCAACCTTACTTTAAATACTGATGCCCGAAACAAATTATTAGGAATAATGGAGCAACCCAGATGCCAATTACAAATCAATAGTCGGTGTGATACGATTGTTAATGAGATGAACTGGCTCGAAAAGCAGGAACTTTGTTCTCCCCAACACCGTTGTGGGCGCTACAACATACGGATTTTTAAGTTGATTAAATATCTCTCTCACTCTCTCTCGTTCTAGCTACACACACACACATATATATATATATAGTTGCAGTTTAGCCCGGCCTTGCTCAGGTTTGTTCATTTTCTATGAAAAGTTACATCCAGGTAAACGTTGCTTGAAAGCGAATAAGCTTATCAATTAAGTACATAAAGCAGTTGAACCGGTTATTAAAAGTTACGAACCAATTAGCATTTTGGACAATCAATGATGGGTTAATAATCTTCCAATACCGAATTTAGCAAGGGTGACCCTACCAGGAAATAGTTTTCTAGACGGCATTGCTCCAACACCTCCAACACTTGCATCAACATCTATAGCACCTATTTGTAGACGATATTGGGTGTCATCCCTTGAGGAGTGTAAGCAAAATGTCCATTCCTGCTCCCTACGCGAGAATAGGCAACATAAATTTGGCCATGGGCGAAGCATGGTTCTCCCAAATGGATGCCCGCCACCGACAATGTTTGCCCTTGTGACTTGGCAAAACATGGTCTCACCGGGAATTGGATTCGCCGGAAATAGAACGTGATATCTGACGCCGAGGGGAAAAGGTTCATCCTTGGAATGAGAACATTCTCCCCTCTCCCGCACCTCGTTACAATGGTGGCCTCAACCAATTGAGGCGTCAGTGACTTGACGACCATGCGAGTACCGTTGCACTGCTTTGGTGGACGCATGTTCCTTATTAGCATAATGGGACAGCCAACCCTAAGCTTCAGAATGTGAGGTGGGAGCACTGGGGGCTCAAGGGAATTTAATAACTCAACCGGATAATTAACGATATCGACGGGGTCTGACGTCAGGTCGATAGATTTGAAGATGTGCTCTTTACCGGGAATCTTCTTAATCAGCTGCTCGTTAATAAAATTAACCATGGGATTTTTCGGAGCAAGGATGGCTCTTTCGCTGAGCCAATCGAAGTTTTTAAAGTTATTAAAGATATTAGGAAAAACTGCTTCCCAAAGGTCAGAAGGGATGCTCACAATGTTGCACAGAGAGTCGATTGCTATGCCGCCCTTGTCATCCGCAGGAACATTGCCCTCACCAAATGTTAAAATGTTAGAAAATGCTGCAGACATGTTGTCACCATGCAAATGAGCACTCACATTTGTGCTCAGCTACAGACTCTTCACCTGGGGCCAAACACGGTCAACCTAAGGCAGTCACGCACTTCATCAGTTCTTGTCCCTTTGGGGATGACAGGCAGCGTTTGCCGAAAATCCACTGATAGCAGAAGGGTTACGCCACCCATAGGAGCCGTAGAATCCCTAATGTCTTTCAGAGTCCTGTCCAATGCCTCAAGCGCACCCTTGTGTGCCATTTTGCACTCATCCCAAACAATGAGGTAACATTTTTTGAGAACCAGAGCTTCGTGTGAACTCTTGCTGATATTGTATGTTGGTGTCTCAGTTTTTACTAAATCCAAGGGGAGTTTAAGGTTGAGTGTGCTGTCCTGCCTCCCGGCAGCAAAGTAGAAGCGATCCAGGATGATGCAACGGCCAACGCAATTTTTTTCTCCTAACGAATCTTAGCGAGAATCAATTTTGTTCCCAAGATTTTTCCATTACCCCCAGGAGCATCGAGATAGTAAATACCCCCAGTCTCATTTTGAACCGCGTCAATGATAGTTAAATAAGCCAACCTTTGGTCCGACAGAAGTTTAGACTCATTTTCCTCTAAGTATTGGGAAAGAGAATCGATGTCATATGCTGTTTCTCGCAACAAATCCGGAGCCAACGTGTTAGCGTCCTCTCTGATGGTTGACAGCAAACCATACGTCGCCAATTCGTTCCCTACAATGTCGAGGAGGGCGTCCTCGATATCAATGAGTGCCTTGTTGTAGATAATGTCGCTGCAACCAACTTCCACTGAAGGATACTGCAGATGAGCCAGGCGCAGGAAGTCCTCAGACATGAAGTCTCTGTACTTGACCCAGAAAGATTTGGGATCACCCAATTCACACTTTTGAAGCAAAATGGCAAAGAGTTCTCGTAGACTTTTAGTTGATTTCAACAAAGCACCCTATGCTAAAGTGGAATCCCATTGCGAATCACCTTCCAAAAGACCACGCTTAAAGCAGGCTTCCCGGTACGTATCACATATTTCTTCATCAAAGGTCCTGAAAACTTTGTGGGCCTACAATTTCATGCAGAAGAAGGCGGAGATGAAAGCACTCATGCTGACTTGGGGACACAGTGTAAACCCTTCCAAGACAGCTGTCAAATTTTACACCAGGATGTCTTTCAACAGCCTGACCTGACTTTCTTCGCACTCAAGTGTTTTTCGGCCATATAAAGTAGGATAGAACCTGGGGGTACACAATTGTTTGCGAAAATGCATCGAACTGGCAAAGTTTGAAGAAACCCGTCAGAATGGTCTCTTTCGCATCGGCAGCCAACTTGGCGGCGGTTTGGTCCGTAAAGTACACCCTTTGCCCATTTTCCAAATGTACCGCAAGCTGTACGATGGCGGGGTGCCGTTGGTGTAGGGATAAACCAAATAGGCGCCATAAAGCTTCTTTGCTACTGATGTACCGCCCCGCCAGGTATTCTGTAACCTCATCCCTGCTATTTTCAGCTTGAAATGCGAACATTGCGGCATCAGAGCCCTTATTTACATATTTGCATATGTATTTTATCGACTTGGCGGAGTTTCAAATCTCAACGTTGATGTGGGCGTTGAACATCTTCAAGAGAAGCGAGCAGTAAGGGACCACCCATCTATTGTCGACTTGACCTGCCTTTACTGTTGTGGTGAAGCCATCGTTCTCAGGCCGTCTCGGGCCTGTACAGGGGGTACCTGTCGCCAACAGTCTGAGTCTGGTCAACACATTTTTTTGGGTATCCCTTACTGCACGAGCCCTCTTTCAGACACGTGTGATGCTCATTAGGACCCGAGGCACACGGACAATGTTAGCTTTGCTGATATCATGTAATTCCTGGTCAGTTGCAGGGTTAGGGATTTCAGCCGAAATAAAGCTGTATATGGCATTTGATTTGATTTTATCAGCTAACCAAATCAAAATGTAAGCATGTGGCAGCCCTCGCTTTTGCCATTCGACGGTGAACATGTCACATTTTACAGCCCCAAGTACCTGACCCTTTTTGATAAAAGCCATGAGTTTAGCCAGTTTCAGTCTGAACACTCTGGCAATAAGGTCATGTCTGTTCGAATAATTTTGCCTAGGAAAAATTTCACGGGTTACATTTCGATTTATATAATGCACCATATAAGCCGTATGTCAATACGGAACGCTCAATACGGAATGCTTCACCGCAGTGTTGTCCTATAGGGAGTAAAGAGCGACAGAGAGAGTAAAGCAGTTAAATTATAGAGAGAGAGAATATACGAAACGCTCCATTTGATCATACACATTGTTTCTCTCTCTGCAGTGTTGTCATTTAGGGAGTGAAGAGCGACAGAGAGAGAGAGTGAGTAAAACAGTTAAATTATAGCGAGGGGGAATGATCATGTTCGATTTTTGCCCTTATTGTTGATGGATTTAAATTTCTTTTTGCTTCATGACCTTTTCCTGACCAAAAGCAATAATTGTCCTGACTTTGAATAGAATCCGTCGGAAGTTGTGGACGGGAATCCGTTACAAACCTTAACACACACATCCTCAGATTTATATATATAGATATATATACACATATAAATATACATCAAGTGTGAATGTATGTCAATTTTACTAATATCGTTGCTAAATTTAACCAATATTAACATTCGTTATTTTAATTTTTATTTTAGGTTATTGTGGAACACACCCAGGTTTATAACAAGGTGACTCAAATTTGCTGTGAATCCCAGATTTTATCGAAAAATGGATTCACGAGTCCTGCTTGCTGTGGAAGTATAGTATTTGAGAGGAATGCTAAATTATGTTGCGCTGGTGCTTTATTGCTAGAGGAGGAGTAGCGAATGCATGTAGCAACATTGCGATAGATTCATCCACTCAAGTTTACGTGGGATGGGGGAGGGAGCTGCTTTAAGGACTGTTTACAGTAATAAGAAATTAAGGAAATTCAACATATTTGGCCTCTTGTCATTTCACTTTATAATACATTTACTCCGTTCCCGCATCACCAGCAAGATTCAACATTGAAGATGGATGTGTTGCAAACTTCGAGTGATTTTTCCATATTACGTCATGATTAAAATTGCAGAATGACCAATTCTATCCAGTGGTAAACCACCAAATTTAAACTTATATATATATATATATATATATATATGGGATAACAAGTTGTCGTTATAGGTAATCCAGTTAGAGTACTCCGCGTCGTGGATCGTTTTAACGTACGGCTTTGTTTGACTCAACAAGATGGTTTCATAGCTATGCAGCGAGTTCGCGCTAATTTCTATGTAGGTTATACTTGGAGTAATAATAGTTAAAGAAAGAAGAGTAACATAGTTGGCTGTACAATAAGGGCTTTATTTAAAGTACTGACAATTGTTTCGTTGATCAGGTGTGTCTAGAGTTCGCTAATCGCTTGAGGTTGCGTCAATCGACTCTAATACATAAAAGCACGTACATATGAAAATAGTTCACTCGAGGCAAGACTTATATAGAAAAGTAGCGTAACACCAAAACAATAACATCAATAATAACATTTTAAATAAACAATAACATCAATAGTAAAATATGTATGGTAAATAGATAGGGATGTTACAGATGTAAAAAAGTAAAATATAAGATAGAGTACATTAAAAAGTAATAATAATAAGAAGAACATGAGGAAATGGAGGATACAAAGAAATAAAAGAAATAAGAATGAGAGAGTGTACGTAGAATTAGATTTTAGTAGTTTTTGAGGAAGTGTTTTTTGGTGCTAACATGAGAAACCAGATTTGAGATGTAGATAAATTTGTGTGGAGGGTCCGATAAAGGAAAGATAATAAATTAGAGATTAATTAATGTATGATACTTATGGGCTGACAGGGCGTTTGATAAACGTTTGTTGTAGATGTTTTGCTGGTTGTTCTATCTTAATGAGGTTGATGGAGAGAGGGTGGAAGAAGTGTACAGAGATTTATGTTCCAGTGATCAGTTGGCTGTTTGATAGCTAATAGTGGTGCGATGGTGTGTATTCAATATATTAAAATCTAGTGGTTCAGTGCTAATTTTGGGATTGCTGGTTCAAATCATGGTGGTTTGAAGTTCGTAAATCTAGTAGCTATTTTATGCCTACAGAAAATGGATTTTTCTATTTTGCTGTTAAGCAGCATCCTATCGTCTCTTAAAATATGCAGCAGTTCTAAATTACAGAGGCCGCAGTGGGACATACCATTGCTGTAGGCATTTGCTGTCGATAATTTTACACAAAAGTGTCTTTTTCTTAGCTCCCTATGCATTTTCTTATGCCATTTTGTATATTATCAATTTATAATGTAATTTTGATTATTTCAGACTAATTTAAGCCTTGCCTAATAGTTGCAAATTGGCAGAATAATGGCGGAAACCAGTAGGCCTAGTTGTAGCTACTCGCTCCGTTGTGATGATCGAGAAATATGGCTCCTGGGGCAATATGTTACATCCTTATCACCAAACAAAATACCAACAAAGGGGGATGTTGTAAGATATTTCTTCTACCTGAAAGATGGTTCTATTAAACACGAAAAGCATGTGAGCTTCAATGGTGCTATTGCGGATAGGTATGTGATGGAAATAGTTAGTCAGTGGGAAAAAGCTGGTGTGGCGACTCAACGAACAGGCAAAGTGAAACTGAAAATTATGTACATGTACAGTGAATATAGAAATTTACAAAAAAAAAACAAAGTTTCTAAGTCAAACAAAGAAAAGGAAGCACTATTTATTTCTGAAATGGATTCGTATTTCTACATTGCACAAGCTGATGCAGAAAAGAAAATTTTGAAAGACCGTCTTCGTAATAATGAAGAGAAAATGGAAGATGATACATTTCTCGAAGCCCTGCGTTGCCAGAAAAAAGTATCTCTGGGTGCTGAAGACAAGGGTTACCAGAAAAAGGTATCTTCAAAGTTTAAGCGTAATCAGGTTTCTGTGGCTCGTTGAGAGTCAGAGAACCATAGAAAGCGTTTGTCAGGTCCTGTAGCAGCACAACTTCCACGTAATGAACTGAGAGATTCAAGTTCAACCAATGATGAAACTGAAGATGAACAGGATCCTGAATCAGGCCTCAAACCCACCCAGAGACAGCTGAAAGTCAGACAAGAAACGAGGAACTCCCAAAGAATCCATTTCAAAGTCCAAAAATTCCTCTAATGGCAGATCGTTTAAAGCTGACACTGGGCCAGAAAACAGCATTTATGGCATCGATTATTTCTGAGGATGGGACTGACATAGACACCACAACTCTCTCCAAGAATAGTAGCAGACGTGCAGCTAAGAAGATCAAACTGTGGGGGCTGAACACATAAAGGAACAATTTGCTGTACCAGACTTTGTTACCTTGCATTGGGATGGCAAAATAATTCCTGGTGACCACGAGAGGCTAGGTGTGCTAGTTGCTGGAACTCCGGACTTCAGAGAAGGTAAACTCCTCGGTGTTCCCATAATTCCTGATGGCACTGGAACCACCCAAGCCAAAGCATCATTTGATCTTGTTAAAGATTGGAATGTTGATGGGTGTGTGGTGGGCTTGGTCTTCGACACAATTGCTTCGAATTCTGGATGGAAAAATGGTGCCTGCGTGAAACTAGAAGAGATGCTCAACAAAAAGGTGTTTTATTTTGCTTGTCGGCACCATTCATGGAGCGTATCTTGTGTGCAGTGTGGCAACAACTATTCGGAGCAATGTCCAGTCCAGACACCCCAGACTTCAAGGAGTTAAAAAAAGATTGGGTGTTACTCACGGACAAGACCAACTTTAAAACATTGAACATTGTCGACCGGAGACTCAAGCGTCTGTGTTCTGAGAACATCAAGTTCCTCCAAGATTTGCTGACATCTGACGACTACCGAGGATGTGCCGAGTGGATGTTGATCTTGCTTGGTGTCACCCCTCCTCGTGGAATTCATTGGATGCTGCCTGGTGCACATCATAACGCTTGGTGGATGTCCACAATCATCTATAGTGCAAATGTGTATGCATTTTGTGAGCGACACAATTACGATCAAGCTAAAATGTAAAAGTTGCGCCGGATGTGTATTTTCAATGCTCTGTTCTACGTGCGATACCGGCTGACAGCAGTCAAGTGTGCTGATACACCATCCAATGACCTCCAATTTTACGTGGAGTTGACACAGTACAGTAAGGTTGACAAAGATCTCTCGCAGGCAGCCACTACTGTTCTGAGCAGGCATCTTTGGTACCTGACGGTGGAAGCCATTCCGCTAGCGCTGTTTTGAAGTCGGGTCCAAGAGTCCGAGTGGAAACAAATAGCCCAACGTCTTGTCAAAACGAAAACGTCTGGGCCTCTTGATCGTGATGCTCCAGTATTTCCCGAGTTGAAGTCGTCCACGAAGCTGCCTCATCTAGTTGGGAAGAAATCAAGGCTTCTGTTCGATCTCCTTGGTCTCGACGATGCTTGGTTTGAGCTGTCACCTGCAACTTGGTCATCACAAGCGTCATATCAAAATTCCTGTGCTGTTGTTCACAATATCAAGGTAGTCAACGACGAAGAGAGCAGTCAAGTTGATGACTGATTTTGTTGCCATCACCAAGAATGAGGAGGAGAATCAGTGTGTTCTTCAAGTAGTCGAAGCTAGTCGTCGCTGATTTCCAAAAAGAAACTCTGAAAAAAATATGACTGGAGTTAACTTAACTGAACTTGTTTCTTCCTTGTACGCGTTTATATTCAAAGCTGATTTATTAATATAATGGATTAATAAAATAAACAATTATTGTATGGTCATATTTGGTTTCACATTTTCATGATTTCATACAACATAATCACACTTTCCACTATAATCACCATGATATAGACAAGTCTCAAAATAATTTATTTTATACAAAATATGATTTATTTTACCAATTGGGGCATTTATAATGGGAAAATACACAGGGAACGTTAGTATTGTGACCTTGCCTTTTATGGCACACTCTAATATACATATATATATATAACATTCAAAGGGATATATGTATATAATTTGTCACAGATACATATATGAGTTTGGCTACCTTTCACAGTGTGGCTCAATGAAGAATTAATTAAGCAAATAATCATTAATCAGAGCTATATATAAAATTGCAAGTTTGAAGAACTATTAGATAAAATATATACAGTATTTCCTTTCCCTAGCCCGTAGAAATCAACCACATAAATAATCATTTAAACGAGGCTATAAGTTTAAAAAATAACTATGAAGAAATAATAGACAAATGATACAGACTATCTTCTTCGAGGGATAGCCAGATAAAATTTACCTAGTCATTCCTTTTAGCCCTTAGAAATTGACTAGATAAATAATCAACTACACGGAGTTAGGTATAAATAGAAGTTAGAAGAATAAATGCATATCAACTTTACCAAAATTCCTCTAATGTCGACTACCGGTAGTTTTGTTCCTTTTCTCCGGATATACCCAATCCTGGATCTATCCACAAGGCTTCGAACTCTTCAAGAGACACCTCGAGTCTGGACTAAAATTTCTACCGTGATCCCCGCCAGAAATGAATTAAAAAATGGCTAAGAACTATCACGTGACTAGCGGTCAAGGCAGAGAGTAGTGATTGGTTGCCAGTCGGCAAGTAGGCTGGTTGATAGAAAGCGCATCCAGATACTACCTAAAGTTTTACTCAACCTTACGGGAGTATATATTAAATTTAGAGGGATATATGTATATAATTAGACATAGTCACAGATACATATATGAGTTTGGCAACCATTCACGGTGTGGCTCAATGAAGAATTAATTAAGCAAATAATGATTAATCAGTGCTATATATAATAAATTGCAAGTTTGAAGAACTAATTAATTCTTCATTGAGCCACACCGTGAAAGGTAGCCAAACTCATATATGTATCTGTGACTATGTCGAATTATATACATATAACCCTTTGAATTATACATGCTGTCTGCTACTACCCGAGACTGGACATGGTCGTAGCCACAGGCCTGCGCCTGCGCGATAGCATGGAGTATGTATTTTCTGCTAGTCACCCCGTGTAATATGAGACCCCAAGATTCCATGCACGGGATTCACCGAAGCATGCGCAGACTTAATCGTGAGATGACATGCGAATTTGAAAATACCACAAGAGAGACCCTTTGGATAGCGTAGACGCCGGACCATACCCGCAAATATCTGCATATATACCGTGATCTGTCTTGAATATGCATGACTGACGGGATATAGAAGCAACATGGATAACACAATCACCATCTAAGCTAGAACCGACCCCTACAACAAGCAAAGAGGGGGCAGCCCTTAGCATTTGACCAGTCGTGTGTGAACTTGGAATTGGTGAGAGGAGGGGATAATAGCGAGAGACGCAATATACCACCCCAGTCAAGTCCATACTGGACTTTTTTACCAATATATCATGTACACCAATATATCCTATACAGCAAAACCTTGGATTTAGAACCGGCAGGCTGATCTATCGCAAACGCGTGCAATCCCACGCATGGATTAATAACTGGCACGACCGAAACTACATGGAAAAGATCGAACGGACCACACCCTGCGACCACTAGCTATTTGATCCACAGGTACATTTCCCAGAGAGTCCACACAGCTGATAGTGAATCCCAGTTAATCCGTGAACTCGGAACTTTTCAACAAGACCAACTGTGCCTGGAGCTATGCAGATGACTGCATGGCACAATGGATATCGCACCCACAAGGTCACCGGTATTGTTCATCTTGCTGTATGTGTGTAAAGTATTCGTGCGTGGGATATCCCTGAGTAAATTTGGTTGACTGTTAATTGTTTATTGATTGTTTGTTAATTAGGCAGGAATATACTATTATGTCTTTGTTAATCCTATATATTGCTGTATGTGTGTAAAGTATTCGTGCGTGGGATAACCCTGAGTAAATTTGCTTGACTGTTAATTGTTTATTGATTGTTTGTTAATTAGGCAGGAATATATTATTATGTCTTTGTTAATCCTATATTAATAATTTTTTGATAATACATTACTGAAGCTATTAAAAATACATTTTATAATTATTGTCTTTTTGTTTATATATTTCCTTACTTATTATTTTCTTTAATCTTGCCCAACTTGATAAGCTCTTTGAATTGCTCCTTAATTAGATTACTTAAATTACTTAAATTACTTTATCTATTATACCTAAGTTGCTGTATCTGTTGAACCAGCCCTTTGAAAATTCCTCGGATCTCCCAAATCCCGTAATTTTTAATTTTAAATTTGTAAATTTCCTCAATTCATTTATATATATTTTTAAAGGTTCTCTAAAATTTTAAATCTTTGAAGGGTCTTTCGGAAGAGGTTTTTGTTAAAAATATTAAAGGGGCCTTTTCTGAGGTATTTTTTGAAGGCTTTTTGAATTAACCTTTAATTGATTAATTTCTTTCAACTATTTTTTTCTTAATTTTTAAAATTAAATTTAATGTTCAACCCCTTAATCTTTAATTTTTAATCTTGGATATATAAGATTGCTTAATCTTAAATTCATAAATTTTTTTAATTTCTGGGTTTGGAACTCTTAAAATTCAAATCCTAACTTAAATCTTAATCTTTATATTATGGATTCCCTAAATCATTAACTTTATTAACCTCTTAAATCTTATTGAAAGTTCTTTTCCCTAATTTTTAATTTTTAATTTTTAACTTTTGAGTTTAGAACTTTCGTAGGGATTATTAAATCATCGTAAATTTTCTAAAATTTTTTAAGGGGATCTCTTAGAAAATTTTTTTGTTTGTTTTTGAAGGAATTTTTTAGGAAACTTTTTATTTTTATTTTTTAATTTTTTTTTATTCTCTTAATCTCTTCTGGTTTGTTAGGTTTGTAGTGACCTACATTTCGCGGGCTCACATACATTCTCTGTGCGTGATTTGGCTCAGCTCAGCCAATCAGCGCCAGGAGAACAGGATGTATCCCTACGCGTTCTGGGGGAGGAATAGCCCGCAAAGATTTGAGGACGCTATGACTCGCAGCTGGACCATGCTAAGGTAAAACACGCTTGTTCTTTTGCTCCGTAAGCACAAACAATATGTAACGACAAAACATTACCTACGAGCCTGGCCAAACGCCTTCAGCCAGTCGCCCGTATTTTCTCTTGTAATCTTAATTGATTTTTTTTATTTCTCTTGGCATGCCAGCTCAACCTCTGTTAATAAATAATGTAAAACCAAGCTAAAGTCATTGTCGATATTCCTATCATATCTTTCTACCAACGGTGGTTCCTCGTGGCAATATTACAACTCTCTAAATACTTCTCCGCTAAAATGGTGACTTAGATTCAACAAAGAGAAACATCCCTTTCCTTTAGGTTTATTGGGGCTTATAAGCTTTATGCTCTTATTGAGGGATTTTTAAAGGTGCTTTTACGAGATCCCAAGTCTCTTACTTTTAATGCGTAACTTATAAATTCTTTAATTTTTAACCTTCAATCCCTAACTCTTAGGCCCTTTTCAAATTCTCTTAACTCCCTATAACCCATCCATTTTACAACTTCTACAACTAATATAAAAGAGCCCCCTTAGAATATAGACCCCAAATATACAAGCAGAGCTGTTGATGTATACCACGATTTCAAACTGCTAATCTTGAGTGAAACGTTGATGTAAATAATGAACTTACAATCACCTGTTATATGCCTTGAAAAGTGCCACCATATGGTCGGACGAAACGGCTGTCGGCTATAAACTTGTTATAATGTCATAATAGTTCCGTTGTTCTTTTTCATTAATATTTCTGCTCTGCTTATACGCATAGAGCTTAACTAGCTACCGTCGCATATTTGGTAGATCAAGCGTGATCATCGCGATTTACGTACGACCTACCATACATCTTGCTTATATATATATATATATATATATATATATATATATATATAAATACATTATCGGAGAAAGCTAATAGCAATGCGCCGGCCAAATCCCAACTCACTCAACAAACATTAGCAAAGTGAGTATATTCCTAATTAAACGTTCGGGGTGCTAACTAATTGTATTGTGTGGAATGTATATATATATATATGGTCGGACCATACTTGTGTCCTTGTGTGTATTAATTACATGTAGAGACATATACTTTTATTATTATTCTCCCCAATGGTAGAGACATCTTTGGTCGTCTGAATGGCTGCTATTTTTAGCAGTACAGGATTGACCTGTCCAACCTGCTTTTGCTTTTGCACACGGTACCATGACAAAACTCGTTTATCATTTATTTGCTCTCATTCTGAGGCAGTTTTGAATGGCGCTAGTTTATAATTTTTAACTCGGGAATTTATATTCTCCGAGAGAGAAATGCCTTCTGACGAGAATCTCTTTCTTAATGAAAATCCGCTTGGATTATCTATTCATTTGGGATTTGAAACCGCGATAAGGGCACATACAGTAAGTACAGTGAATTATTTAGAATTTATTTTAAGATTTTTTCAGTATTTGCATTCCCTTGATTTATATATATATATATATATATATATATATATATATATATATATATATATATATATATATATATATATATATATATATATATATATATATATATATATATATATATATATATATATATATATATATATATATATATATATATATATATATATATACATACATTTATATGTACGTATGCATACTTACATATATATTATATACATATATATCCATAGCCATTTGCTAACGCATTCATATCGTAGGTCGAATGTGCCCGCACACCGCCAAAGATTCTATTTTACTAAGCCTCCAATTATTTATATATATATATATATATATATATATCATAAATCATGTCCATAGAATCATCAGATATTAAAATATATACTATTTCTTCTTCTAATTAGCATAATTAACCATATACAAAATCAAATCTAGCAAGCTTTAAGAATAAATTTTCTTATGGGGAAATCTCCGACAAACAATTGATCGTAGCCTCTTCGCGGCAGCCCCGTTCCATTATTTATCCAACATTTCGGCAGCATGTAGAATCCGACCAAATATACCATCAACCACACACAATTAGTAGTAAAATTAAACTTAGAAGAAATGCGCACATACCGTAATTATATCTCTACCATCGTTTCTTCCTTATTTAGGACATCCAAATAATATGAATTATCCAGAGTTAGGATTCTTCAGGAGATAAACTCAAAATCAGACATTTAGTTTTTCTAACCGATCGCGCCAAATTTAGATTAAAAAATGGCTAAAATCGCTATGTAGCTGTGTACCAGCCAGAGAGAAAGCGTGTGATTGGTTGCTTACGGCGGGTAGGCTTGCTGCTAGAAAGCTCAGCCATATATCGCCAAATTTAATCTCAACCAATTGGGAGATTATTAAATATAAATGTTATCATATACATAAAATTAAAGATATATATATGTTGCAACTCTTCACTTTTAAGCTCAATGAAAAATTAATAAATTAAAATCAAAAAATCAGAGCATTATATCATAATTCATGTCCATAGAATCATCAGATATTAAAATATATACTATTTCTTCTTCTAATTAGCATAATTAACCATATACAAAATCAAATCTAGCAAGATTTAAGAATAAATTTTCTGATGGGGAAATCTCCGACAAACAATTGATCGTAGCCTCTTCGCGGCAGCCCCGTTCCATTATTTATCCAACATTTCGGCAGCATGCAGAATCCGACCAAATATACCATCAACCACACACAATTAGTAGTAAAATTAAACTTAGAAGAAATGCGCACATACCGTAATTATATCTCTACCATGGTTACTTCCTTATTTAGGACATCCAAATAATATGAATTATCCAGAGTTAGGATTCTTCAGGAGATAAACTCAAAATCAGACATTTAGTTTTTCTAACAGATCGCGCCAAATTTAGATTAAAAAATGGCTAAAATCGCTATGTAGCTGTGTACCAGCCAGAGAGAAAGCGTGTGATAGGTTGCTTACGGTGGGTAGGCTTGCTGCTAGAAAGCGCAGCCATATATCGCCAAATTTAATCTCAACCAATTGGGAGATTATTAAATATAAAGGTTATCATATACATAAAATTAAAGATATATATATATGTTGCAAATGTTCACTTTTAAGCTCAATGAAGAATTAATAAATTAAATATATTTTAATATCTGATGATTCTATGGACATGATTTATGATATAATGGTCTGATTTTTTGATTTTAATTTATTAATTCTTCATTGAGCTTAAAAGTGAACAGTTGCAACATATATATATATATATATATATATATATATATATATATATATATATATATATATATATATATATATATATATATATATATATATTTATTTATATATATATATATATATATATATATATATATATATATATACACAGAGGTATCCACAGTAACTTGTGGGGTCTATTCTGCATGAATAACTCGATGTAATCCACATGTTCGAAATTTGTAGGTTAAGATAAATCCCGGAAAACATAAAACATTAAAGGGAAAACAGAGTCATGATATAAGTTAAAACAATGAAATAAAAAATCAATTGATTGTTTGAACTTATATATATATATATATATATATATATATATATATATATATAAGATATATCACGATAAATTAACGGAGCCATAGACTCTCGTTATTCCCTGTCAATAATGTGCCCAAAGGAAAAGGAATCCTGAGCTCTTGAAAAGGTAACACACTAGAGAGAGAAAGTGTGCCATCAATAAAACAGGGAAAACCACCAGTGAATGGAATCTATATCTATGGAAGGCAGAGTAGACACACAATAATTAAAAATATAAATTAAAATGTATATACGCACCTCTATAACTATATAACACACGCGTACAAATCGAAAGAGATCTGTTTCGCCAGTAAGTTGTTGACTGAAATGGAATAGCCTAGCGTTCATCAGCGCGTACTAGACTATACATTCCTGACAATTCTAAGAGAATCTAAAGCGACCGTCCAGCTACACGCGGCAGAGAGATGTCACAGCGTGTTTAGGGCAGTGAACCAGTACTATCTGAGGGACGAGCTGCTAGAAAGGGCAGCCCAAAAGCCACTCAAAGAAGTGTGCTCAACCAAGCAAAGAGAGAAGAAAGACTGTTATAAGGAGCGAAATATCACGATAAATTAACGGAGCCATAGACTCTTGTTATTCCCTGTCAATAATGTGCTCAAAGGAAAAGGAATCCTGGAGAGTCTATGGCTCCGTTAATGTATCGTGATATTTCGCTCCTTATAACAGTCGTTCCTCTCTGTTTGGTTCAACACACTTATTTGAGTGGTTTTGGGGCTGCCCTTTCTAGCAGCTCGTCCCTCAGATATCACTGCTTCACTTTCCTAAACACGCTGTGACATCTCTCTGCCGCGTGTAGCTGGACGGTCGCTTTAGATTCTGTTAGAGTTGTCTGGAATGTATAGTTTAGCAGGCGCTGATGAACGCTAGGCTATTCCATTTCAGTCAACAACTTACTGGCGAAACAGATCTCTTTCGATTTGTACGCGTATGTTATATAGTTATAGAGGTGCGTATATACATTTTAATTTATATTTTTAATTATTGTGTGTCTACCCTGCCTTCTATAGATATAGATTCCATTCACTGGTGGTTTTCCCTGTTTTATTGATGGCACACTATCTCTCTCTAGTGTGTTACCTTTTCAACATGTTACATATAAGATATATATATATGAATATATATGTAATATATATATTATATGTATATGAATATATGTATTATATCTATGTATATATATATATATATATATTGGTAAACGGAATAGAAAATGCTGACAAATTGTTCACAGTTGAAAAATGGTTTAATTAGGAATAAAAGAGTATTAGTGATTGTATGGATCAGAGCAAACAGCACGGACACTCTATCTCAAAATTATTTTTGAAAAGCATTTAGAAATGCGCAACCGGTAAAAACTTAAAAACTTAAAACCACAACTGAATACTAAACCATACAATCACTAATACTCTTTTATTCCTAATTAAACCATTTTTCAACTGTGAACAATTTGTCAGCATTTTCTATTCCGTTTACCAATATATAATAACTTGTGTGTTACACCTCTATTCTTTTAACTATATATATATATATATATATATATATATATATATATATATATATATATATATATATATATATATGTGTGTGTGTGTGTGTGTGTGTGTGTGTGTGTGTGTGTGTGTGTGTGTGTGTGTGTGTGTGTGTGTAAAAGGTAAACGGAAATAACAACACAATCGGTACAGTATATGGAAGGTATATATTAGGTTAACGTTTGATATAGCAGGTGCGACACAAAATAAGAATTCTGTCACTGAGGAGGTCACAGAATGTGTGACGAAAGATCTTTGACGATAAATAAACAACCATCGGGTTATTGAACCAACCACCCGGTAATTTGTAATAAATTGAAGTGAAAACAACAGCTGCGTGTGTGTTCATTTGAAACATCACCTTCCCAATATATACAATTTCTACCCGGACGAAAGCCATGCTGAGTGTCAGTTAGAAGATCATTTACTAGTAGCACTAGCGTGACATTTTAGGGATCAGTGGTGGCTGCTTATATGGCACTTGCGTGGGTATCAGAAGCGGCCACAACAGCTCTTTTATTTGTGGTGGTCGCGAGTGTTGATGTAACTGAATTTGGCTTTGTAGTTGACGAAGCTAAGTCAGCTGTCTCACTATCTTTCCCGTTATAAAAAAAGAAGTCCTTTTATCCAGTTATAACTCTGTACTGCTTCTGTATACTTCCTTCTCGTCATCAGGGGAGAGCGTACAACCTCAGCATACATCCTGGACAGTGACCCTGTGCACTGTATTGTTTGTACATGTTGGTTTTGGCTTGGGTAGTTGGCATAAGCAGACTTTGGCTTGGGTAGTTGCAAACCCGCAGTTTGTCCCAGACGCCCTATGCTAACAGGTTACTTTCTTGTGGAATTCACAGAGAACCTGGGCCTTCTTTTTCCCAGGGACTTTGTTTTTCTTAGTTTTCGACTTCTTCCCCGTCTTCTTTTGTCCCCTCTGACCAAATGTGGCTCAACTGATCCACGTGTAGCAGAACAAGCGAGTAGGCACGAATAAATTCGTTCTTTTTCAGTTGTAGCTGTGCCCAAGTTCTCAGAAAGCCACATCTTTGTAGGGCATCCTTAATTAGCTTGTTTGAAAGGGAGCCATTAGCTGATCTCCATGCACTGAGCATAAATTCTAGTTCCTTTAGTTTCCAGTTTCGATGAGTTCGGTTCTCATCTATCTGAGCATTTGTATGTGTTTTATATTCTCTATATCAATTGAAATATTAACTATATTATCAAACAATTAAATTAAATTAGAAAATAAAAAAACAAAATCAAATAAAGTTAGAATAAATAGAAAGGAAAATGATATTTTATAGAGTGCTTTATGTCCGTTTACAAAAAACGTCAGCGGATTAAATGATCAACGAACTTTCCTAAATTGAATAATATATATATATATAAATATATATATATTCAGGTTTGAGGTTCACCACTTGATAGAGCTGGTCTATTCCGTATGGTCAATCGTAATGTAATAATATAGAGAGTACTCAACGTAAAGCAGTTCAACCGTCTTTGTTTTTGTAGTTGGTGGTGCTATTACGGAGTTAAATATTATAATGAAATGACAGGAGGCTGGATTTGTGTAAATCCTTGAAAGGTTTATTATACTATGATCATTTCAATGACCGGGTTCCGTATGAATCCGGTGATATCATCAGGTATTCGAAATATAATATGTGAATGTAATAGATAAAATCCATGGGGCTGAACAGTGTCCTACTACCGGTCATGTTATGTTCCCATCCCTTTCTGTTTTCCTTTATCTGACCGGTAGTAGCACACTGTAAGCTTTGGCCACGTCACTCGAGGGCGACCGGATAAGGTAGAAGGTACAGCATAACGATCGCCCTCGGGTCCTCGATTTTTAGCCCCATGGATTTTATCTATTACATTCACGTATTATATTTCGAATACCTGATGATATCACCGGATTCATACGGAACACGGTCATTGAAATGATCATAGTATAATAAACCTTTCAAGGATTTACACAAATCCAGCCTCCTGGACACTCACACACACCTTGGTGTTATGACAATACTATACATCATTTCACCCCTTATATTATTAATGTTTTTGATGTTCTTTTGAAAGAAACGTTTTTTGCAAATTACTGAAAATATCGAATAATGTACACCATTTTTACCAGTATCACAAAAATACTGGTCCATCCACACACACACACACACACACACACACACATACACACATATACACATACACACACACACACATAGACACGCGTACTCTAACATACAAACAGACATACACACACACACACACACACTTCTCCGTATAAGACAAGAGTTGAAAAATATCTTTCAATATGTTAAAATATCCCCACACACGTACACACACATTCCTACTGACCGAATTTATTTCCTCTACTACGAACCACACTGTACACACACATATTTGTCTTAATAAACTTATTTTTCAGTGACTTCTCAATCAGGCGAAGAAGGACACTCTTCGACAAACCTACATTTGGCGCAAAATTAATTTTTAACATTCCCGTGTCCTCTGCCGACCAATGAAAATCGTTTTGTCTACAAGAATTTTTGCAACACGAATTGGGGCGAAATTTATAGTACTCATTCACGTGACCTTCAGCAACCAACCAAATCTTAATACCTCTGGAGCCACTTTTTTCACATAAAACAGGAAGAATTTCCAAAACTGATCAGATTAGAGCAAACATCACGAGCGCTCTATCTCAAAATCATTTTTGAAAAGCATTAGAAATGCTCAACCGGTAAAACCTTAAAACTAAAACTGAATACGAACCAATACTTATTACTAATTTATACTTATTCCTAATTAAACTATTTTTCACTGGAAACAATTTTTCAGCATTTTCTTTTCCTTTTACTAATATATCACAACTCGTGTGTTACACCTCAATTTTTTTAAATATATATATATATATATATTCAGACACGATTTCATCAGACAGTTCTTTCCTTTCATAAACGTTACTGATGTAAGTTCTTACCCGCTATATCGGTTGGCGAGTTTATGTGTTGTTACTTCACAGATAAACTAGCATATGGAATTACCAAGTTGTTTTTCTGGTGCTTACTCTTTGTTTGTAGTTGCGGGTGGTTGCTATTAATCCTATCTTTTTCTAGTCCACTTCTCAGTATTCTCTAATTGGTAAACTGTTTTGTTGACAGTTAAGCACTGCCTGGTTTATCAGCTCATACTTCAAAAATGCCACGCATTAATATTTGGCGGCGTTAGGCTAGCAAGGTGATCATACATTTTAGTATTTGGTCAGTCTCAAAATAGACAATAATAAAATAACATGGTTGAATGTATATTTATATGAAATATATGTCCATATAAGTATGTATGAATGTATGTATGTATGTATGTATGTATGTATGTATGTATGTATGTATGTATGTATGTATGTATGTATGTATGTATGTTGGTATGTATGTATGTATAGTTGGTGCTACTGGTAACATGTATCCCAGTACAAGCTGTCTCATGGTCGGGTAGTTGGCGACTAAACTGGCAACCCCACCAAGGTTTCTTGGTGAGGAGGGTGACTTTGGACATCCTGCAGGACTAAAAACAAAACCTGTCAAAGGGCAAAGGAGCTCTTAATAGTCAATGGCCATCCAAAATCACCGGGAGAGATGACCCCTTAGCCTTTGTCAAGGCAGAATTCTAGGAGAAGAAAAACTCTGATATAACACCTGCAACCCTGATGGTATCCAATGATGTTGACTTGTTCTTCTTTTTGGTAAATAGCATCTTGGTCAAGAGAGTGGGACTGGCTTTGTGCAGTGTATGAGCATTTATCTTGGCCAAACTCCATTCCTATATCCTTTGAGAACGTTGTAACCAGGTCAAGATTTTTCTTCATCCCATCCATGTTCTTGGCATAGAGTTTCAGATCGTCCACAACGAAGTTATGGGTTAGGTTCGTATTTCTGTCCTCCTGTGAACCAATGATGTATCCCTCACATTTCTTGAGCAGAAAGGACAAGGGTTTTAATGACAAGATGAACAATATCACAGAGAGACTGTCCCCCTGAAATATATCCCTGCAATATTTTATTTTATCAGTGAAAATAGAGTCCTACCTCTCTGTCTTTAACCTTCGGATAGTAGCCCAAGAAGAAGACAGCCTCTCTATGGCTCTGACAATAATGTCTGGGACTTTAGCAAGTTGGAGGGCCTCTATCATCCAAGAGTGGTGAACAGAATCGAAAGCTTTCTTGTAGTCCAGCCAGACTGTAATCATATTCCTCCTAAGTTGTCGCACCTCCGACATCGCAGTTTTGTTGATTAGGAGTTGTTCAGCACATCCCCAAACCCTTTTCTTTCCAGCTGCTTGTTCATCTGTGATGATGTTATTATTTTCACTGTGATCTTGGAGGAATAGGTTCAGGCACGCTGTATACATCTTATACATCAGGTTCTGGCATGCAATGGGTCTGTAGTTTTTTGCCAAGTGGGTGTCTTTGTTCTTGGGGACCAGTAACGTTTGTGCTAATGTCAACCATTCTGGTATAAGTGTATCGCCCTTAAGAACTTGTTGGTAGAAGTCAGTAAGATACCTCCGATAGAATATTAGTTTTTTGTACCAGTAGCCGACAATCATGTCTCTTCCTGGTGTTTTCTTATCTTGGAGTTTTCCTATCACAGTCTCAAGTGTACCCTCACTTATTTCGTATGTGTTTGTCGTAGTGTAGCAGCAATAGTTCTTTCGGATTTCTCTTAGCCACACTATATCTTGGTTGAAATTCTTCTTTTCACCCCATATTTTTCTCCAAACGGAATATATGTCTTTCTGGGATGGGGCCTCAGTGACGCTTATTATTTTGCCCTTCATATCTCTATAAACTGATGTTTGGTTGCGTCTGAATCTTTTATTAAGCATTTTTCTCTCATCTACCTTCTTCAGGTATCGGCATTTTTCGCTAACAGCTCTCAATTCTTGTTTGAGGGTGATCAGCTTATATTGGAGAGTTCTGGTTCTACTGTTACCAAAGATATTCTCTATTTTATTTTTCACTCTTTGTTGGTGAGGAGTGTGTTTTTTGTGCGTTTGTTTGCATGTAAGGAGCATTGTCACATGTCCTATGTTTTTTCGTAGGTCAGCACTCTTTTTTTTTTTTTAGTTATATACGATGGTATTTTTGGTGGTGTTTTGTTCTTGTTAATATCTCTGCTATCACCAAGATAATGCTTCACTGTCATTGCTAAGGCATATAAACAGGCGTTGATTTGCCAAAATGTTGGGGTTTTTATCCGTCGTAAATATTTATTCCCTATTTCGTCAATAACACGTAGTATTTCATTATTTGGTTTTTTATTCACCATTGTCATTTTAACACGTTCAGTCAGAGAGATATTTATACATGAATTAATTTCTCTCTGAAAGTTTTCGTTGAGGGAAATTTTCAATTCTTTATACTTTTGATTATCATAATCGATAGTATTTTCCACAACAGTCGAGCAGACTCGGATGGTATACGTGGTGTCACATTTATACGATTATTATTATTATTTCTTCGATTATTATTATTATCCATAGTGTTTTCCCCAGCATTCGAGGTAGACTTAGAGGGTACAGGTGGTGTCAAGTTTCTTACAGGCATAGTTGTTTCAAGGCGCTGTTCGACCTGGTTGCTAGGAAGTCTAGTAGCATGGCGATCTGTAGCACGTGTTGTTGATTCCATGTTTGTTGTGGGGGACTTACAATTAATAATATTTATCTTATTTTTACGTTCAACAAACGTCGCTTGTTGGCGTAATTGTTTCGCTGTGAAATAATTTAGTTCTGGGTGCATTTCGTCCCAGTGTAACTTCATTCTATTCATATAGCAAATGGAGGGATTGTGTTTTGCCATTTTATAACAATTAAATAAATCATTATTAAGTTCGCAACTCCAAGAGAAATGCGATTTATAATTTCGGTTTCTTCTGTAGCTACAACTGAATAAAGTTTGATTACCTTCTTTGTTATTTGTCTTCGATGCTTCCTTAATTTTCTTGTTGATGCTGTGTTCAGCCATGCTGTTTGTAGCAAATCCTTGTAAAATGAATTATGTATTTAGTCGGATATCTCTACGAATTTGAATAAAAGGTGACTTCAGAAGTGATAGTTAGAAGAATAACCAGTTATTCAACCTGGCTGTAGTTATGGCATTACTGTCGGAGATAGTATTCATCTTAAATTTAATAAATAGTCTCCCACGCCAAAATATGCGACTGATCGCGTTGACTAATGGAGTATGTATATATATATGTATGTATATATATATGTATGTATGTTCTTCTGGTTTTATAATTTCACAAATTGTTGCCAATAGAGAGAGAGTCGGTTTCTAACATAGATACAAGACTCTCTCATTGGAATTTACACATCAACTAGGTAGATATGTCTGCATGACTGCATGCATGCATGTATAGGTATGGATGTTATTGTATGTGTGGATGTGTATGTTTTGAGTTGTATGTGTGCATGTGTATATGCTTTGTATCTGTACATGTGTATATGCAGTTATTAGATGCAACTTTTTTGGAATGCTTTACATATTTTTACTGTTCCAGTAATGTATTGTACTTGTAATTTCCTAACTAGTGTTCTTTCTGTTCCTGTGAAGCCCAGCTTCTCAAGATTTGTATCGAGGCAGTTACTAACATATCCCAGTGCCCCAATATCCACAGGAATGAATCTGAAGGTATAATCAGGGTGGAGTATCTGCAGATTACTCATCAGTTCTGCATAAATATTCTCCTTTTCGCTAATCTTTGATATTATATTGGCATCTGCTGGGCAGCCAACTTTCACTACTGTGCATGCCTTCTTTTCCCTGTCCCATATCATTATATGTGGTCTGTTATGCCTGTATTTTATTGGGGTTTTTACTGGAACATTCCACCAGTACTCTTTCATATTATGTATATGTATGTCTTCCACGCTGCTGTAGCTTTTAATGTGTTTATTATCGGGGCTATCTTTTCTACGGATTGCATTGTACAGTGTTTTGGCCACTACATCATACCTCATAGGTAGATAGTACCACTATGACATCTTTGCTTATGACATGGGTGACATCTTCGACGTTAATTCTGCAGAGTCTGCACTTGTTAGAACATCTAGGTGGTTTGCCTGCATCCCTATCTCTTTTGTGAATCAGGTATTTCGTGTTAATCTCCTGTTCTTGGATTACAAAAGCGTATCCTTAAAGTTGGAGCCAATATAGTGGTTGTTGGTCCAAGATATACTACTTTCTTTATCTATATTACTCTCACACTGGAGCTTCCTGGCAACATATCCATGCATGATTTTTTGCTGATAAGCATGCAGTTTTTCATCCATGGATTCACTGTGATACTGCTGAGGGACTTCCCTGCGTGTGAGTTTTTGATTATCACACAGGGAAAATCTTTCGAGGAGTTACTTCCCAACTCTCATGATCTTATCTGATTCATGCAGATAGACTTGCTCGAGAGACGGGCTCCTACGCTTCGAGGTTCGTAGATGTTGTCGGAGGGATATGATGCGACATTCATGTATGTATGTATGTATGTATGTTTGTATGTATGTATGTATGTATGTATGTATGTATGTATGTATGTATGTATGTGTGTATGTATGTATGTTTAGTCGCCAACGACACGACCATGGGACAGGTTGTACTGGGATACATGTAACTAGTAGCACCAACTGGTGACCTGACCAAGGTTTCTTGGTGAGGAGGGTGACTTTGGACATCCTAAAAACAAAACCCGTCAAAGGGCAAAGGAGCTCTTAATAGTCAATGGCCATCCAAAATCACCGGGAGAGATGACTCCTTAGCCTTTGTCAAGGCAGAATTCTAGGAGAAGAAAACTCTGATATAACACCTGCAACCCTGATGGTATCGAATGATGTTGACATGTTCTTCTTTTTGGTAAATATCATCTTGGTTAAGAGAGTGGGACTGGCTTTGTGCAGTGCCTTTGCTCACTATAAAAGCTTCACGGCACAGGTATTGCTTTATATCTGGAGATCTCTCTGCACTTGTCGTCACATGGTACCATGGGTCCAACACTATGTGTCAATAATTGTCATAAGTGTAGTGTTTGTACTAGAGTTTTCAAGTCGCTGGCTGGACTAAAAAGTCACACTCGTTGAGCGCTTCGGTAGGGGTTCTCCTACATGGATATAAACTAGTGGCCGTACTTGAAAACGAGTTGGCAGCCACCATGTATGTATGTATGTATGTATGTATGTATGTATGTATGTATGTATGTATGTATGTATGTATGTATGTTTGTATGTATGTATGTATGTATGTATGTATGTATGTTTCTCTATCTCTTAATTTCGAGTACATTTTTGACAGGCCACCTTCCTGCTGGCAAGTTTGTAAAAGAAAAGAAATTGTCATCCCTTGAATTGCAAGAATGTTTTGCAAATCTTGAAGGTGCCAGCTATCTCGGCCATTTTTTGTCTATGAATTAGGGAGCTGCGTTCTTTGTCCACAAATCCAAGTTCAGTTATACTTTAGTCCAAGCGGATTGGTATGTAAGCTGTAGCTCCAATAATGATGGCTATGAAGCTGAAGGTGTATCTTGGATACTGGATCTGCAAACTCCTCACCAATAGTCCGTAGATGTCCTCCTTCTCTTGTATTTTCTCACAACGTTGACATAAAGTGGGCTGCTGATCTCTACAACAGAGCACGTTTTCAATGTGTGGTCCCAAACAACAATACCAGGCCGGATGTGCTTTAATTTGGTGGCAGATTTTATTTTCAGGTTCTACCAGTATTCTTTAGTGCCATCTATGTATATATGTATAGTCGGGCCGACGGCGACTAAAGCGGCACCCCCACCAAGCTTTCTTGGGGAGGAGGGTGATTTTAGATACGCTGTGGGATGAGAAACAAAAACCGTCAAAGGGCGGATAAATTAAGGAGAGTAAATGGCCATGAAAAAATTTGTTTATGTGGAACGAGTGACTTCTAGTCTTCATTAAGACATCTCTCTATGAGAATGTAACTCTTCTATAAAACCTGCGACTTCATTTGCATCCCATGATGTAGACCATTTCTTCTTTTTTGGGTAAATGTATTGGGTAGATGTTCAGAGAATGGGATTGGTCCCGTGTAAAGCCTTTCCTCGCTCAAAAAAGCTTCAAGCACAGGCATCGATTGATATGTGGCATTTTGTTTGCGATGCATAGTATTTCTGACCATAAGCAAGTCCCTAGCATAACTAAAAAGCCACATCCGTACTGCTCATGCTTACGTATCATGCGATGGCATTATTCAAATCGAGTTGCAGCCATCATCATGTATGTGTCTATGTATGTATGTATGTATGTATGTATGTATGTATGTATGTATGTATGTATATATGTATGTATGTATGTATGTATGTATGTATGTATGTATGTATGTATGTATGTATGCATGCATGTATGTATGTGAGTGAGCGTGTGTTTTTTTTAATATATTTATATAAATGTAGTATATCCTGACGCATAATACAGAAAATAATGTAAATACAGTCAGATGTTGGAGGGATAGCGTAGGAAATCGGGTAAAGATCCCTTATAGACGGAAGAAAGTTGATAGCGGCCACTACGAGCAATCGAACCTCATATCTCTGTATGAACTTCATAACCCCTCACCGTAACGAGAGATCGAGCTTTGCATACGATATATATATATATATATATATATATATATATATATATATATATATATATATATATATATATAGGAGGTGAGTTTTATTGTAGTACTATAAAGCAATGCAGATATCGGATAAGAAGCACTCTACAGTTTCTAGGACTGAAGTATACATAATATATAAGATCAAAAGATGGTTAAAAGAGTTCCATGTATTTTATTATGCGCATTTCAAAAACAAACATCATCATGCAATAATATTTGTGTTTTCATCAGATAAAATAGGAAGACATGATATGAAGGTTAAAAAACACTTGTGAATAGTGCAGTTATGTTGATTTAAAACTGCACTATTCACAAGTGTTTTTTAACCTTCATATCATGTCTTCCTATTTTATCTGATGAAAACACAAATATTATTGCATGATGATGTTTGTTTTTGAAATGCGGATAATAAAATACATGGAACTCTTTTAACCATCTTTTGATCTTATATATTATATATATATATATATATATATATATATATATATATATATATATATATATATATATATAAAATAATTAAGTCAAAATGTAAAATTTGGATTCGTTTATTATAAATTAAAAATTACTGCTATATATATTTCGGTGACAGCCATCATTGGCTGTGACCTCGTCAGGCAGTCCGAATTGGTGTGGAAAAGAGGGTACACATTATGTTGAAGTGTGTTTTACTCCGTCAATACATCGATATGTCCAGCTCCTGGGTGTGTTGTTATTCCTCCGAGGAACTGGAATCATATGGGCTAGAACAAACGAATTTCAGCGTCGTAGGACAAGCTCGTATCCCAAAAAAAAAAAAATGTGTATGTGCTACAACCAATATAAAACATTTTGAAAAATATAAACTGAAATAGAAAACCTGTGTGTCAGAATCGAGAAGTGTAAAGAATTATAATTCTTATTTTATGATAGAGTGGTGCGTTTTAAAAACAGATGAGGCAAAAGTGGAGTGTAAAATACCAAAACCCTATGTGTCAAAATCCAGAATTGCAAAGGACTACATTTCTTATTTCAGCATAAAGTACATATGCGTGTATGTCAACACACACCATTGCAAGCACACATGCACAAACACAGGCTCAGGTGCATTCCCATATTACGTCTACACAGTCACGCACACTCATACTTGTACACATACACATAGCGCCATATACGCCCACATGTGGATACACTCACACGGACACAGGGTCAAAGTCCCCTCTGAAGGTGGGGAGAGGGGTAAGTGGTAATAATCGGCGCGTCATTTTTACTTGTGGTATTTATCCCTGACTCATGCGTGCGAGGAGGGACGGGTTCGAGGCGGATATCCCCCGGGTATTCGGGTCACAATGCGGGGTTGGCGTCGGGGCCTGTTGTTCGGAAACTTGGGTTGCCTGTCTGCACAGAAGATAGGACTCCACCGACGTACTTCGTCTATTTATATTATCTAGTGTCAGCAAACTTGAGTTCTGGTTAAGGAAGTGAAAGTGAAGGGTTGAAAACAACGGTGTGAGGCATGGTTTTAGCTGCTAGGTGGGTGTGTTCCTATAGGATGGCTGTCACCGAAATATATATAGCAGTAATTTTTAATTTATAATAAACGAAGCCAAATTTTACATATTTGACTTAATTATTATACATTACTCCGGACTAAACAAACCAACCTGCGTACTTCGTCGAGTGCTCCAATCTGCATACTGAGGTGTCGGTAAACAGCCAGCATATACAGAAAAAAAATCTATAGTCACTGTGATAGCTAACGACCTTCGTAGTTATACTGCATGCTGTAAATCAAGAATAAACAAAAAACAAAAATGAACACGGTGGTAAGTCATAGAAGCGGTGTATTTAGGCACAAACAATCTATTACGCCGTGTTTAAGTAGCATTATGTTACATAATGATTCTAAGGAATGTATCTGCACTCGTCGTTAAATGTTTATCGGTACCATGTACTTTGAAGCTCATTCAGACTTTCACCTGTCAACAGATATGATGGTATTTTGTAGACAATTCCTGTGGTGAGTAGCACCTTGTCTTTCCTTGGCATTTATTGCAATCGATAATCGATTACTTGGATAGATTTTCACTTGCCTAATGTTTTCTTGGAGCTTTGAAACTGTGCTGCAAGGATCTATTCCACCTTATGTATGTATATTTTTCTGACTATTATTTGAATTAAATATGTTCAATATACTATGTGTTTCTCAAACGATATATGGCTCCTTTTCTCTCTATAAATATATCTTTTGAATTTAAAATATATATATGTTTATATATATATATATAAATATATATATATATATATATATATATATATATATATATATATATATATATATATATATATATATATATATATATATATATATATATATATATATATATATATATATTGAGTTTATGTTGGTTGTATACCAACACCTAGTATGCAGATTGGAGCACTCGACGAAGGGCGCAGGTTGGTTTGGTTACTCCGGAGTAATGTAAAATAAAATAAAATAAATAAGTCAAATGTTTAAAGTTTGGCTTCGTTTATTACTGCTATATATATTTCGGTGACAGCCATCTTTGGCTGTGACCTCTTCAGGCAGTCCGAATTAGTGTGGTAGAGACGAGTACACATGTTGTTGAGGTGTATAACTTTGTCAATACTCTGATATGCCCAGTTCCTGGTTGGTTTGTTATTTCACTGAGGAACTGGAATCATATGAATTTAAACAAACGAATTTCTGCGTCAAAGCGCCTCTTCTCTTCTCATTGGTCAGTTGTTAGAACATTCCTCAGTCAAAAGTCTATAGAAGTTCGTTCTGAGGCAAGCCAATCTGTAGTTGTTGTTCTTGTTATTGTTAGATACATCTGACCTCTATTCTTATGTTGGTAGTGGTGTTGTTGTTGGAGTCAGCTAAAAAAAAATGATAAAGTGGTAGAAGGAATAAG
Source organism: Eledone cirrhosa (assembly GCA_964016885.1). Classification (NCBI taxonomy): domain Eukaryota; kingdom Metazoa; phylum Mollusca; class Cephalopoda; order Octopoda; family Eledonidae; genus Eledone; species Eledone cirrhosa. Next base: position 89,700,815 of record OZ024742.1, on the reverse strand, counting down.
ATGGTAAAGGAACAAAATAAAATAAAATAATCGAATAAAATGTGTGTGTGTGTTATACCCATCTCAATGTTATAAAGATTTGTAAGGTCACTCTTTCCATTGGTCAGTTTTGAGAGCATTCCTCAGTCCAAAGTCTATAGAAATTCTTTCTGTGGTGAGGCTCCCTGTAGTGTTTGTGTTTGCTATTGTTAAGTACATCTGACCTCTACCCTTATTTTGGTAGTGTTGTTGGTGTTGTGGTCAGCTTATGTCTTGCTGCTGCTGACAATTTAGAAGTATCTGTGTGTGTGTTTCTTCATCCCTCCTGCCACTATCTCCCGTGGTGGTGGTAGTGGTGGGGTTCTGCCACGTATATGAAGAAATAGAAGGCAATAAAATGAAGAAAACAGAAAATAAATAATAAATAGAGAATAAATGAAAAATTAATGAAAAAGTAATGAAAAATGAAAAAGTAATGAAAAATGAAAATGGAAAATGAAAAATGAAAATGAAAAGTGAAAAATAAAAATGATGATTCAAATAAAATATGATAAAATGTGTGTGTACTATAACCAATCTCAAGGTCAGAAATATGTTGGATAAAGTGGTAGGAGGAACAAGATGGTAAAAGAATAAAACGAAATAGGATAATCAAATAAAATGTGTGTGTGTGTTATAAATGCTTCCCGAGGGACCATAGATACCACAAGATCTTCAACAGACACACTGTGAAGCTCTCGTGTTCCACCACGAGAAATCTGGCCGAACACATAGCTAGCATCAACAGGAGTAGGCTTAAAATCCACACACAACCAGAAGATGGCAATACAAGCACTAAGCAGAACCATGTGAAAGGAGAGAAAGGGGGACCCAGTGCCCACCCAAGAAACCCAAACAAACCCGGGGAACCCCCACCGTGCCTGGGGGAAGACCACCATGTAACACCTAACGGAACCCCAATCTAGGCACGCAGAGATCGACTACCCTCTGCAACTGCAGAAACCCCGAATCATGCCTCCTTGGTAATGAATGCCTTAAGAAGGACCTAGTATACGGTTGTAGGGTTAAAACCCCCAACTTCGAACACCTCTACATAGGAGCCACATCAACGAGCTTTAAAGACCGCTGGTTTAACCATCGCCATTCCTTCAATAAGGAGGCCAAAAGGAAAAGTACGGCTCTCTCCGACCTGATCTGGAAGCTTAATCTGGACAGGACCCCGTACTCTCTGTCCTGGTCCATAATCAGGAAAGTACCACCCGATAAAGCGGATCTTGCATATGCAAACTATGTCTGAACGAGACCCTCGAGATACTAAGAGGTGGAAGCGGCCTGATAAACCTCAGAACCGACTTCTTCGGGACATGCAGACACCTCAGGGTCGAGACCTTCCTCAAGATATATGGACAGTAGCAACACAATAAGATGTGAACTGCCCTCAAACTATAGGGAATCTCCAGAACATGTAGAGACCTCTCGGCCAGACCTCCCTCAAGCTATATGGGCAGTAACAACACCATAGGTTAGGAACTCCCCTCAATCCATAGGGACCAACCTAGGCTGAGCAGACACCATGATAGCCGAGAGATTGATTCTAATTTGGCCAACATCTTTATAACACACACACATTTTAATTTACTTGATTTTTGATTTTTCATTTTTGATTTCTCATTATTCATTTGTTATTTGTTTTCTGTTTTCTTCACTTTATCACCTTATATTTATATTTAAGTTGAGATTGGTTAAAATACATACATTTTATTTGATTATCCTATTTCGTTTTATTCTTTTACTATCTTGTTCCTCCTACAACTTTATCCAACATATTCCTGACCTTGAGATTGGGTATAGCACACACACATTTTATCTTATTTTATTTGAATCTTCATTTTTATTTTTCACTTTTCATTTTCATTTTTCATTTTCCATTTTCATTTTTCATTACTTTTTCATTACGTTTTCATTAATTTTTCATTTATTCTCTATTTATTGCCTTCTATTTCTTCATATACATGGCAGAATATATACATGAAGTATAACATAATATATACATTAATCATAAAAGCCAGTAATAGCCACTGGAAAAGGATTTATAAAGAGGGTAATATAAATGGTGGAAGTGGGGGGGGGGGGGGGGGCTGATATATGCAGAAGGAGATTTTTTCCGAAAGTTAAACGGTTAAATTTGAAAATATTTAATTTATAATATTAGGGTGAAGACTCCAGATTCAGGATTATTTGCTGATTATTTATATATTATTTTTATAAATTCGATAAGTGTGTTATCATTTCTAAACTTCTGAATTTTATGAGGGTTACATTTAAAGGATTTAGCTGGCACATAAAGAATGGAATATTATACTGTTGATCATTTACCTAAATTTAAACTTTAACAAAGATACCAACATATTAGGTATGTAAAGCTTTTGACGTACTTATTGTTATAAATATTTGAATAACTATTATGTATATAGGTATATATTAATGAGCCAGTATTTTTAAGGTAAATAATAACGACGAAGGTAAAAATAAAATAACATAATAGATTGAAGGATGTTAAGGATAAATATATACCTATGTATAACTGGGTGTAAATGTACTAATTATTCTTCAACCAATATATCAACATATTATTAGATAGAGGGAGGTATATATATAGATATATATTAAGTATTATTAGTGTAGTATACTTTAGGTAAATGATAACAGTTATAATTTTATAAAGTAGAGTTCAACGTGTTACATTTAAATACATATATATATATATATATATATATATATATATATATATATATATATATATATATATATATATATATATATATATATATATATATATAAGAAAAACAATAATGAGTGCATGGATAATTCAGAGTTCAAAATAATGTCTATAATAATTTTTAGTTTGGATATTTTCTCTATATTAGAATTATATATATAGAAATGTGGTAGTTTATTTCAAAATATTTAAAAATATATAAAATATAATATATAACTACATACATATTATAATAAATTATATTATAAATAAGAGATCAAAAGCGCAGCAAAAATTCACATTTATATATAAGTTTGAATCTGTCTTAAATTTTAGATTTTATAGTGCAGTAAATATATATAAAAGAAATATATGCATATACTATATTATGTTATACTATAAATAAGAGATCAAAAATTCATAAAAAATTCACAGTTGTAGATAAGTTTCATAAAAATTTATGAAAATTCCGAAAATGAACGTACTAGTCCGCATATAATTAGCGTTCGTGCTGGTAGTTAATTAAGATATACATCTTGAAGTGCGCTGAGCAGCCGACGTGCACGGTAATCTTATATCTGCGATTCTACAGAGGAAGTCAGCTGTATGGAATCGGAGGACGCCTGAAGTTTCGATGACGACCGGTGCAAGGAGGAACCGGTTGGTTCAGCTCGTGTATTTGCTTGGCTTTCTATCCTCTGCATAGCATGCAAGATTTTTGGTCGAAGCGACTGATTTCAATGTGGAGATCGTATCGCAGTGTGTCGCGTTCCAGATTTACCTCTCTCTAATGGAAAGAAGGTAATTCCGCCGTGTCTCTTGCCGTCTCCATGGTCGACGTCTACTGGCTCCATTGTGGTGGCATGATTGTAGGTGCAGGCCGAATTAATCGGTGATAGCTCCACAACGGCATGCGTGTGGTCCACACATGCGGAGGCCGAGGCGTTGGGCCATTACGATTCGAGTGCACACATCATCAAGAAAGGTACCGGTTGATGAAGGGGTCACTGAATTGATCCACGTGCCGCTGTTTGACTGCGAAGCGGGACAGAGGCATGCGAGGCTGTATTGCTTTAAGCCTGAATCGAGCCCTATGAAGGTAGATTTGAGGAGAAGCAGGCCAGCAGTGCCGGATTCGGTGAGGATGGAGGCCGAGGCCACTAAACTCCACAGGGAGTCTCGCCTTTTGCCAGCCGGCACTGTCGAAACTAACGTTACGGGTGAGTTTCACACAGCGTGGGATAGTGGCATCAAGTTCACCGAGGTGATCTACGATAGAGAGACGAGTGTGTTAACAAGAAGTTAGAAAAGGGAAGACAGTCCATCAGGAGGACGAGCGCCTCTCCGTCATCCTAAACAGGTCTGCGTGCTTGGTCTCCAGGCACTCTAGTATGGTTGTCAAGAGAATTGGAGAGCCGTGAAAGCAGACAGTCTTTTGGCATTGGCCGAGCTCCGGACAATATGGGGTGGATGCTGTGTTTGGCGTCGTAGTAGCGGCCTCACTGTAGCTTACGTTTATCAAGTCGGACTTGGATGGGTTTATCTCAAGTCCGAAGCTGTATGATTACCCGGAGGTACATAACTGCCGACTCAACCGAGCCATCCGGGGGCACGTAGTCTAGGTACAAGCCAATGAAGGGCGATCGGCAGAGTGGGAAACCTTACGCCTGCCAGCACAAAGAGGAGCGGAACCAGTGGGTCTTCATGCTGGATATCTGTAGCAGAAGTTACCTTGTTGTCAACGGCAATGAGTATGTTTGGTGTCCCGTACGAGGGGTGAGCATGAGGGAATATCAAAGGGGCTCGTCTAAGACGTGATCTTGCCTCCCACTATTGAAAGCGTTTCTCATTTTTTACTTCTTTAGGAGGTAGAGTGTCGAAAGAGGCACGTGTCCAAGAAGTATCTAGCTGCATGTGCTTCCACCTTACATCCACACAGCTCTCACTCCGAGCTGAACAGAGCTTAGCGCCTCGCCCAGGTCATAATTGACTGACTTACAAGCTATCTTGGCTACAAGACGTCGGAGGACTTTGCTCAGTGCGATAGGTTGGAATTATTGTTTAGTTTTTGTCTTCTCTTTAACTTTTTCTTCTTACATTTGGTGGGCAGCAGCAGTAGTTATGATTATTACTGCGTAACCCAGCGCCGCCATTACTAGTGTAGTAAAGATTATCATAATTAAAAACTGTATAGAATTTTTATATAGCAAAATAAATATAATGAAAGATTTAAGATCTGTGTGATGTCTAGTTCTACGTGATAGAAATGTCAACTTTTTCGTAGTGCCATAGGAGCGACGTCTTTTCTTTGTGTTTTGCCGTCTGAAAATGGACATTCTAATTTATATATAATAAGCGCTCGTGCTGGTAGGCAATTAAGATGTAACTCAAATTACGCTGGTAAATCTATACAGAAAAATCAAGCAATTGGATCGATTTATAATTATACATAGGAAATTCACCACTGACATATTTGCATCTAATACGATTGATAGTTTGAAGCATTTAAAAAAACCCAATAATATTATTCTAAATCTCCAGGCTCATCACAAAAAGAAATCATGCCAGCGGTGATGGTTTAAAACTTGACGATAGATTAACCCCTATAGCCAAACACAGTCTAATGGAATTGTGCTCATTTTCTCTCTAGTCAATTACACACTTCAATCTTTGTAGTCTCAGCTAATGAGAGTTACGTACATTACATATGGTCTCAGGAAACATCACTGGAACGATATGAATCACAGAGCCCTTAGCTATATATCTTGCACTCTTTTGTCTCGGCCGTATATATGTTGTTGCCAGAGATAGCCGCGCACTTCTTTAGGGCTTGGCATTTCATTCCTGAACGTATCCCTTTTGACGCCCCTTACATACTTTATGTTCAACGCTATTCTTGTTCAAATTTGTCTTGTACTTTTCCTGTTCGTCTTCATGAATTTCTGTTTACTGCTCTATTTCCATCTCTCTCCTGTAATCCAGTCAGTGGTTCTCTTTGTCCACCTATCGTCTGCCGTTTTGTTTAAAACTTACTGCCGACCTTTACTTTGTTTTTCATTGTTATTTCCTTAAGTATATTTCTAATTACTGTCCTCTTTCTCATCCCTTTCTTCACACACAAGCACATAACTCTGGTATATCTTCCACGTTCCCCTTGCATATACAACAGTTGGCAAACATTAGTGATTGAACACATTCCTTTTCACCAACGTAGGTAATCATATCGCCGTATATATTATCGTTCCTTCTTAAATAAATTTATCTCACCATTGTTCTTGTTCTCAAATTTATTTCTTTGCTTTGTCTGATATGTGATAATTCTGACCTAGATATTCGTAATTATTTACATTCTTTATTAAAGTGTCTTTTCTTTTAATCTCTTATTGTGTGTTGCTGCATTGTTTTGTACCTGGTTTTTTATTCTGAATGTCCAAACCGAAAATGTTTATTTTCATCTATACATTTGGTATAGACGTCATTTAAATCTCATAGCTGTATTTGTGAGGATTCCTGTCATCTACAAAACTCAAATCTCTTGAGTGCTCTCCAGTTAACAATATTCCACTTTGCGGTTAGGTGAAACTACGTTGTATAAGGAACGTCTTTGAGCAGTCACCACCCATGTGTATCTTGGCTGTTAGGTGTTATCGTATTTTTATTATGTCTATTGAGATGGTTACATCTATGTTGTCTTTAGTCTCTACAAAATAAATTTGTAATGGTAGTTCCTTGTGGTTGACAGATATGTCATTTAATGGCAAACTATGTAGTATCTGATATAAGTTTTAAACATGTATTTAATATCTCGATTATAGACTACTTTAAATATTTATTTCTTTTCCTCAAATTTTCCTCAAATTATTCTACTTTTGTTTGTTTCATTTTCTATTTTATTTATGCTTACTCCGCTCTCCAAAATCGTTTCTAAATTTTCCCTTTTTGGGGGCGTGTGAAGGTCTTTTTTGTCCCAGTTTTCTCATTGTCTAAGAACTTCTTATATACGTTTACCTTTACGCTTATGTACTTGGGAGAGCTTAACCAGATTGTTTTTCTGTCTCTATTTTTATGCCTGTTTTGTGAAAAATTTGGTAGGTACGAATAAATCTCATCTTACGAAATGCTTTTTCCGAATATTCTATTTTTCCAGAATATAATTCTGTACTGTTTCTCTTCAGCTTTATTTAGTCTACTGTCTAGCTATGCCATTTTCCATTTATTTCCATCTTAACTACTAATCTAATTGTTTAAAATGATGCCAACTTCTCTGCTATTATCATTGCAGCGTTTCATATTTAGTTTTAAAGCACGCTGATAAATTACTTTCATCAATTCTCTATTTTGACACTAATAATATACTTAGCTCTATTTGGAAATCTTATCGACGCTATTTATAATTTTTAGTTTCTTTATTTATAATTTGAAGTCTTGCTAATTTTGGTTTATTTTAAATTTTGTCCTAACTATTCTACGATCTTTCCCAATGTTTACTCTATTCATAAATCCACAGTTTTGAATTATTTGTCTTTGACTGGTTAAGATGAATTATATTTGATTTATGCGATTGGATTTTCGAATGATCAATAACCATTATCTTTTCCTTTCTTAAACTAATTGTTTCATGTCATTAAAATGCGGCAATAAAGCAATGGAATATCATGCAAATGAGCATTGGGTTGTATACTGAGAATACTTGATTGATGAACGAAAAGCCAACAACTGGTTCAAGACTTGTGGGAAGAAGATGCTCATTAGTCTTGGAAGTCAATCTTCTCAGACAAATAAATTACGATGTCAAGCTGACAGAGCTCCCACTCGTCTGTGTGGAAATGTTAACTAGTCAGTTGTGCGAGCAAAACCTTTCAATAAACATTTAACGTTTTCACTCTCGACACACTACATTTCTGGTTCAAGCAACCCTCTCGTTTACAATTTCACTTTGTTTATTTACCTTTTAAATATTTTTTTATGATTGGAAAGTTTGAATCACGGATAATTAATGGAAAACATGGCTCTTGAAATACTGTTTTTTGAGAATATATTTGAAGTGATCTTTGCCGCTAGGATACGTTTGATATTTTTCTCCTCCATAACTAAAGAGGTTGAAATACTATCTAAAATTCCAGACAAATATATGTTATATATAAAACAAAATAAACAGACAAAACATGGATTCATATATGTTTATTGAATGCATTTATTGATATCAAGCAAAGCTTATTACCACCCCGGCCGTGTCCACCATGGATATAGTGGTAGTTGGGGTCGTAGTATTGGTATTCTGGGTGGTAGCATTGGTGGATGTGGATAATGGACATGCTTTGGCCTGATATTTCCAGCGACGCATTCGTTTACAGTTGTTTTGTAAATGTTGGATCCACAACAAGCGTATGTGTTTTCTATGACATTAGAACCTCCGGGAAAGCTGGTTGCGATCACCTTTCTAACCGCACCACAGCAAAGATCTTTGTATGTATTAATAAGAGCTGCCCCGCAACAACCATCAACTACAGTTTGTCTATTAACTTGTACTCCACCACAACATAATCTGCTAGCCCTGGTTGCTTGTACCCCCCCACAACAGACTGTAACAGATGCATCTATCCCCGCGTTGCCACAACATGCGTTCAGGGCTGGTGCCTTATTTATTAAAGTACCAGCGCAACATAATTTATCTTCCCCATCAAATACTACACTTCCACAGCAAGCAGGTCTCTTCAATCCATTTTTGGATAAAACCTGAGATTCACAGCAAATTTGAGTCGCAGGATAATACACCTGGGTACCACAATAACCATAACCTAAAATAATAAAAAAGCGAATGTTAATATTGTTTAAATTTGGCAACTATATAAGTAAAGTTGATACACATTTACACTTGATGTATGTCTCTCTCTCTCTCTCTCTCTCTCTCTCTCTCTCTCTCTCTCTCTATATATATATATATATATATATATATATATATATATATATATATATATATATATATATATATATATATATATATATTTCGTTTCTGAATTTGTTTAGCAAGATTCTTTATCTGAAAACGTGTGTTGAAACCGATATTGTTATACTTTGGGAGGGTCATGTTGCCAATAAGAAACACACGCACCAGATGCTTTCACTTCAATTTATTATAATAAATTTATAAATTTGGGAATTTATAAATTTCTGGTTGGTTGGTTGGTTCTAAAACCAGATAGTTGTTTATATATTGTCAAAGTTCTTTCGTCACACATTCTGTGACCTCTTCAGTGACTGGGGATTCTTTTCTTTGTTTTTGTGCCTCTCCTTTGTTCTGTCCTACGCCATTTTGTTTCTGTGTGTGTGTTGTGTGCTCAGGCTGCGGATGCGCCACATCCGGGTGTCTGTGTGTGTTTGTATTCGTTTATTTATTTGTTTATTTACATGTTACCGGTTGGTTGTTTGTTCTATGTGCGTGTGTGTTTTCATTTTGTCCTTAATTGTAAGTTGTGATGTTGCTGTTCCACTCATATTTTCTATTTAATTTTGGTTGTAATTCTTTTATGTTTATTGCCTCTGTGATTTGTCTAAACATTGCGTCTTTTGTGTGTGTAGATTCTATTTTTATTTCTATGTTCTCTAATTTACCCTTGTGTTCTATTTTAGCATGTTGGTAGAGTACAGATGATTCTTTACTATCTTGAAGGTCTCGCCAGTGTTCATTTATCCGTTCCCCTACACTACGAGCTGTCTCACCTATGTACACTATATTTTTGTCTCTACATTGTCCTTCAGTACATCTTATGCTATACACTACATTTCTAGTTTTACAGTTAATATGGGGACTTATTTTACAGGTTATACATTTCTTATCTATACAGGGAGGGTCTTTGAAAAGGGTATGTCTTGCTAATAAGTGTTTTTTACGGAGGTACCTGGTCTTTCTACTATCTTAATATTGAGTTTATGTTTATCTAGGGCCCTTCTAAATTTGTAAGCTAATTCACCTCTAGGGGTTGTATCGATGAACATTACACTATGGTATTTATTGCTATCATACCATGAGATTATTCTATTAGCCTTATTCCTAGTTCTTTCTATTCTATTCCAAAATTTGCTCCTATACAAGGGGCAGGTCCCATTTGTGTCATTAATTACCATTTTTTCCCATTTGTTTCTGGCTCCTCTATACACTCTGATTTTATCTCTGTGATTGTAACCAGAGAACTGCATACGGTGGATGAAGTGTTGTATGTGTCTCTCTAGTTCTTCGGGGTTGCACATGCGGGACACGTTTCTCATCACCCGTACCAAATCCGCAATCAGTATGTTGATTTTGGTATGGTCCGAAACAGCTGAGTTTCGGTGGATCAGATGTTTGGAAGTCATGGGTTTGGCATAATGGGAATGGAGGATTTGTTTTTTGTTATTAATGGTATCTAACCAGAGCTCTGTGTCTAGTACAGGTAAACTACGATGGTTGGGGTGTTTACTTGGGTAGTCTATAGTAACTCTAATACTCTGGTGGATGGAGTTAGCTATTTGCTGGATGCTTTCCATTGTGTTTTTCTCTAATTCCTGACTGTTCTCTAGTGGGGATGTCTTAACTACGGTGTTTATATCATCAACGTAGCGGGAGTACATTACCAGGGTTAAGGGGTATTCTAATTGTTCTTTAAGTTTAAGTTTAAGTCTACTGTCCCGCCATACCATGTATAAGTTAGCTATGTCGCCTGCAATGCTAACACCAATGGCAAACCCGAAGAACTAGAGAGACACATACAACACTTCATCCACCGTATGCAGTTCTCTGGTTACAATCAGAGAGATAAAATCAGAGTGTATAGAGGAACCAGAACCAGATGGGAAAAAATGGTAAATAATGACACAAATGAGACCTGCCCCTTGTATAGGAGAAAATTTTGGAATAGAATAGAAAGAACTAGGAATAAGGCTAATAGAATAAACTCATGGTATGATAGCAATAAATACCAGAGTGTAATGTTCATCGATACAACCCCTAGAGGTGAATTAGCTTACAAATTTTGAAGGGCCCTAGATAAACATAAACTCAATATTAAGATAGTAGAAAGACCAGGTACCTCCGTAAAAACACTTATTAGCAAGACATACCCTTTTCAAAGACCCTCCCTGTATAGATAAGAAATGTATAACCTGTAAAATAAGCCCCCATATTAACTGTAAAACTAGAAATGTAGTATATAGCATAAGATGTACTGAAGAACAATGTAGAGACAAAAATATAGTGTAGATAGGTGAGACAGCTCGTAGTGTAGAGGAACATAAGGGTAAATTAGAGAACATAGAAATAAAAATAGAATCTACACACAGAAAGGACGCAATGTTTAGACAAATCACAGAGGCAATAAACATAAAAGAATTACAACCAACATTAAATAGAAAATATGAGTGGAACAGCAACATCACAACTTACAATTAAGGACAAACTGAAAACACTCACGCACATAGAACAAACAACCAACCGGTAACATGTAAATAAACAAATAAATAAACGAATATAAACACACACAGACACCCGGATGTGGCGCATCCGCAGACTGAGCACACAACACACAGAAACAAAATGGCGTAGGACAGAACAAAGGAGAGGCACAAAAACAAAGAAAAGAATCCCCAGTCACTGAAGAGGTCACAGAATGTGTGACGAAAGAACTTTGACAATATATAAACAACTATCTGGTTGTGGAACCAACCAACCAACCAGAAATTTATAAATTCCTAAATTTATAAATTTATTATAATAAATTGAAGTGAAACACCTGGTGCGTGTGTTTCTTATTGGCAACATGACCCTCCCAAAGTATAACAGTATATATATATACATAAATATATATATATGTATGTATTTATATATATGGATATATAGAAAGATAGATAGATAAATCATATATTTTTAATAGCTCTGACAGTTGGCAGTATACTCTACTGATGAAGAGTAATCAACCAGAAACATTAGTGTCTGCAGTTTAGTTTACATGCCAACACAAGAGCAGGAATGGCGGGTAAATTCTACTGACATGGCTTTAAAGAGGATTTTTGCAAAACAGCAACCGAATCGAACATTATTATTAATATTCAAAAACTAAGATTATATTTATTGTATTCAGCTATATAGGGCAATAGACTATTTGTTATATATATATATATATATATATATATATATATATATATATATATATATATATTTACATACACAAAGACACACACACACACACACTGACACACACATACACACATATATATATATATAGTATATATATATATATATATATACATATATATATATATATATATATAAATATATACATATATATATATATAAATATATTTACACACGCACACACGCGCGCGCATATACATATATAAATTACTCTTAAACTCTTTTACCGTTCCAGCCATCCGGCTGAGGCCATGCTGGGTACTGAAACAACTGTTGGACAGCTCACAGTTAGACGTAACATATCTTGACTTTGCGAAGGCCTTTGATATGGTCGACCACGGAATGATATGTCACAAACTACACAACCTCGGCATAACTGGAAAAGTAGGTGAGTGGCTGCATGATTTCCTAAAAGGGCCCTTTCAAAGGAAACATCAATAACAAGTGGGGTGCCCCAGGGCACAGTCTTGGGCCCACTACCGTTTTTGGTGGCTTTCTCAAATATGCCCTATGTAGTACATACAACATCCCCCACTAGCTATGCTGATGACACGAAGGTAGCACAGGCAATCAAAAACACGGCTGATGCTGCCATTTTACAAGATCTGGATGCCATATACAAATGGGCTGTGGACAACAATATCCAGTTTAATGCTAGAAAATTTCAAGGTCTACAATACAAACCTGCAAATACAGAGACAATACAACACAGATACACCGGACCAGAAGGGATCGAAAATCCGCTCGAAATCGATACGAGTCCTGAGAATAGACATGAGCGACAATGCATCTTTTTCTTCCCACATCATGGAAATGGCGACAATGTGAAGATGACTCGCTGGCTGGATCCTGAGGAGTTTCTGGACAAGTGACCGAGACACCATGTTGATAGTATGGAGGACATTTGTCCTAACCCTCCTGGTCTATGGCTCCCAGCTGTGGTCTCCCCATAGTGTCAAACTAACCACGGAGCTTGAGGCAATCCAGCGAAGCTACACCAAGAGGGTTGCGACGATGAAGGAGATAAGCTACTGGGAGAGGCTAAAAGAACTGAACCTCTACTCCTTGGAACGAAAACGGGAGAGATACGCAGTGCTATACATAGGGAAAATCCTGGAGGGACTATTACCGAACTTTGGCATTGGGAGCTGGACCAACTCCCGAACAGAACATCACTGTGTGGTGCCAAACCTCCCGTCCCGTCTTCCACATCCAGGATAAGGAGCAGATATTGCAATAGCCAGGGGTCCAAAGGCACTATTTAGGATCCCGGATGAGCCCACATCACGTTACGAAGGTAACCTAAGTGCAGCAGTAGCGAACACAATGCCTATGATTCACAGCCATAATAATAGTTGTTCGTATGCAGGCATCATACAGTCTGCCTTTCATTTGAAGAGAGAAATCTGTAGTGGCCAATCGTGGTATAAGCTCTCTGAACTTTTTCCATCCCATTCTGACTCTGGCTACTGTACTTTCAGAAAACATATATTGTTGATTTTGTCACCCAGGTAACGGAAGGTGTCCACTATTTCTATAGAACAATCTGGGCAATAGAAGGAGCTAATAAGCTGTGGGCACTTGCTACCTATTGCACCTGAGCACCGGCCACATGTAAAATCTACGTTCTTATATATATATAAATGTGTGTGTGTGTGTAAAATGTAAACAGAAAAAACAACGCAATCTGTACAGTATAAGGAAGGTATATATTAGGTTAACGCTTGATATAGCAGGAAGAAGGTCTTAACGTTTCGGACGCTAGTCCTTCATCAGAAGAAAGAATGAGAAATAAAATAGATTAAGGGGACGGGCGGGATGGAATTAGAAACAATGTCTTTAGATACAATAGAAAAGATTTGAGATTCGGGATATCGAAGGTACTTGGGTGGGAGTGAAAAATAGACGGCTGAGAAGAATGTAGTAAAGGAAAGGTGGTAGAGAGTCGTGGAATATTTAAATGCAAGAAGCAAAGAAAATTTCAAAGATACGAAAGATTTTCTGGTGGAAGTTCAGGTGTACTCCTGGTTGGTATCCAGTTTCGAGGTGAAAGTCCAATCAGAAAATCCAGCGAATTTTGAGAGGTCCACGTAGTCGTTGATACAAAATTAACAACACAATCGGTACAGTATATGGAAGGCATATATTAGGTTAACGCTTGATAGAGCAGGAAGAGGGTCTTAACGTTTCGGACGCTATATATATATATATATATATATATATGGAAAAAATGAAACGAAATTTCATTTCTCACTCTTAGTACGGCTGTTACTAAACACTGTACGGCTTAATTCGGGATGTTTGTTTGTTTACAAACAAACCGAGCATTATAATAAATGTAAATCCATCGTACATATATATATGTGTGCATGTATGTATATATATACATACTACTGTACGTTTGTATACATATATGATGTACGTATACATATTTATATGTAAGTAACAGCCGTACTAAGAGTGAGAAATGAAATTTCGTTTAATTTTTTCCATTTATCGTTTTCGGTGCGCCCGGCCAATTAACTCACTCGATATGCAAATTAGGCTGCTCAGCCATTAATATGCATAAGAAAAGTATGAACATTCAGACGTTCAATCATCTGGCAGGAAGGTATACGATGCTGACTATAGCTAATAAGCTTGAAACGGTGGTTTGTACCGTGACGATGGTCTTTTGACCATGACTAAGTGCGGACCTCGTGCTTGCGACAGGTTCAGAAAAGAACTCACAGCCTTCTTTAAAGGCTTCAACCTATCTATACAGGTTGAGGCCAATCTCTCGGTCGTTAATTACCTCGACGTTACACTCAATTTATTGAATGGGTTGTATTACCCGTATAGAAAGCCGAATGATACGCTTAATTACATAAGTAAGCATTCCAACCATCCTGCCAGCATAACCAAGAACCTGGTAAGAAACGTTTCGTTGAGGCTTTCCCGTCTTTCCACCAACGAGCGCATTTTCAACGACCATTCCACTTATTACAATGAAGCTCTTGCTCGAAGTGGATTTGTCGATAAGGTAGCATATACTGAGTATGAAAATAGACCTAGAAGAAATAGATCCCGTCGCATTTGTTGGTTAAACCCACCATATAATATGGAGGTGGCCACACCATTAGCTAAGATCTTTCTTTCCCTTATTACGAAGCATTTTCCCCCTACACATAAATATAGTAACATTTTTAATAGAAATACTATTAAAATTTCTTACTCTACGACTCCTAACCTTGCACATAACATCACAGCTTCAAATTTAGCTAAGCTACCTAGCCGTAGGAACACGTGCAACCCTGTAGTTAGTACTAACTGTAATTGTAGGAATCGGGCTGATTTCCCCCTATCCGGGAAATGCCTCTCTAGTAACATTGTCTACAAATGTAAGGTTGTAACACCCAAGTCCCGTAGGGCCTACATAGGGTTAACCGCCAATAGTTTCAAGCAGCGTCTTTACATGCATACCCATTCTTTTCGTTACCCTCTTAGAAGGAATATGACGTCACTTTCAACTTATATCTGGAGTCTAAAAGACAACCACACCCAATATAAGTTACACTGGGAGATCCTAGCTAGGGCTAGATCGTATAACGGAAATAAAAGACCATGTGACCTCTGCGCCGCTGAGGCCCTGGAAATACTCTACGCCACAGACCACATCTTAAACAAAAAATCTGAGGCAATTTCGGCTTGTAAACATAAATTGCACAAAACTTTCTTGTATTACAGCCCACGTTATACCCTAACGGATAGCACGATCTATACGTGGATATTTTACGTCTTGATGTGGGAGCTAAGTATATGTTTGTTTATTCCTTTAATTATTTGCATAGGTAAGTATATATTACCCGTATGTTTTGTGAAGGTATGTATACCTTCTCGTACGTATATTTGACTGTTATGGCGTATAATTTTTACATATTCTGGTATTTAGGGTTTGGCTATGTGTATACGGGAGTTTTGCGTCTGCGTGAGTATGCAGGTTCGTACGTATGGTGGGTGTGTGTATATGTGTACTTCTTGTTTTAGTTGACTTACGTCTCCGAACATTCGTGTATTTATATGTAGGTATGCGTGTGCGCTTGTTATATACGTATTTATTTACTTATATACGTTTATATAATTATTTATTTATTTGTACACAAGCATACACACACACACATATTTATATGTGCGTGGTTTTGTATAGCTATGGTAAGGTTTTGCGTATGCTTGTGTACGTACGTATCTGTTTGCGTGTATGTATTTATTTGTATCTATTACTTCTGTATTGTATTTATTTACTTTGTTCTTAACTCTGTAGCGGAGATTCATTTGGTCTCCTTGTTAGAATTTTAGTCTACGACTTCTGCTTACCATTTACGTGATTTTGTCTTTGCGTGCTATTGTTCTCCACGCTCCACATTTGACTTATTATCTTCGTTTTTTCGTTCATTGCCAGAGAACGTCTCTATGCACCACCTAAGAGAACATTAGTCTACGACCTCTTTTATACCATAAACGTGGTTCTGTCTTTGCGCGTAATTGTTTTTCACCGCTCCTATTAATGACGTATTATACGTTTTTTTCCCGTTCTTTGCCAGCGAACGTTACCACGAACCTAAGTATCGTCTTCCTGTCTTCCTCCGGTTGCAACGTTTTTTGAAATATCCACTTCTGCGTTTACAGATTGACTATGTTAGCTTCAGAACATCCCGTTAAGGGTGAAATCAGCGATTCTTTGCTTAAACTTTAATCTTTTATTTTAATAAATATATATATATATATATATATATATATACATATATAAATTATATATATATATATATGCATATATACAATTATATACATATACATACATAAAACTGTATATATACATATATATATATATCATAAAACATGTCTATAGAATCACCAGATAAAATATATACCATTTCCTCTCCCAATTACCATAATTAACCATATAAAAAATCGATTAGACCAAGCTATAAGAATAAAGGCTTCTATGAAGAAATCTCCGACAAATAACTGAAAGCAGCCCTTGGCGGCGGTTGCGACGGAGTATTTATCGAATATTTCGACAGCGTGTATAAATCGACCAGATATACAGTCAACTAAACAGAATTAGGTGTAAAATAAACTAGGAGAAAAGTGAACATATTTAGTTACCTCTATCATGGTTTCGTATATATATATATACATACTTACTTTGTAATTAGGAAGTAGATACAACCGAGGTCTACCCACCTGGGTCGTGAGGGGGTTTGAAGATACGATATGTCCTATGTATTCTGTATTTACACGAGGGAACGAGTTCATCATTTTTCTTTAAAAGTCGGGCCTTTGCAAACAGCATCTGGATTGTTTTCTCTGAGCATAGAATGCACGGACGGCGTCCACCCGAGTAAGATTTTGTCTTGGAAAGTATGTTCCAACTTAGATGGTAGGTAATATTGTTGTTTTGGGGGTACAATATATGGCCAGAAAGTGCTGCCGTGTATCGCCGGGCCGGGTTTCTAAATGTGTGTTGGTGTTGGTGTTAATAATACTGTGTCTTAAAATCGGAGGCGGTTAATCCGATGTAGGCCTGTTGGAGTTTTCCGTCCTCATATTGCACTGGTAGACCACGTTTTGTCCTCGGCATCTATTGTTGTGGGAGCACGATGGCGGCACGATCCGGACAGTTACACCTCCTAGTTTGATCACTCCTAATATCGTTGTTATTTCTTCTGCTAGAGAGGAATTTTTTATTGTTAGATGAAGAAATGTTTTGTGCAAAGTTGGGTGTAGTGCTGGAGGAAAGTTTAACAGTGTTTTTGTTGATGATATTGTGGTAGCGGTGTTGGGTGAGAATTGTTTATCGAGAAGTCTGAAGAAGATCTTCCCAATTGGTGTTGCAGCCTCGGCATTGTGGTGAGGGTTGAACCACGCTACGTGGCGTGAGTGGTGGCGTCACCTGCTGGATCCGCTAGAAGGGACTGGATAATAGGAATCCGCTTCTTTTGAAGGCCTAGTTGTAATATGGCACGTGTTCGTTGAAGATATGCGGAGGGAGATTTTTTTACTAAGTTATTGGTAATGTGCCTTGGATGGTTAGAACTGCGCTGGATAGAGTGTAAATTCGCATTAGGTTTCCTATGTGGGTAGTACAAATGATTATCCAGGTTGTATGTAACATCCAGAAAATTGACGCAGGTAAGGGACGACTGTAGGCTGATTTTGAAACCCAAATCCCGGAATAATTTCATGTGGTGTTTACGGACCCGGTCCGTGCTACTGGGGTTGTACCCTGTGAGGGTAAGAAGCCCGTAATCTCGATACAGACGAAACTTTTCGATGTGTTTATGGAGTATGTATAGTCCTATAAGGTCGGTCACCATGACCGAGTCAGTCGAGCCCATACTGACGTCGAAATGAGAGTCTGGAGCTCTCTTTAACCATGTGGAGTTTTCAAAGAGCAAGGCAGTCTTCCTAGCGTGGAATATGACATCATTCTTAAACTCCAGAGCTGAGAATCATTCGGTTATTCTAAATAGTACATCTATACTATAATGAAGGGTGAAGTGCGGGACAGCATCCGATTTCTTTCTTTTAATCCAGTTAGTAAAATAAGTTGGATTACTTTGAATAAATAATGAATGAATATTACATAATTTATGTACTAAATTTCGTAACTCTTGATTAAATATAAATAATTAGAGAGAGAGAATGAGTGAAAGAGATAGATGAAGAGATTACAACTTTTTTCAATACGCTGACGAATGTGTGTGCATGTCTGTATGTGCATATACATACATCTATATGTATGAGTATATAACTATATTCGCGCAAATACAAACTTACAAAAATACACGCTCAAGGACATATTCACACATATACATTTACACAAATACACACATACAGTCACACACTCATGATAGCAGCGTTCGAGAGCAAAATGAAGTATAACTTTTGCTCCCAGCGTTACCTGGGGTGATGGCGAAGCTGAGGTGCTGGAACAACCAAGTGCCCTCACGAGTATCACCAGTTACCTCTGATTTACAAGCCGACAGTGAAGATGAGAACCTCGCTGTCAGTAGCCCGACTTCCCCCAAACGTCTCGAACGCTACAAGATGGATAATTAGCTGTAAGAACACGGTATTTTAGGATTTTGTTCCGTTCAGCTGCAGATGCTGTAGCTCTCATCCTTACCATTGCATTCAGGATGTGGGAAGAAGCAAAAGAGTCACTAACTGTGACGTCCCAGATAAGGCATCTGCCTCTTGACCAGGAGCACAGAGTAGACCGTCAAGTCTTTTACCATCAATTCTGTACAACCCAGACGGTTCCAAATTTGATGGGATGTTTGCCCGTGCCAAAGCCCTTAAGTGGTAATAAGACAGTGTGTGTATGTGGTCGCGCGTGTGTTAATCGCCGTTCTTAAATTAGAGACTTATGTGTGTGTGTGTGTGTCACCGTTTTTAAGTTAGAGACATAAATATGTGTGTATCCCTTTCCTTCCTTTTACACACATATATTCACACAAAAACATATGCATTCACACAATCACACATACATACGCATTGTGTGACAGACGGGTGGACAGAAGTCCCTCAAATTTATATACATGTGAATGGAATTCTACTGAAGCAGTTTCAGAAGTTCAAGTATCTGGAGGCCGTGTTCATGAGTGATGGAATGCAAGAGGCTGAATTAAGTGCAAGAATTGCAAAAGCTGATGCAGTAATGTGCCAGCCTCAGCATTCAGCAATAAGAAGAAGGGGGTAGGTGTAAAAAGTCAAATTCGCTGTCTTCCTTGTATTCCTAGCAACTCTTACTGAGGATTATGAATCTTGGGTAATGATCCAAAAATACAATTGCAAATAAAAACGACAGAAACGGGTTTCCTCCGAAGGATCTTTGGAGTAACGTTACTCGATAAAGTGCATAGCTCAGTGCATTACTCGATAGCTCAGTGCATTACTCGATAAAGTGCATAGCTCAGAGACCAGAGACTCACTCCTGGTAGAGCCGCTACTTCTCCGAATTGTGAGATCACAACTTCGATATTATGAGCATGGGGTTAGCATGTCTCAGTAAAGAATCGCTGGACAGATTTTACAGGCAAAACCAACCGGCAAGAGACCCAGAGGTAGACTCTGAGCAACATAGTTGGACAACATCCATGAGTTTGGCTGCTCACGATTTGGGATCCAGCTGGATCAGTTAGAGATGTTTGTTTCTGACAGGCTCGCTGGAAGGATTGTTTAAGAAGGACTCTAACCTCACGACACTCTCAGAAATAAGTGGGCGAAGAAGATATTTTCATTTACTTTTCAATTTAAATATATATATATATATATGCATATATATTTGCGTATAATACCAATATACACACTACATATACTAGCAGACAGCAGCCCGGTGCGGTTTTTCTGCTAGTTAGTCTAATGACAACATTTATACCATAAAAGTGTTTTTATCTTTGAGTGAAATTGTTCTCAACGCTCCACATAACGACGTAATTATCCTCGCTGTTTTCCGTTCATTGCCAGGGAACACCATCACAAACCAAAGTATCGTTTTCCTGTTTTCCTTTGGTTGTAACGTTTTTCGAAATATTTACTTCCGCGTCCACACATTAATTTATTTTAGTTTTAGAAGATCCCGTTAAGGGGGGAAGCGGCGATTCTTTGATTAAACATTAATCTCTTCTTACGGGTTTATATATATTTAGTCTTTTCAATGTCCTAGGGATCGCATTAGGCGATTTAGCGATCTCTCTATATAACTCTTAGTCTTTCTCTTTTAAGATAGATACATAGATATAACGTTGCACCCTTATAATATATGTCTGTATGCCTGGCTGTCTACATTACATCATTATGACGCAATCAGTATGTGTGTGTGTATATGTATATATATAGTTTGTGTGTGTATATATATATATATATATATATATATATATATATATATATATATATATTTATGTCAGGGGACGTCTTCACAAACCAACGTATCGTCTTCCTGTTTTCCTTCGTTTGCAACGTTTTTCTGAAATATTTACATCTGCGTTCACAGATTGATTTTTTTTAGTTTCAGAAGATCCCGTTAAGGTGGAAAGCAGCGATTCTTGCTTAAACTTTAATCTGTTATTTTAATATATACATTTTTTTTTGCATACACAAAAACAAAATATAAACAATCAAGGCCAACGATTAAATACGATGCATACACAAGAACAAAATATGAATAAACAACGCCGGCGATTACATAATCACATGCATCACTGACAGATATTTTTGCATACACAAAAAAATATATAAACAAACAAGGCCAACATTTGCATACGATTACAACAGTTCGTCTTAGTGTATTTCATACTGCTTTTAGGTAGAAGATCCCGTTAAGAGTGAAAGCAATGATTCTTTGCTTAAACTTTAAGCCAACGGTTCGGATATCACATGCATCACTGACGAGCTTACTCCTTACTCTACCAGTTAGTCTTAGTGTACTTCATACTGCTTTTAGATCATGCCTCAAAGGAAGAGATACTCCATTGGCCGAAATACTGCGATAGTGGCAAGAGAAAGAATGAGGCGGGCAAACGAATCGTCAGTGGAATCTGCTATTCGACTGTCGCAAGATGCAGAACGTACTGCACCAGAAGAGCACTTGAAACATACAAACAACGAACCAATCATCGAACGGCCGATTGTTTATTTTAGTTTCAGAAGATCCCATTAAGGGTGAAAGCAGCGATTCTTTACTTAAACTTAAATCTGTTATTTTAATATATATAATATATAAGAAAAAAAGATGGTTAAAAGAGTTCCATGTATTTTATTATGCGCATTTCAAAAACAAATATCATCATGCAATAATATTTGTGTTTTCATCAGATAAAACAGGAAGACATGATATGAAGGTTAAAAAAACACTTGTGGATAGTGCAGTTTTAAATCAACATATGAAAAGTAGTTTTAGATTGATGTGTGATATTGGGAAAGAATATTTTATTTTGAGGGGGGTGGGGGGGTGGAAAGGATGAAAAAGAGGAGGAGATGAGAGTAAAAAGTGGAGAGAGAGGAGTATAATGAGGAAGGATGAGATAGGCGGAGAGATGGGTGATAGAGAGAGATAGCTTTTATAACTGAGAAAAATATATTGTTTTACATATAGTTATAAAAGCTATCTCTCTCTCTCTCTATCACCCATCTCTCAGCCTATCTCATCCTTCCTCATTATACTGCTCCCTCTCCACTTTTTACTCTCATCTCCTCCTCTTTTAACCCCCCCCCCCCTCAAAATAAAATATTTTTTCCCAATATCACACATCAATCTAAAACTACTTTTCATATGTTGATTTAAAACTGCACTATCCGACAGTATCGGAGCCACGACCCTCACCTGAGAACAGCTCGACTCTTTTCTCTCCTTCTTCTGCTCCTCCTACCCCTCCCTCCACTTCACCACCTCTATCTCCACCACCCACGTCCACCGCTCCCTTGTCACCTCCGCCTTCTTAAAACCCAGCTCCTCCCACTCCTACCTCGACTTCACCTCCTCCCACCTTACACACACAAAAGACTCCCAACTGCTCCGGATCCGCAGCCTCTGCAGCCGAGATGCTGACTTTGAGTCCCAGGCCCTTTCCCAAGTTAGCCATTTCATCCGGAGAGATTAACCCCCTCGTCCACACCGCCCTCACTCGCGCTCGTGCTGTCCACCGCTCCACCGTCCTCTCACACGCCACCGCACACCCACCAACCGTCTCCCCTTCCCCATCAACTACCACCGCTCCACCTTACCGTACCATACTCCGCCTCTTCCGTCGCCTCCAGTCCGACCCCTCCACCTCTCCCATCTTCCCCTCCTCACCCCTCCCCTCCTTCAAACGCGCGCCAAATCTCCGCACCCTCCTCGTCCGCAGCTCCATACCCCCCAACCCTTGCTCCCCCACCGGTTCCCTTCCCTGCTCCAGGCCTCGCTTCCACACCTGCCACCACATCACCAACACCACCACCTTCCAGGGTCTCAACGGCCACTCTCTCTCTGTCCGGCACGCCTTCCGCTGCACCTCCTCCAACCTAGTCCATGTACTTCGCTGCACGGAGTACAGCGCAACCTACGTCGGACAGACTGGACGTCGCCTGGTGGACCGTTTCACCTAACACCTCCGGGATATTCGTCTCGTCAGGAGTTCCCCCATCACCCTCCACTTTGGCTACCCTGGATATTCCGCCCACCACCTCACAGTCTGTGGCCTATTCCAATGCCATGGAACACCCGCCACCCGCCTCATGGTCGAACAACACACCATCTTCACACTACAGACCCACACACACGCCCGGCCTGAAATCTCGATCCCTATTCCTTTAGCCTTCGACCGCCCACCTTCCCCCCACACATCCCCCACTAACACACACTCCTCCATTTCACCGCCCACCCTCTTGGCCCACCCACAACTAATAATATTAACGTCCCCATACTACACCCCGGCGCTCCCGCAACTAAAACTACTAACATCCACGCCCCTCCCCGTAAACACGTGCACCCACACACCACACACGCACACACCCACCTGTACATATATACACGCACTCACATTATCCACACACCCTACTACCACCACTCACCCTCACCCACACATCCACTCCGACCACCCCGCAACTAATATCACTAACATACCCCCGACCACACGCACACGAACACACACCATCACACACCCACCCCTACGTACACCACGCACTCTACACCACCAACCCCCACAAACCCCCCATTTACACACCCGCATTCAACCCTTTCCCCACTACCAGTAATACCCACTAACACCCCTCTACCACACACACACTCATCCAAACACTCACACACACACCAGTACTCTACAATCCCTCCTCCGTCCTCAACACCTTTTCTCTCCCTCTCCCTCTCCCTGCTCCACCTACACCCCTTCACAGACACACATCCACTAACACCTCTACTAATATACACCTCATCGCCCCACATCAACACTATCCCTCTCCACATTTCACACCTACCCACCCTCTCCTCGGTCCACCGCACCTCCGCACACAGTCACACAGTCCTCACCACATTCAGACCATTTCTCCACCTGTCATCCCCGTCTACTACTATGTCTTCACCCTGCCTTGACCCTCTGACCACTTCCTGTTGCACGCGCACCCCACATCTCTCCACTTACGACCACCACCACTAATGGATTCCACACTACCGGTCATCGTTCCAGCTATCCACTCTATAACATGAGAAATATCCAACATCTTATTGCACACACCACGGAACTACCTTAGGGACTTACCCACGAACAAACACCCACATTTTTTTAGAACCACGCCACCTACATCCACACCACGTATAAACAGAAACACACACGTGCGTATCCCCACATATACACACTCAGCCTCCGGAATCCACACGTCCCCGTCCCCCACCCCTCTGACCCCTCTCCATCCACACGCACGCAGCCACCGACTTACACCCCACCCCACGCACACACCTTTCCTGAACATGGAACCTCATTCTTCCCCCAACTCTCACATTCACATACACACGCACACGCACACATACACACACGTACACCTACACACATACACAAACACCACCTTTAACTCTCCCCGCTCGGACCCCCCGCCTCGCTCTCCCAACTCCACCCGCCACCACCCCTACACGCCTCACACCCTTCCACCACTTGTTTATTTTCATGTTTATTTTTATGTTTATTTTAATTTTTATTTGTACTTCTTCAATCGTTTTTCCTCCCCTTTCTCTCAATCTATTTTCTAAATGTCTTTCCATCACTCCCCCACACACCCTCGGAACTCTCTTCCTACCCACTTTTCTCCTGATGAAGGGCTTATGCCCAAACGTCCCCCGCCCCACTTTCAAAAGCGTGAATGTAATAAACTCATATTTGTACTGCCTCTCTCTTTTTGTCCGGTCTAAGTTTTAACTATAGATATATATATATATATTGTTATGCTTTGGGGGGTTCATGTTGCCAATAAGAAACACACGCACCACGATGCTTTCACTCCAATTTATTATAAATTAAATTTATAAATTTAAGAATTTATAAATTTCCGGTTGGTTGGTTGGTTCCACAACCGGACGGTTGTGCATATATTGTCAAAGTTCTTTCGTCACACATTCTGTGACCTCTTCAGTGACTGGGGATTATTTTCTTTGTTTTTGTGCCTTTCCTTTGTTCTGGCCTATGCCATCTTGTTCTTGTGTGTGTTGTGTGCCTAGTTTGCGCATGTGTTACATCAGGGTGTCTGTGTGTGTTTATATTTGTTTATTTGTTTATTTACATGCTACTGGTTGGTTGTTTGTTCTATGTGTGTGTGTGTTTTCATGTTGTCCTTTCTTGTAAGTTGTGATGTTACTATTCCATTCATGTTTTCTATTTAAACAAGATAGCGTAGGACAGAACAAAGGAGAGGCACAAAAACAAATTCGAATTACCCTGTACAGTGTTCAGGTAAACATCGTCACCTTTTTGTTCAACACTGACACAGGAACGACACATATATGTATGTACGTATACATACTTACATTTATATATATATATAAATATATATATATGTATATAATTATATAATTATATATATATATATATATATATATATATATATATATATATATATATATATATATATATAACTATATCTATAATATATATATATGTATAAGTATGTATACGTACATACATATATGTATACAGACGTACAGTATTATGTATATATATATATACATACATGCACACACATATATATATGTACGTATGGATTCACCGAACATTTATAATGCTCGGTGTGTTTGTAAAGAAACATCACGAATTAAGTCGTACAGTGTCTAGCAACCATCGTTGCTCTTTTGTTCAACACTGACAAAGGAACGCTGTACTAATTTCAAGCTTATTAGCTATCGTCAGCAACGTATACCTTCCTGCCAGATGATTGAACGTCTGAAAGTATATACTTTCCTTATGCATATTAACGGCTGAGCAGCCTAATTTGCACATCGAGTGAGTTAATCGGCCGGGCGCACCGAAAACGATAAACGGAAAAAATGAAACGAAATTTCATTTCTCACTCTTTGTACGGCTGTTACTTAATTATAAGTAGGTATACGTACATACATATATGTATACAGCCGATTAACTCACTCGATATGCAAATTAGGCTGCTCAGCCGTTAATATGCATAAGGAAAGTATATACTTTCAGACGTTCAATCATCTGGCACGAAGGTATACGTTGCTGACGATAGCTAATATGCTTGAAACTAGTACATCGTTCCTTTGTCAGTGTTGAACAAAAGAGCAACGATGGTTGCTAGACACTGTACGGCCTAATTGGGGATGTTTGTTTACAAACACACCGAACATTATAATAAATGTTCGGTGAATCTATACGTACATATATATATGTGTGCATGTATGTATATATATATACATACTACTCTACGTCTGTATACATATATGTATGTACGTATACATACTTATATTTAAGTAACAGCCGTACTAAGAGTGAGAAATGAAATTTCGTTTCATTATTTCCGTTTATATAGTACCAGTAATACAGTGGATTATTGCTGGCCTTGTGCCTAAAGTAGAAACAATTATTTCCGTTTATATATATATATGTTTAATCATATATATATGTATAATTATATATATTTGATAGACTATATATATTTATATATACATATATATATATATATATATATATATATATAACCTCTGCATATATATATATATATATATATATATATATATATATATATATATATATATCTTTGTTTTTAACCGTTGATCAATCAATGAAAAACATTGATTGCCATTTAAATTAATTATGGAAATAAAAAATAGACTGAAGCGAAAACCAACCCAAACCAAACAGTGAGTGTGTTCTGTTATTATCTCTGGCAATTATAATAATATGTGTTTCGACACACGATTTCATATCAAAAACCTCTCAAAACAAATTCATCGCCGTCACGGCACCAGCTTATGCCAAGCTGAAAGGTTATTAAAAGTCACTGTTTTCTGTTATATAAAAACTACAATAACAACAGAACAAATTCGCTTTTTAAAGCACTGTTTCTTCAAAATATACACTGTAAACTTCTTAAAACTAGTAAATAATTTACTACTAAAAAAACACAAGCCGAACGCCTAATATGCACGTTAACGAAACGAATAGCATGTAAACAAATTAATGAACATTAGAAACAGAAACGCGTTTACGTTAACGAAATGTAAAATCTCACCATACCAAACGAGATAAATAAACTCATGAATATAATTCGACATGAAACAAAATAGGCTCAAAACGAATGCAATAGGCATTTCAATAAAAGATTAAGATAGAGGAAGGACAAAAAACAAAATAAAAAGAGAAAAAATTTACAAATATTTCCTGACAGGATCGACAATATCTGTATAACAGATGTCATATTACCTACAGAGTCTACCAAACAGCATCACTAAACATATATGGTAACACTATAACCAGTGAAGAAGAACAACAAATTCTACAACTACAACCAAAGTTCAATGTATATAACAAGGTAGACCCAGTACAATGCATGTCGGATATATATATATATATATATTTATTAAAATAACAGATTACGGTTCTTATATATTTGATATATATTTTCCTTATCGAGCCCTCTTTGGATTTTAGTCTTCAATTTTATTATTATTACTATATATATATATATATATATATTACGCACCTGTCAAGTATAGGTCTTTTTACAAAACGTTTTTTTAGCCATTTCATCTAGACGCGCTCTATCATCCACTTTTCTAAAAAACAATCATACACAAAACGCCAGCAGCACCAATTTTACAAGAGATGTCAACATGAATGAACCTGTTTTTTTTATCGAAACACATTTTTTCCAATTCCATCCCGACCATCCCCTCAATCTATTTTATTTCTCATTCTTTTATTTATGAAGGACTAGCGTCAAAAACGTTAAGACCCCGTTCCTGCTATATCAAGCGTTAACCTAATATATACCTTCCATATACTGTACCGATTAAGTTGTTATTTCTGTTTACATTTTACACACACACATACACACACACACACATATATATATATATATATATAATTATATATATATATATATATATATTTAGTTATATATATATAATTATATATATATAATTATATATATATATATAATTATATATATATATATATATATAATTATATATATATATACATATAATATAATATATATATATATATATATATATATATGTATGATTATATATATATATATTCATATGATTATATATATATATATACATGAATATATATATATATATATTCATATGATTATATATATATATGGTTATATATGTATGATTATATATATATATGATTATATATATATATATATATATATGATTATATATGTATGATTACATATATATGAATATATATGAATATATATGTAATCTCTCTATATATAAAACAAAGATGTCTGTATCTGTGTGTGTATGATTTTTATGCATTTCCACATTTCTCTACCAATTTTGATGATTTTTTGTCTAATGTGCTCCAAATTTACCAGCGATGGTCATCGCGTAATAAACTTTGCAAAACATTTCCTGCTTCTAGAAAAAAATCGATAAAACTAAATACATCTTGTAACACCCTCTCTTACACGCTTAAAGCCTCCCTCTACTACCCTCAACAATCTATTAAACTACATACATGTTGCAACTCTCTTTAAAAGATTCATCCCTCCCTCTACTCCCCTCTACAACTCTCTTTAAAAGGTTAATGCCTCTCTCTACTACCCTATCAACGCGACACACACTTTGAATACTAAGCAACACATCAATTTATACAACAACAAACTGCTTTACTCTCTCCGTCGCTCTCCCCTCTCTCTATAATAGATCATCCCCCCTCTCTAATATTTACCTACTTTACTCTCTCTGTCGCTCTTGACTCTCTATAAGACAACACTGTTTTACACATGTCCCTATAGTTTCTTAGTTTTACTCTCTCCGTCGCTCTTCTCTCTCTCTATAATAGATTATTCCCGCTCTCTATAATTTAACCAATGGGGGAGTCATACGGTTTTCGGGGGCATTTTAAATCGGCTTATTGCAAATAACAACCCGCAAAATAACACTTCATATAACATATGAATCGGAATGTTTAAATTATTTATTTTTTACGACTTTAATTGGTTAAATATTAATATGACAACACACATAGTGTTGTACTTCTGGCAATTCTACCGAACACACTGTAAGGATGAACCTTTTCCCCTCGGCGTCAGATATCCCGTTCGATTTCCGGCGATCCCAATTCCCGGTGAGACCATGTTTTGCCATGTTCATTAATAAGTCACAAGGGCAAACATTGTCGGTGGCGGGCATCCATTTGGGGGAGCCATGCTTCTCCCATGCCCAACGTTATGTTGCTTATTCCCGCGTAGGGAGCAGGAATAGACTTTTTGCTTACACTGCTCAAGGGATGACACGCAATATCGTCTACAACGAGGTGCTATAGATGTTGGTGCAGGTGTTGGAGGTGTTGGAGTTATGCCGTCTGGAAAATTATTTCCTGGTAGGGTCACCCATGGCGGACAGATCTGACACCCAGCCGCATCAGGGCCACCAGCTTGCAACCTTGGTCTGCTAAATTCGCTATTGGAAGATTATTAACCCATCATTGATTGTCAAAAATGCTAATTGGTTCGTAACTTTTAATAACCGTTTCAACTGCTTTATGCACTTAATTGATAAGCTTATTCGCTTTTAAGCCACGTTTACCTGTATGAAAGCTTTCATTGCAAATGAACAAACCCGAGCAACGCCGGGCTAAACTGCTAGTCATATATAAATTACTTTTTTTGCATGTTTCTTTCACCTGTGTCTTCTCACGATAGGACCTGTACACTTTTTTTTCTCATATTCCTTTCCTATTTTCTCGCCTTTTCCCTTCTCCACTTCTTCCTCATTTCCCTCTTTTTCCTTTTCTCTCTCCTTTTTGTCCCCCTTTTGTCTCTCTTTCTCTCTCCTTTCCACCTGGCCTTTTGATTAATAAAAGGCCTCGGGCGCACCCGAAATACACCGATGTCCTGTAATTCAGCGCCGAAACATCGGTTCGGGAAACATTTACAGCTGACGATGGAAACTCCTTTCTTCTTTTCTCCTCCTGTTCCGTCTTAGCCATCATCCTAAACCTTGTTTTAGTAACCACACAATTTCTTTCGTTTCATAACTTTTTGTATTTACCGCTGTGACCCTACCTGCTTTGAACGATCTGTGTTCCCTCCACACTTCGCATAGATCCTCCCTTCACTCTTCCCCTCTCCTCCTCACTTTCGTTTTTACTCAGTTTTGATTGTTGACATATTTACACGTACCGTGGTGGCCTCTCTGTCCGCAATCTTTGCGGCACGTTTTTACCACCGTCGTAAAAAAAACCTTCTGGATTATCTCCCTTTCCCTTGTCCTCCTCACTTTTGGTTGCCCGTGTATCTCCCTCACTTTCTCCTGTCTATGTGAGAGGCAGCACGATTATACCAGCTCTGAGTTGTAGCTGACCACCAGGCAAAATCTCCCAGGTTGGCCACAACTTACTTTCCTTATTTTTCCATGGTTACTTTTTTGCATGTTTCTTTCACCTGTGTCTTCTCACGATGGGACCTGTACACTTTTTTGTCCTATTCCTTTCCTATTTTTTCTCCCCCCCCCTTCTTCCTCTCTCCTCATCCCCTCCTGTTCTTCCTCCTTCCCTCTCTTTCCTTTTCTCTATCCTTTTTTCTCCTCCTTTTCTCTCTTTCTCTCTCCTTTTCCACCTGGCCTTTTTATTAATAAAAGGCATCAGTGCACCCGAAATACACCGATGTCCTGTAATTCAGCGCCGAAACATCGGTTCGGGAAACATTTACAGCTGACGATGGAAACTCCTTTCTTCCTTTCTCCTCCTGTTCAGTCCTAACCACCATCTTAAACGTTGTTTTAATAACCACACAGCTCTTTTCGTTTCATAACTTTTTGTAATTATATATATATATATATACATATAATTACACATAAACAGCGGACAACAGAGGCCACGTACCGTTCCTCTCCGTCAGATATTCCCCCTCGGAAAAGCCCCAGTTGATGGATGCGAAATCCGAAATATAGGGACAATTAAATCTCTGCCAAGGCAACTCTATCTTGTGTTATTATTTTTATTTTTTACGCTATTTTCTACGTTCCTCTACACACTATATATCTCATTCTAAATTTTCTCTTACATCTCTCTCTTCAGCAACGGATTCTGTTACCCGGAGATTTACCCATCTGCAATTTTTTATATATGTAAGTATATATATATATACATAAAAATACGTGGCCTCTGTTGTCCGTTGTTTGTGTGTAATTATATGTATATATATATATTTTTATTTTTTATTTTTTTATGTGTATGACAATATTTATTTATAAAACTAACCTATATTATATATTATCTGATGAAAGCGCACCATAGTTTGCTTTGTTGGCCCTTTAAATATGTATAATGAAATAAATATGGTTTTATAAATATAGTTTCCATTTGTTAATATATTGTATATTTACTCCAATAATTTGTTGAGTGCTTTACATTAATTATAAAAATATTTTGCATGTTGTATCCCAACAAATTAAATATAAACTTTTCATATATATATATATATATATATATAATTATATATATACATATAATTATATATAGATATATATATATATCATTATATATACATACATAAAATGATATATACATACATAAAATGATATATATATATAATTATATATATATATATAATTATAATTAAATATATATATATATAAATATATATATATATTCTCGCTGAGTGTGTTCTGTTATTAATTCTGGCAATATTATTACACAAATATGAGCCTCCCCAAGTATAACAATATATATATATTTGGCCGGAGTATCGCTAAAAAGCTTTCTCCGATATTGTATTTATTTACTTACTCTTGGCGCAGCAGATTTGAAGAAATTCCCGGTATAAGGTCAGCATTTCTTTGCTTATTTTTTATAAATGAATATTGATTGTTCCTTATATCTCATTCTGTTATTTTGCCCGAGAAAATATCTGTGTGTGTCATCAAATGTTGTACACACAGAGATATTTTTTCAATTTCCAATTGAGTTCTTAGCACGTGGCCTGAATTCCTTTCAGAATTCATTGTCACGCGCATGTATTGTTTTTTGGCGGTAATTCACTTCCTCATTTTTTGAATCAGTTCGAGCACTTCTTTCAGAACTGCTGGACTGGCTACCTGACAGATATCTCAGGCACAGAAAGTGATTATCGCTAAATGCTGATGTTGGTTAGATTATCAATATTAGTATTATTGGGGCACCCACTGATGAATTATAGGAGCCCACTTGAATATATATCTATTGATGGTATACAAGCTCCTACATAAACTGGTATAATTTCACCCAAATTGTAGGAGTCCTATAACGAAACGAGACGTCCGTCTGGGAAGAGATATATTAGATATGTCTCATTTGAAATAATACAGCCAATCTTCCACGCAATACTTTTAGTTAGCACCCCGAACACATAATTGGGAATATAATCACTTATTTCCTAATGTTTGTTGAGTGAGTTGGAATTTGGCCGGAGTATCGC
Source organism: Eledone cirrhosa (assembly GCA_964016885.1). Classification (NCBI taxonomy): domain Eukaryota; kingdom Metazoa; phylum Mollusca; class Cephalopoda; order Octopoda; family Eledonidae; genus Eledone; species Eledone cirrhosa. Next base: position 89,668,251 of record OZ024742.1, on the reverse strand, counting down.
TAAAAAGCTTTCTCCGATATTGTATTTATATATATATATATATATATATATATATATATATATATATATATATATATATATATATATATATAATTATATACGTTTGAATATGTGTAATAAAGCCAAAACAATGCAGGTATGGACATAGAAAAAAGAATGCAATAGTAAAAGATATTGTTGAGAATTCGTCCTTTACCTTGAATTTATTTAAATGTCCTTAATTTTCGAGATAATATCTCTTCTTCGGAGGGAAATAAAGGTCTCAAACCAGCGCCTTAAATCTCTAGCTTGGCTAGAGATTTAAGGCGCTGGTTTGAGACCTTTATTTCCCTCCGAAGAAGAGATATTATCTCGAAAATTAAGGACATTTAAATAAATTCAAGGTAAAGGACGAATTCTCAACAATATCTTTTACTATTGCATTCTTTTTTCTATGTCCATACCTGCATTGTTTTGGCTTTATTACACATATTCAAACGTTTATATATAAATATATATAATTATAATAGAATATAAAAGAAAAACGAACACAGACATTTATATATATATATGTGTGTTCAAATAGTAAGGGACCGGATTCGCTAAGGTGAAAAGAATACTGACTCTAGACAATTGGGTTTGCTTGTCTCAATTTAAGAAAATATTAAGAAAATAAATACAAACCGGAATTGTGATAATAACAAATCAGCCAGACAGCTTGTTGTTTCGCAATGTTAATTGTGAATAGAATTACTAATACAAGCTGATCAATTGTCTATAGTTAGTATTCTTTTCATCTTAGCGAATCCGGTCCGTTACGATTTGAACACATGTATGTATATGTCTGTGTTCTTTTTTCTTTCATATTCTATTATAATTATATGTATATATATAAATATAAATTCAGCGGGAATATATATATATATATTTATATGTATATATTTAATTATAATTATATATATATTCTATTATAATATACGGCTCGGAAATCTCTCTTTCTTAGAGGTATTTTGTTGTAAGAGACTATTTTGAGTTCCTAGCCCAATATATATATATAAACACTACAGGGAGCCTCACCCCAGAAAGAATTCTATAGACTTCTGACTGAGGAATGCTCTCAGAACTGAACAATGGGAAGTTTGACACATTTTTTGATATTTTGTTCCTTCAACACCTTGTCCCTTCTACCATTTTATCAATTTTTAAGCTAACTCCAACAATAACAACACTTAGAATGAAGAATGTTCTAATAACTGACCAATGAGAGGAGAAGAGGACCTGTGACACGAAAATTCGTTTGTTTGAATTCATATGACTCCAGTTCCCCAGTGAATTAACAACCCAACAAGGAACTGGGCATATCAGAGTATTGACAATATCATACACCTAAACAACATATGTACTTGTCTATACCATACTAATTCAAACTGCCTGAAGAGGTCACAGCCAAAGATGGCTGTCACTGAAATATATATAGCAGTAATAAACGAAGCTAAATTTTAATCATTTGACTTTTATTTAACTTTATTTTACATTACTCCGGAGTAACCAAACCAACCTGCGCACTTCGTCGAGTGCTCCAGCCTGCATACTGAGGTGTTGGTATACAACCAACATAAACTCAAAATATATATATATATATATATATATATATATATATATATATATACATAAATATATATACATATATACATAAATATATATATATATATATATACATATATATACATATATATATATATATATAATTATATATATATACATAATTTTATGTATATATATATATCTATATATTATTATATAGATATTAGGGCGGTGGAATGGGAGTATCTGTAGAGGGTTGGGTGCCATGCTTTGAAGCACAGAGTTACCTCACTTTATGATCTGAGTTCAAATCCCGCCGAGGTTAACTTTGCTTTTCATCCTTATGGGGTCGATAAAATAAAGTACCAGTAATTCACTAGGATAATTGCTGGCCTGGTGCCAAAAGTAGAAACAATTATATATATATATGTAATTATAAATATATACATAAATTATATATATGCTTTGCAGCATAGTTACGTCCCTTTACGATCTGAATTAAAATCCCGCCGAGGTTGACTTTGCCTTTCATCCTTACGGGGTCGATACAATAAAGTACCAGTAATGCACTGGGTAATTGCTGGCCTTGTGCCTAAAGTAGAAACAATTATATATATATATATAATAATAATTAAATATATATATATAAATATATATATAATTATATAAATATATTTATGTTTGTATATATTCTATGTATGTATTCTGCTCTAAAAGTATATATATATATATATATATATATATATATATATATATATATAATAGTAATATATCTTTTATAACTTTGATAGATTTCGGCTAGTATTGGCCCTAGCAATGTCTAACTTAATAGAACCACCTGGCAAAGTCTTACACATCAGGGTTTGGGCCCCATGGCCCACTCGATTTGAGAGTTATTGTTTACGGAGGCATATCCGTGTGCAGGAGGCTTATCCGGGATTTCTTGAAGGAATTAGTCCAAAGACTTCTTGAACTTGATCAGGTCTCTTTCTGTTTTGGATGTCTTTTGGTGTAATGTTAAAGAGAGCAGTCCCAATTGAGGTGAAATAATATAATTATATATATATCTTAACTATAATAAAGGAAAGTATGTGGGATTGCGTACGGTTTATTTTTTTTTATCCCGTTTGTAAAATAAGTTGGATTATTTTGAATAAATAATGAATGAATATTACATAATTTATCTACTCAATTTCGTATACAAAAATAATTTCGTAAAAATAAATAATTTAAAATCGATTTCTTTTCAAAGTTGCACTTCCGGTATTTCGTCGCCACCACCACGACTTCAACTACCATATATAGAGAAAGAAAGAATGTGTGATGTCAACACTTCCCGTGCCGATCGCTTAAATAAACATACTAATTTTCTGTCATTAATTTTCTCCTAATGCAGTTTATATATAATATAATCTTTTAATGTATCATGGATTACGTTACTGATTACATAAGACAATGTAACGCTGTCTTAGTTCAATTTCTGTGTATATTGTGAATTACGATTTTATATGATGATTCATATCTACATGTATATATATACCTGCGTATAATATCATATATTCAGACCACAAATGCTAGCAGAAAACCACCCGAACGGTGGTTTTTCTGCCAGTATATATAATTATTTATATATAATTCTATAAATAAATATATATATTGATTAATACATAACTATAAATATATATATATATATAATTATATATGGGAACGAGTAGGACCCCGACGGCTGAGCTCAAGCCGTTTCGACGAGTAATTCTGAACTAAATATGGTCCACCTGGTTCCTTACCACATTTCCTTCGTTATAATTATATATATATATATTTATATAGTCCAGAATTAGCCGTCGAAACGGCTTGAGCTCAGCCGTCGGGGTCTTACTTGTTCCTATTACCCACTCTACTACCCGAAGTATTAAGTACTTTGATGCGTTATGGTCCACCTGTTTCCTTACCACATTTCCTTCGTTATATATATATAATTATATTTGTATATATAATTATATTTATATATATATATAATTATATATATATATATATATATATATATATATATATATATATATATATATATATATATATATATATATATATATATATAATTATATATATATAATTATATATATATATCGAAACGGCTTGAGCTCAGCCGTCGGTGTCCTACTCGTTACCATATATAATTATATGTAGACTGTGCTACATTGTCTTATGTAATCAGTAACGTAATCCATGATACATTAAAAGAAGACGATATTATATATAAACTGCATTAGGAGAAATTTAGTGACAGAAAAATAGTATCTTTATTTAAGCGATCGCCACCGGAAGTATATATATATATATATGGTAGTTGAAGTGGTGGTGGTGGTTGCAACGATATACCGGAAGTGCAACTTTGAAAAGAAGACAATTTTAAATTATTTATATTTACGAAATTATTTTTGTTTACGAAATTTAGTAGATAAATTATGTAATATTCATTCATTATTTATTCAAAATAATCCAACTTATTTTACAAACGGGATAACGCAGTCCCGCAGACCTTCTTTTATTATAGTTTAGATTTTGCTGTGGAAAAATGTGTGGAGATGATCAGTGAGCGTGAGATGGAGTTCTGCGACCTTGTCACAGACTACCTGGGCCTCCTACTTAGACCTACCTATGACACTGACTACCTAGACAGCCATGAGATTCGCCGTTTCTGCCCCAGTAGACTCATAAGAGGTAGACCCCCTCCATAACCTCAATGGCAAAAAGGACTCACATGGGTAGGTGGATTGGGTGGATCAAAGTCATACGGACCCACAAAACAACGATCAGGTAAGAAAAATGGTCGCACATTCAATAGAGGCTAGTATTAAAACTACCCTAAAAGGCCACATATTCAAATTCAACGAGAAGATCTACACCCAAAATGAGGGAGCAGCCATTGGCGACAGCATCGCTGGAGATGTTGCCAACCTTTTTATGGTATGGTGAAAAAGGAGAGTCAAGGAACTCCTTGATGAGGGCTCCATAGACCTCATCATGTACTCTCGTTACGTAGACGATATTAATATAGTAATAAGGACACCCCCACAAGAGAGTACTAGCAAGTATGATTTAGAATGTAGCACAATGGAATGCATCCAGCAGATAGCTAATTCCATACACCAGAGTATAACTGTAAATATCGACTACCCTTCCAAACACTCTAACAGTAGACTACCTGTATTCGACACGGAAGTCTGGATTAACACTATAGACGCGAGGGCCTAAATTCTCCACTCACACTACGCTAAACCCATGGCCCCCAAATACCTGATACTCAAAAACTCAGCAATGTCCAGTAGTGCTAATTTTAATATTGTGATCGCAGACTTGGTACGAGTGACGAGGAACGTGTCCCGCATGTGCGATCCAACAGAAATGGAAAGACACATCCAACACATCATCAACTGCATGCAGTTCACTGGATACAACCAAAGAGACAGAATCAGAGTATACGAAGGAGCCGCGGAGAAGTATAAGACCCTCATAGAATTGGACATGAAAGGAATTTGCCCATTATACAGGAGCAAATCATGGAATAGCTTAGATAAGACTATACATGAGATAAGGAAAGCCACCTCATGATACGACAAACAGAGATACCAAAGTGTCATATTCGTGGACGCTACCCCTGGAAGGAAATTAGCTAACCAGTGTAGAACGGCCCTGAGAAAGACCCTCTTAAAGATTAAGGTGGTAGAAAAGCCAGGAACTACCATAAAATCCCTGATCAGCAAAATATACCCTTTTAAGAGAACCCACTGTACTAATAGGAAATGTATTATATGTAAAGTAACCTCCCGGATAAACTGTAAAACTAGAAACGTAGTCTATAGCATAATATGTATAGAGGGTACTTGCAGAAACATAACAACAACATACATAGGCGAGATAGCTCGTAGTATAGGTGAAATGATAGACCAACACTGGGGGGAACTAAAAGGACGAAAAAACGGTTCAGTACTATACGAATATGCCAGACAACAACATGAGGGTAACATAGACAACATCGAAATTAAAATAATATCTAAACATAGAAATGACCCTGCAGATAGGCAAATCGGAGAGGCAAATGAAATAGAACTTAGAAGGCCAAAGCTAAACAGAAAAAATGAATGGAATAACAACACCCAAACAAAGAATACTGACCTAAGAGAAATATAAATAAATAAATAAATATATACACAAGCACAATAACAACAAACACATATAAACACACACTAGTAATCTAAGATAGAATACAATAACCAAAACACAGTTATCTAAACGCGAACACACACGAAACACTATACATACACGCAAACGCAAGCGCAGAGAAGACAAAAATAAATAAATAAATAAAGAGATTAAATAAAGATGGCGTAGATATACAATAAAACAGGAGGAACGTAATAATAGCACCACTGACGATGTTGCAGATGTGCAACGAAAGAACTTTGTTAGACTATATATATGTGTTTGTGTCTATATTATATATGTACTTTTTTACCGTTGGTCAGTCAATGGTAAACATTGAGGACCGAATAAATTAACTGATATAAAAGATACAGATGCGGAAACCAACCAAACAGTGAGTTTGTTCTGTTATTAATTTTGGCAACATTATTACAACAATATGACCCTCTCCAAGTATAACAATATATATATATATAATTCTTTCTTCTCTCTCTCTCTATATACATATATATATATATATATATATATATATATATATATATATATATATATATATATATATATATAGTATTTTCCGTAGTGTTGTGATATAAATATTACACACAGTAGATGGACAGCTCACGTAGAGTTTGCTCGACGGTTCCAGTTGTAGTTTCAAAAGTAATCCGGAGAAAATAGAGTATATAGATGAAAACAATTAAAACACCCAGAATAAATCCCACATAGGTAGATATAATAACACAACACCAAACCACACTTACTACCATAGTATACACACCAGTAAACCAACAAACAAAACTAATAGAAAGCGATGCAAAGAGTACTTATGGTATAACCCTGAATACAATAGTTCCATTAGTACAAATTTACCAGTACTCTTCTTTAAAATAGTTAAGAGACATTTTCCTACATCACACAAATACCACAAAATCCTAAACCCTACCACTATAAGACTGTCATACTCTACAGCGTTAAACCTTGAACAACACATAAAAAAGATCAATACTAGAAGGTTAAACGAAAACACTAAAAACTTAAGTACAAAGAACACAAAAAAAAACAGTAGACAATACACTACAGAACATAAATAAACCACACCCAAGTTCGTCCGTAATACTACTCCAGAGTAAACCTAACTACAAAACCAACGTAGACAACTGTAACTGCACCTATCCTGACAATTGCCTCCTCGGCAATAACTGCCTGGAAAAAAATATCATCTATAAGTGTACCATTAAATCCGGAGGCAACGAGTGGTATTACGTGGGATTAACGGCAACATCGTTTAAATCTCGATTGTATAGGCATTCTTACTAAAACCCAAAGCTTTTCCAGGAGCCAAAATTTCTGCAAATTGTGTAATCTTGAGATTTATTACATAATCACACACAAGAAGAAATTGCTTAATAACAGAATTGAACGAACATTATTCTGCCGTCACCGAACTAAAACCCTTTTTTCCCACTACAAGCTGAATATTATATAAAAGAGGGACATCCCCCCAACTATATAAACCTCAATCTAGTTAGAAAAATATAAAAACAATCTCTTCTCAACATATATATGTATATTAATAACCTTAAATTACCACACTAATAATGCATAGATATGCTGATGAGAATAGGTGCGAATATGCTATAATGAATGTGTCTTAAAAGCGACCATATGTATGTATATATATGTGAAAATGTATATAAATAAGTAAATATATATATATGTTTGATGTGTATAGTTAGATGTATGTGTATTCATGTATTAAAGTGTTTATATATACATATATATATATATTGTTATACTTTGGGAGGGTCATGTTGCCAATAAGAAACACACGCACCAGTTGCTTTCACTTCAATTTATTATAATAAATTTATAATAAATTTATAAATATATAAATTTCTGGTTGGTTGGTTGGTTCCACAACCAGATAGTTGTTTATATATTGTCATAGTTCTTTCGTCACACACTCTGTGACCTCTTCAGTGACTGGGGATTCCTTTCTTTGTTTTTGTGCCTCTCCTTTGTTCTGTCCTACGCCATTTTGTTTCTGTGTGTGTGTTGTGTGCTCAGTCTGCGCAGCGCCACATCCGGGTGTCTGTGTGTGTTTATGTTCATTTATTTATTTGTTTATTTACATGTTACTGGTTGGTTGTTTGTTCTATGAGTGTGTGTGTTTTCATTTTGTCCTTAATTGTAAGTTGTGATGTTGCTGTTCCACTCATATTTTCTATTTAATTTTGGTTATAATTCTTTTATGTTTATTGCCTCTGTGATTTGTCTAAACATTGCGTCTTTTGTGTGTGTAGATTCTATTTTTATTTCTATGTTCTCTAATTTACCCTTGTGTTCTATTTTAGCATGTTGGTAGAGTACAGATGATTCTTTACTATCTTGAAGGTCTCGCCAGTGTTCATTTATCCGTTCCCCTACACTACGAGCTGTCTCACCTATGTACACTATATTTTTGTCTCTACATTGTCCTTCAGTACATCTTATGCTATACACTACATTTCTAGTTTTACAGTTAATATGGGGGCTTATTTTACAGGTTATACATTTCTTATCTATACATGAGGGTCTTTGAAAAGGGTATGTCTTGCTAATAAGTGTTTTTACGGAGGTACCTGGTCTTTCTACTATCTTAATATTGAGTTTATGTTTATCTAGGGCCCTTCTAAATTTGTAAGCTAATTCACCTCTAGGGGTTGTATCGATGAACATTACACTCTGGTATTTATTGCTATCATACCATGAGTTTATTCTATTAGCCTTATTCCTAGTTCTTTCTATTCTATTCCAAAATTTGCTCCTATACAAGGGGCAGGTCCCATTTATGTCATTATTTACCATTTTTTCCCATTTGATTCTGGCTCCTCTATACACTGTGATTTTATCTCTCTGATTGTAACCAGAGAACTGCATACGGTGGATGAAGTGTTGTATGTGTCTCTCTAGTGATTCGGGGTTGCACATGCGGGACACGTTTCTCATCACCCGTACCAAATCCGCAATCAGTATGTTGATTTTGCTATGGTCCGAAACGGCCGAGTTTCGGTGGATCAGATGTTTGGAAGTCATGGGTTTGGCATAATGGGAATGGAGGATTTGTTTTTTATTATTAATGGTATCTAACCAGAGCTCTGTGTCTAGTACAGGTAATCGATGGTTGGGGTGTTTACTTGGGTCGTCTATAGTAACTCTAATGACCCTCCCAAAGTATAACAATATCGGTTTCAACACACGATTTCAGATAAAGAATCTTGATAAACAAATTCAGAAACGAAATATATATATATATATATATATATATATATATATATGCACATAGACAGGAGTATGTATCTATATATGTGTGTGTCTATACGTGTGTATATGAAGATAAATTTAGTATGAAAATGTATACACATGAATGCGTATGTATGTACATATATATATGTATATATATGTATATATATATATGTGCATGTATATATGTATGTAAGTATGAGTATGTATGTATGTGTATGTGAGTGTACGTATTTTGTAGGGGTGTGCATATATGTTTGTGTGTGAATGCGTGGGCGAAAGGATACGTACACTTGAAAGAAAAATTGAAGCCTGTATGTTAATTAAGTGCAAGCACAAAACCAACCATGCATATCTTTACTATCTCTAATCCTTCTATAGATTTAGAAAAATAACCAACGCCAAATAATGTATTCTATAAAAATGTCAAAACAACAGATGGGAATCTAATTACTCACTGCTACCAAACATTCTCACTGCTATCAAAAAAATCTCTATCCACTCCCTTAACTATTCTTCTAACAACTTCACCCCTCCCTCTTAATATTCTCTATAAAAACCAAACAGGTTCTCAATAAAATTATTCTGATGAAATGATGGTTGATAATAACATTGAAATATTGAGTGTCTGCATAATTAATACTTTGTAGATAGCAGCTGTTTTCAGGTTATGTAACTGTTATTGAAACACGTGTCAATAAATTCCTTTTAACTGAACTGTATCCATTTAAATCCTTCTATATATATATATATATATATATATATATATATATATATATATATATATATATATATATATATATAAATATACACGGGTGTGCATGATTGTGTATAGAAGATTATATTATTAAAAGGAATTCCAACTTTGTCTGATTTACTCGTTTTATTTACAATCCTTTAAAATTATAATGGTATTAGAATGAAATAGTATGGCAGAATATTAAATGTTAAGTGTTAACTGAACAAGTAATTTCATGCTTTCGCAATCTTCAAGTTCATATTCTGGAGTGACAGTCAAGTTTGCATTTTTCACAGTCGAATATTGCAAACTTGACTGTCACCACAGAATATTAACCTGAAGATTGCGAAAGTATGAAAGTACTTGTTCAATTAACATTTAACATTTAATATTCTACCATACTATTTCATTCTAATATCATTATAATTTTAAAGGATTGTAAATAAAACGAGTAAATCAGACAAAGTTGGAATTCCTTTTATTAATATATATATATATATATACATATATATATATATATATATATATATATATATATATATATATATATATATATATATACATATATATATATATATATATATATATATATATATATATATATATAGTTATGTATTGAAATTTCCGTTGGAAACAGAAATGGTCATAGAAGTGAAGAGTGCTCTATGTAAGTATCAGAGCAAAATTTAATGTATAAAAATCAATACAATATAATTACCTCATTACCAGAGGTTTCCCGAATGAGGCGAATACGAAAGAAACGTCTTCATTCGTTCGTCAGACGAGGCAATAATGCTAACAAATGTGTTAGCATTTTAACGATAGTTATAGCTCTGATTTACCCAAATTATTGAGCCCTCTGCTACGCATATCGGATTTGTTTATCGTAAATTCATAAGCTGACTTTCCGATTCTCGATTATTCTACTATATTTATCTCTAGATGTTAGCCATTGACCAGTTAATTTTATTTGTTCTATGTCGATTTTATTGACTGGTGAATGGCTCTTGTTTGTTTTAACACGTCCATCGAGCACTCTGATTCGATATGTGATATTTTGTATTTTTACGAGATTTACACATTACCGAAGATTTTTTCGCTAATGTGGAGGTTATCTCCCTTGCTGAAAACCATGTGCGTATTTAGCTACGGGGTTCCTTCTCATTATCGGACGGATTTCCCGTTGAAGAAGCTTTTCTACCGTCCCCCCTTCTCTAGAAGTCTCATATATATTTTTATGTGGGCTGATGGTGATCGGAGTAAGGAATTGCAGAAACCCATGAAGCTAGATTTAACATCTTTCTAGCGGGTCCGGGTAAGTTTTTATATTCATTTAATTTATTGATTTATTGATATTTTATTTGAGTTAACCCGAATCTTCCTGGTCGTTCTTTCGGCTGTTGGGTGATTTTAGACATGATCTCTATGTGTTAGCATTTTAACGATAGTTATAGCTCTGATTTACCCAAATTATTGAGCCCTCTGCTACGCATATCGGATTTGTTTATCGTAAATTCATAAGCTGACTTTCCGATTCTCGATTATTCTACTATATATATATATATATATATATATATATATATATATATATATATATATATATATATATATAGTGAAAAATGGAACGGGAACAAAACAAAGAGGCAGTACGAACAAAGTTTATTATTTTCACGGTCTTGAGATTGTGGAGGGGGGGGGGGCGACGTTTCGGGCATAACCCCTTCTTCAGGCGAAAAGTGTATGGGAAGAGAGTTCCAAGGTTGTGTAAGGGAGTGGGGTAGAGACATTTAGAAAAAAGGGGGTGAGAGGAAACGGTGGAAGGTGTACAAATGAAAATAAATATAAAAAATAATAAAAATAAAAATAAACATGAAGATAAACAAGTGGTGGAAGGGTGTGGGGCGTGTAGGGGTGGTGGCGGGTGGAGTGGGGAAAGGGAGGCAGGGTGCCCGAGCGGGGAGGGCTGAAGGTGGTGTGTGTGTGTAGGTGTAAGTGTGTGTGTATTTGAACGTGAGAGTTGGGGGAAGAACGAGGTTCCATGTTCAGGAAAAGGTCTGTGTGGGGTGGGTGTAGGTCGGTGTGTGTGCGTATGTGGATGAGGAGGGGTCAGAGGGGTGGGGGTATATATATATATATATATATATATATATATATATATATATATATATATATATATATATATATATATATTACAGATAACAAAATATCGTTATAGGTAATCCAGTTAGAGGCTGTGAATACTTCGTATTATGGATAGTTTAGTGCACAGCGTTATTTGACTCAACAAGAGGTTTACGTAGGTGGCGAGTTTATGAGTTCTCTTGTATTCCTATGTTATTTTATCCTAGAGTAATAATATTGAAAGAGTGAAGAACAACATGGTCAATTACAAAAAAGGGTTTTATTTACAGCCTCACAATTGTTTCACTGATTAAGTTGTCTAAATATTGCTGAACACTTGAAGCAGTGCTACTCAATTTTCAATACGTTGTTAGCTTAACCAGATCATCGGAGATAACTGTTATATTTCCAGTATCTTTACGAATTCAAATTACAGCATCATTAATAATATTAATAATAAAGATATAGAGAGAAAAACAAAAGAGAGATAGAGAGACGAAAGAAAGACAAAGGAGAACGGAAAAAAGAAAATGACAGAGAGAATAGATGTTAGAAGGAGAAGAGAAAAGGATAAATAAGAAATAAACGTAAATAAAAATAAAAATAAAGGGAAAAATAATGATATCAACAATAAATGAATAAATGCTAATAAATAAGTGCTAATAAAAAAGTTACATCTAGGATGATACAAAATAATACAAATATGAAAATAAATAAATGAAAAATGTTTATATGTGCGAAGAAAAGTAAACACAGTAAGATTATTGAGACTAGTTGTAGTGTTGGTGGTTAAAATATAGTGATACGAAGGTATAAACATGAAAATGTTAAATATAATTATGTGTGTATTGGTTATTTTAATAAATTAATTATATAATTAATTTTTTGATTAATTAATTGCAAGTTATATTAGAAGTGAAAATAATATAAGATAAAATGCAAGAGATGAAATAAATTTAGGGAGAGAAATAGAAAGATAGAAAGTGAAAAGTAAAGAGAGATATATATAAAATAAAATATAAAATATAATAGGTTATGATGTTGATCCATTGACAGATGATGACAATTATAATAATAATTATTTCTACTTTTGGCACAAGGCCAGCAAATGCCCAGTGCATTACTGGTACTTTATTTTATCGACCCCGTAATGATGAAAGGCAAAGTTCACCTAATAATAATTATAATAATAATGATGATAATTGGATATTATAATATATCTAAGTGGTACAATTAGAGTTATGGAATAGATGGGATGAATTAAGTTCGTCTAAAGTTATCAAATTTGGTCGCCGTTTTATACCTACAGAAAATAGTTTTTCAATTTTACTGTTAAGGAGCATTTTGTTGTATCTTAAAATTTGGAATAGCTCCATATTACAAAGACCACAGTGGGACATGCCAATTCTATAGGCTATTGTTGTTGATAACTGCATCCAGCTGATTCTGTATTCCTGGTGTGCATCTTTGATCTGCAAGATTTTATTGGCGAGCGTTGTTGTATTCATAAGCTTCCTGCTATTTATAGAGTATCTGTGGACAAACACCTTTTCTTGCACGCCCCCCCCCCCCCACCGGTGTGGGCCCTATGTAGTGCCATGCTAAATTGCCTGAATTCATAGTACATAGGTACATTATATTTGATTCCAGGCATCTATTTTTTAATCGGCATTTATCAGGTAGATGACAGTTACATTTTGATGCCACCCTATGTGCCGGTTCCTCGATATGGTTTTGTATGTTGATATATATGTGCTGAGAATTGGGTTTGTTGATGTATTGTGGTGATGTGTTCTGACGGGTATTTGGTTTTGATGATGTAATGTGTTTGTGTTTTATATTTGGTGTTCTGGTACTTGTTTGCGGGCTAATTGTATTAGAGATTTCTCTTATAGTTAATTTCATGTATGTGCGATTCTATGCTGTTGGCAGTGGAGAAAGATAGTTTGATAGTTTTTCTATTAAAGATTTTATGATATTTATGAAGTTTAGGGAAGTGTTTGTCAACTAATTTAAAGAAATTATAAGGTAGTTTTGTTTTTATAGAGTTAAATATTGGATTGAACCATAAGTATTTTCTATCTCTGCATCTTCTATAGTTTCTAGTGGTCTTTATATTAGTATTCGGTTCAATTAATTCTCGTGCTTGTTGCCAATGTCTATGTTTAATCCTAGATTTGTTGCTTCTATAGGTGTGGAGAGTGTTATTTCTGTTAAGTGTGTTGTTATTTTTTGTATCTGGTATGTATTTGAGTCTCTGTGTTATGGCCTGCCTTAAGTAAAGCTATGTTGTAGTAGTTAGTGTGTTTGTTAAAAATCTCTAGATTAGAAGATAAGCGCGAGATTCTAAGGGATATACTATGTGCTATGGAGTTAATTATGGGGCGAGGGTGATTAAAGTTATAATTAATGTAAGCTAGATTTTCATTATTTTTATGGAAGGGTTCTATTAATCCAGTGTTTAGGTTAAGTGATACATCTAAGAGGTTAGCTTTTTAAGAGTTGAGTTCAAAAGTGATGCTAAAGCCTAATTTATTGAATAATTTTCTAATCCATTTCCGTAAACTTCCTAAGTTTTGATTATTTAGGTTTTTAGCTAAAAGTAATGTATCGTCTCTATAAATTTCTCCCTGTAGGTTATCAAATTCCAATGTAAAATATGTGCTATATATATTCCGACAATGTCCGTTACTTGGGCTGAATCGTTCGATCCCATAGTGATATCAAAGTTATTTTGTCTATTTTTTCTTTCCCAGTAACTCTTATCGAACCTAATGATTGTTCTTCTAGAAGCTAGTATTATTTTAATTTCCTCTAGTGGTAGGTCAGAGTTTTAGTGTGCAAAGGTTAATGCCTTATTTAGGGTTACTGAGGAAATAGAAGAGTAGTAGACATTGATGTAAAATTGTATGAAGTCGGAAGATTCTTTATTGTCTACTTTGCTAAACCAATCTATTGTTTCGTTAGTGTTGCCCCAGAGCTTAATTATGATTTTTTTTAAACTTGTGGTATTATTCTATCTAGTATATACTTGCTAATTTTGCCTATATCAGATTTTGATGGACATATTAATCTAATAGTCGGGTCATTTTCGAAGTTGCATTTATGGTCTTTCATATAAAAAGTGGGTTTACGAGGGGTTAGATGTTCGGTTCTATCAGATATTTAAAGTTTTTTTTACTATATTAAGTCCTTCCTTGTTTATGTTATTGAGTGTAGAGTTTGTAGATTTCTTCAAATTTTATGAAGTCGGAAGATTCTTTATTGTCTAATTTGCTAAACCACTCTATTGTTTCGTTAGTGTTACCCCAGAGCTTAATTATGATTTTTTATTTAATTTGTGATATTATTCTATCTAGTATATACTTGCTAATTTTGCCTATATCAGATTTTGATGGACATATTAATCTAATAGTAGGGTCATTTTCGAAGTTGCATTTATGGTCCTTCAAATTAAAAGTGGGTTTACGAGGGGTTAGACGTTCGGTTCTATCAGATATTTAAAGTTTTTTTTACTATATTAAGTCCTTCTTTGTTAATGTTATTGAGTGTAGAGTTTGTAGTTTTCTTCAAATTGTATGAAGTCGGAAGATTCTTTATTGTCTAATTTGCTAAACCACTCTATTGTTTCGTTAGTGTTACCCCAGAGCTTAATTATGATTTTTTCTTTAATTTGTCATATTATTTTATCTAGTATATACTTGCTAATTTTGCCTATATCAGATTTTGATGGACAAATTAATCTAATAGTAGGGTCATTTTCGAAGTTGCATTTATGGTCCTTCAAATTAAAAGTGGGTTTACAAGTGGGTTTACAAGGGTTCTATCAGATATTCAAAGTTTTTTTTTCTATATTAAGTCCTTCCTTGTTAATGTTATTGAGTGTATACTTTGTAGTTTTGTTCAAATTGTATGAAGTCGGAAGATTCTTTATTGTCTAGTTTGCTAAACCGATCTATACCTTCGTTAGTGTTACCCGAGAGGTTAATTATTAGTTTTTCTTTAATTTGTGGTATTATTCTATATAATATATACTTGTTAACTTAGCTAATTTTGCCAATAAAATCTGGCAGATCAATGAAGCAAACCAGGAATAAAGAATCAGCTGGATGAAGTTATCAACGGCAATAGACTATAGAATTGGCATGTCCCAGTGTGGTCTTTGTAATATGGAGTTATTCCAAATGTTAAAATACAACAACATGCTACTTAACAGCAAAATTGAAAGAACTATTTTCTGTAGGCATAAAATGGCGACCAAATTTGATAACTTTAGACGAGCTTATTTCATCCCATCTATTCCATAACTCTAATTGTACCACTTAGATCTGTTATAAATCCAATTATCATCATTATTATTATAATTGTCATCATCTGTCAATGAACCAACATCATAACCTTTTATATTTTATATTATATATGTCTCTCTTTCACTTTCTATCTTTCTATTTCTCTCCCTAAATTTATTTCATCTCTTGCATTTTATCTTATATTATTTTCACTTCTAATATAACTTGCAATTCATTAATAAAATAATTAATTATATAATTAATTTATTAAAATAACCAATAAACACATAAATATATTTAACATTTTCATGTATATACCTTTGTATCTCTATATTTTAACCACCAACACCACAACTGCTCTTAATAATCTTACTATATTTACTTTTCTTACATATAAACATTTTTTATTTATTTTATTTTCATATTTTGTATTATTTTCTATAATCCTAGATGTAACTTGTTTATTTGCACTTATTTATTAGCATTTATTCATTTATTTTATTGAACTTAAATTATGTTAGTTTTTATTCTAATCATCCTAAAAGTGTTAAGAATGCAATAGTCAACAGTGTACAACAACGAATATCCAGGCTATCTGCTAATAGATCCCTATTTAATAGTAAGGCTGTATATTATAATGAAGCGTTACATAAAGCTGGATATAACAATAGTATTGATTATATATAGAAAAATATACTGAAAATAAGATTAATTATAAGCATAGTAATCATAATAAAAATAAATATAAAAACAACAACTTGATGCATAAATCGGGGAAAATATAAGAACTAGATCTATAATTTGAATGCTCCGCCAGCATCTTTAGCTATTAAAACACCTGTAGCACATTTATTTTTTAAAGCTTTGGATAATGCTTCCTTAGGGCACATAAATATTAATCCATCTTCAATAGACACACAGTTATACACTCTTATTCAACAACTATGAGTATTGCTCAAAATATAGCAAATATAAATAGTAAAAATCTTAATTTGAACCAACGTTTAATTAGCAATAAATAAAATAATAATAACAATACATTAGTAATGGGAATAACAATAATAATAGTTTAAACATGAATAATAGTAGAACACATTTAAATAATAATGTAAATAATATTGAGAAGAAATGTAATTGTAGAAAGAAGTCCGAATGTCCTTTAGAAAATAATTGCCTTGACAGACATATAGTATATAAATGTACCATTAAAACAAATAATAATATATATAACTACACTGGTGCCACTTCATCTAAATTTAAGGAACGTTGGTATAATCATAGACAATCTCTCAGTAAACCAGATAAGAAATTTTCAACTTCACTTTCACAATTAATATGGCCTTTAAAGGACAATAATATTAAATACTCCATCTCTTGCACACAATTAAATAATGCTACCCCCTATCGGAACTCAACTATTTCTCAAAATTGCAATCTTTGTAACATTGAGACTCTACAGATAATTACAAATTATGACAATTTAATCAACAAAAAAAAATGAATTATTTAGTAGTTGTTACCATAAAATTGGTAAAACTTTCCAGTCAATGTACAAGTTTCGGAAAAATATTGACTATTAATAATTGTATATATATATATATAAGTTTTTGCCTTATTGTGGTAATAATTTATTGATATTTATATCTTTAGAATAATCTCATTAAGAGTCTCGTTATCCTATGTTTTGATTAGGTCAGTTCAATATGTAACTAGACATTATTTATGATATATACAATAGATGATTTACGGTTTTCGAAATATCGCGGAACGTGAGAGTAGAGATATGTTATAAATGTTTGCATATGGTGAATGAGTTATCTTCCTTTTGTTTACTTTGTCCGTAAATTTTTTTTTTCTTTTTGACTAGCTTCCTTAATTATATTAGATATGAAATATGTAGATTAATAATATATAGACTATCACTAAAAGGAAACTATATATGAAAATAAGTAAATATAGTAGTAAATATAACCTATCATTAATAAATGTAACAACTTTTGAGATTAAATGTAACTGCAGTTTAATCATAGGAATTAAATGAAAATTAAAGAATAGTAAGATTTTATAAAGAGAATATCATAATTGAATAAAAGAATTTGGGTCATAGATGATCGAAATATATTAAATGTATTGATGGTGATATATGCATGATATTAGATTTTAATCAATATTTAATAATTATTTAAATACGCTTTAAAGATTAATTCTTTTAAAGTTGTAACAAAATATTTATAGAATATCTTACCTTAAAATTAAAAATAATAATCTATAATGAATTAAATTAAATTATATAAATTCTTAATTAAACTATATATGTGATTGCTATAGAAAGTAATCTATACTGATTAATTTTGGTTTAATATATAAGTATAATTAGCTAAAGCATAATCAAATACAAAATATATTCAATTGATTATGTGAATTGATTGGATGTCCTATTTGATCTATCATTTGAAAACAACGGTTCCTTTCCCTATCCCGCTCTTTTTGATGTTCCTTTATTTTTCTTTATTTTCTTTACCCTCCTCTGTTCCCTTTACTTTCCCCACATCTTCCATCTTTTGTCGTTATTCCTCTTTTCTTTTTTATATATTTCTTTTATTCATTCATCCATTTATTTTTTATTCATTTATCTATTTCTTTTATTCATTTATATATTTCTTTTATTCATTCATCCATTTATTTTTTATTCATTTATCTATTTATGTACGTATTTATTTATTATTAATTTTCTCTACGTCCTTTTCTTATTTAAGTTTATCATATTATTTGTGGTATATAAACATTGAGATTTGATGAAATAAATCACTGCCAATACTGGAATTGAACAATCAATATCTTAGCGGTATGTCATGTATCAAATCATATATTTTCTCTGATGATGACGTACTGAAAAAAGGTGCAAAAAATTGTTTTGACTGGTACTGCACACGTATTGAGAAGAGCACTATCTCTGTATGATTGATAACCCTCCTTGCATTTACATATGCATATGCACATGTGTATATATGAATATTGATTTTTTAAAAAATTATAATCAATTTGCTGTATTTGTTTACCCTAGGCGTCAGAAAGACACTCAGCATATATCTCAGAAACTATAATGAAACAAGATAAAAACAACAATAATAATAATAATATTTATACTTATATATACACTATATATAATTATAAACAGGAAAGGTCAGTATTCTTTTTATGCCATCTTAATACCAGTATGAAAAATAGCTCAATGTAAATACATCAGATGTCTTACAGAGCAGGAATATAAATTACAGAATAATCAAAACTATGTTGAAAACATTTTGTTGCTGACAATCTTTTCTTCCAAACTTTCGTTTGGAATCCTCGGAGCATTAGCAAAGTTTACACATGTAATTAATCTCATATTCCACAGAGCAATCGTACACACACGTAGATATTACTGTTGTCACTAACGGTGTCATATTTAAAGAGTGAAGGTGATGTGGTTAGTATCATTGGATGCGACAAAGATTATAAAAGAATAATACAATAATTATAGAAGAATTAAAGAAGAAAGTTACTCGCAAAATTAGGACTTTAGCGGGACATAGGCAAACATATTGAAAGAGTGCAGAGGTATTATGCATGTACAGAGTAACAAGGTGAAAAACGAGCAATGTTACTAAGCATATATATCACAGTATGGCAATGGTATCACATAATACAATACAGGTGTAAACGCATGTCAAGCAGACAGAGATGCCTGGGTATGAAAAGCAGTTTCTATGATAGTTTATGGTGGATGCAATGTTAAAATTGTTCCGGTAATGTTCAAATGTATATGTGTTGTCAGTGTTAATACCAAGATTTTCCTTTCCATTACATTGGTTATATTTCAGGAAATATTTCTCAGTAGCTACAACTATGGATTGTGTATTGGTCTCACTACAATCTTATCAAAGATTAGAGTTGTTCTGGAGGGATCTGTCTAACGGTTTAATTTCAGGAAGTGATTAGAGATCTACACTAAGGGAAGCTAATGGGAAAGGGGAGGTAATTGCTGATTAATTTGTGTATAAGAGAAAAATGTATAATCTGGTGTTAGTTGTTTATGACTCCAATTAGTTAGATTCTATGTGTTAATATACACTATATTATATTATAAGTGAATCCTTTTATATAATGCTATTTATTTTAATATATTTATATTTTAATATTTAATTTTATATACAATCTGTTTTCTATATAATATGTCAAAGGTCTCAATTTACCACTACCTACCCATATACTAATTAAATGAATGAAATATTGGTAAGGAAGGTATTGTAGTTATATTAAGTGGTGGTAAATTTATGTTTATTCTCTATAATTATTATTGAGAATAGGATCTGAGATAAACAGGAGATAATGTGATGCTATGGGGGTATTATATGCTGATAAAACCTAGAGGTAAAATGTTAACGGTGGTGAGGAATCAAGATATGACATTGTTATATATTAGCAGCTAGGTTTGAAATTGTGGAAAAAGTGTTGGTGGTAGTGTCGGCACGTGGAAAACATTTCTGATTTTCTATTTAAAAGGTTTAGATTAGAATAGAATATT
>OZ024742.1:89529987-89642487 GCA_964016885.1 Eledone cirrhosa | reverse complement strand
CAACTATTTATTTCTTTTAATTGGTTTGTATCAGCTTTATTCAATTACATATTTTCGGTAGAATGCCTCGAAAAAGAAAGAGTAACATTGGAAAAAAACAAAAAATGCTTTTGCTTTGCGTTCTTTGCGCGCAAGCGAAACAGAACAACAATGTGTGCTACGGCGTGCTCGCAATGCTGCTTCTACCTCGATCGCCAGAGCATTACAAACAACTGAACAAGCAGAACTCCAGCGTGCTCACAATGCTGCCTCTACTTTGAACATCAGAGCATTACAGAAAGCTGAACAAGCAGAACTCCGGCGTGCTCGCAATGCTGCTTCTAATTCCAATAGCCGTGTTTTAGAGACTGTTGAGCAAAGGACACAAGGCTTGCGGCTGATTCTCAACGGAAAATGCGTACTTATGTCTTTCCGAGGGATTCTTCCTGTTACTGGTCTAAGAAAGGTTTTCAATACAACCCCCAAGAGGACTACGCATCCCATCCACATATCATCATTGGTAGTATGTCAACTGTTTGCGTCCATTGTAATGCAATGAGATGGCCAGCGGAATCTACCGGTATATGTTGCTCCAATGGAACGGTTAGATTGCCTTATTTACAAGTCGGTGCCGAACCTTTGAATTCTCTGCTGCTTGGAGACCACCCTGATTCTAAACACTTTTTCAGAAATATAAGAGCCTACAATTCGGCTTTCCAAATGACAAGCTTTGGTCATACACCAATAAAAGATGGGAATTATATGCCCACATTTAAAGTGCAAGGCCAAATTTACCATCAAATAGGATCACTTATTCCACAAGATGGCAAAGAACACAGTTTTCTCCAGATCTACTTTATGGGCAACGGACCTGAAGAAATTGCACGAAGGGTTTCAGTTGCTAAAGGAACGACACCTTCTCTTCTGCAGCCCCTTCAATATATGCTTCATTCCATAAACCCGTACATCACCATTTTCAAAACTGCTTTACAACGTAGAGATGCTAACAACAATCAATACAAGGTTGTCATTCGAAATGACCGCGCTCCACCAGGGGCAGCATCAGGGTTGCTTTAATAGACCCCAAACCGATGAAGTTGCGGTGATTATAACACGTCCTAATGAGAGCGCTTCAAACCGTGATATTGTTATTGAATGGCAGGACTCGCATCTTCAAAAAATAAATGAACTTCATCCCGCATATGATGCTCTCCAGTATCCATTGCTGTTACGCTTTGGCGACGATGGCTACCGCATTGATTTGCAAAAGTGTAATCCTGTAAGTTTAATGCATCTTACACCAGGGAAAACCATTTCACAAATGGAATTTTGTGCATTTAGACTTATGTTTCGCAAAAACGACGTCAACATTCTGCATAGAACACGGATGCTCCTCAATCAATACTGTGTAGACATATTTGCTAAGATTGACACTGAACGCCTCCAATGGATAAGACATCATCAAAAGGAACTGCGTTCAGAAGAATACGGCAATCTACGTGACGAAGTAAACCGAAATGATCAGGCTAATGCTTCGGATGTTGGGCTTTCTGTCATTCTCCCATCATCATACACTGGAGGCCCCCGTTACATGCATGAAAAAATGCAGGGTGCTCTGACCTATGTCCGCCCTTGTGGCCGTCCTGATCTTTTTATCACCTTTACATGCAATCCAAAATGTTTTGACATCCAGTCTCATTTACTGTTTGTCTTTCGGTTATTAATAAAAAAAATTACACATTGTTCAACCGACACGGCTAACGATACATTTCTCTATGTTCACATTTTAATGACACATATCTGTAAATAAAACATGCTCTTTTTGAATACCGCCTTATTTTGTTTTATTGAAAGAGTTGATCAGGTAAAATTATCCTCCAAGTTAAACATACAACACGGAAATTGACCATTAACATTGCAGCCCTACCAAGAACTGACACCGTCCAATGGACGGGGGTCATTTGCTAGTCTATATATATAATTCCCGTTCTGTGTGTGTGTGTAAAAGAGTTTCACTTGGAAAATATTCCATCGATCTCTGTCAAATTAAACACATAGCCAAAATAGGCTACCGTTTGTAACATTAAGAAAAAATTATTTCATAATGATTAATTTCGAAGTCACAAACTTCGATTTTATAATCTTATAGACTTTTGCACTAACAAATTCCATGACGGCCATTTAAGAGAGAGAGCGTTCCTTTTACACACTTCTTAACTCTCCCCCTTCCACAACACGACGTTATAGGATTGTATGTGTATGTGCGTGGGTATATGTGTGTGTATGTGTTTGTGTGTGTATGTGTGTGTGTGTGTGTAATTTCCATAACGGCCAGAGAGAGAAGGATGTGTGAGAGGGAGATAGAAAGAGAGGAACGAGAGAGAGAGAGTAAAGTAAAGAAAGAGAGGAGTGTGTATGACGCGTATATGATAAATACAGCGTTTATAATTTTAACTTATTTATTACACTTCTTAACTCTCCCCTTTCCACAACGTCACGTCTTGGGATTGTGTGTGTATGTGTGTGTGTGTATGTGTGTGTGTTTGTGTGTATGTGTGTGTATGTTTGTGTGTGTATGTGTTTGTGTGTGTGTGTGTGTACATGATGGATGTTTTAAAATACACATTGTTCAACCGACACGGCTAACGATACGTTTCTCTATGTTCACATTTTAATGACACATATCTGTAAATAAAACTTGCTCTTTTTGAATACCGTCTCATTTTTTTTTTTATTGAAAGAGTTGATCAGGTAAAATTATCCTCCAAGTTCAACATACATCACGGACATTGACCATTAACATTGCAGCCCTACCAAGAACTGACACCGTCCAATGGACGGGGGTCATTTGCTAATCTATATATATAATTCCCGTTCTGTGTGTGTGTGTAAAAGAGTCTCACTTGGAAAATATTCCATCGATCTCTGTCAAATTAAACACATAACCAAAATAGGCTACGGTTTGTAACACCAAGAAAAAATTATTTCATAATGATTAATTTCGAACTCACAAACTTCGATTTTATAATCTTAAAGACTTTTGCACTAACAAATTCCATGACGGCCATTAAAGGGAGAGAGCGTTCCTTTTACACACTTCTTAACTCTCCCCCTTCCACAACACGACGTTATGGGATTGTATGTGTATGTGCGTGTGTATGTGTTTGTGTGTGTATGTGTGCGTGCATGTGTGTGTGTGTGTGTGTGTGTGTGTGTGTGTGTGTGTGTAATTTCCATAACGGCCAGAGAAAGAAGGATGTGTGAGAGGGAGATAGAAAGAGAGTAGTGAGAGAGAGAGAGAGTAAAATAAAGAAAGAGAGGAGTTAGTGTGACGCGAATATGATAAATACAGCGTTTATAATTTTAACTTATTTATTACACTTCTTAACTCTCCCCCTTCCACAACGTCACGTCTTGGGATTGTGTGCGTATGTGTGTGTGTGTATGTGTGTGTGTTTGTCTGTGTATGTGTGTGTATGTGTTTGTGTTTGTGTGTACGTGCGTATGTGTGTGCGTGTGTGCATGTGTGTGTGTATGTGTATAAATGTGTTAATTGTAAGAAATAACAGACGATACTTTAGCGATAAATACAGTGTTTATAATTTTAACTTATTATACTTCTTAACTCTTCACCTTCCACAACGTCACGTCTTGGGATTGTGTGTGTATGTGTGTGTGTGTATGTGTGTGTGTTTGTGTGTATGTGTGTGTATGTGTGTGTGTGTATGTGTTTGTGTGTGTGTGTACGTGCGTATGTGTGTGCGTGTGGGCATGTGTGTGTATAAATGTGTTAATTGTAAGAAATAACAGACGATACTTTTTATTCCAAAAAATTAAATTCTAAAGCAGTTTTGATGTCATAAATCATATTTTCAAAGTAAAAATCGTCATTTCTTTAATACTTATTCAGAGGTTGAAATATATTTACTGTTTTTCTTTTGGTTTTTAATCAAATATTTACACATTGCTCAACCGACACTGCTAAACACGATATTAGCAAAATTATTTTGTAAGTATGAAAATCTAATATATAATTCCCGTGTAGAAAAAGCAGATGATAAAATATACTTTTTCGTCTTGCTTATTATTACAAAAATTTACACATTGTACACAACTATTTATTTCTTTTAATTGATTTGTATCAGCTTTATTCAATTACATATTTTCGGTAGAATGCCTCGAAGAAGAAAGAGACACATTGGAAAAAAACAAAAAATGCTTTTGCTTTGCGTTCTTTGCGCGCAAGCGAAACAGAACAACAATGTGTGCTACGGCGTGCTCGCAATGCTGCTTCTACCTCGATCGCCAGAGCATTACAAACAACTGAACAAGCAGAACTCCGGCGTGCTCGCAATGCTGCCTCTACTTTGAACATCAGAGCATTACAGAAAGCTGAACAAGCAGAACTCCGGCGTGCTCGCAATGCTGATTCTAATTCCAATAGCCGTGCTTTAGAGACTGTTGACCAAAGGGCAACAAGGCATGCGGCTGATTCTCAACGAAAAATGCTTACTTATGTCTTTCCGAGGGATTCTTCCTGTTACTGGTCTAAGAAAGGTTTTCAATACAACCCCCACATCCACATATCATCATTGGTAGTATGTCAACTGTTTGCGTCCATTGCAATGCAATGAGATGGCCAGTGGAATCTACCGGTATATGTTGCTCCAATGGAACGGTTAGATTGCCTTATTTACAAGTCGGTGCCGAACCTTTGAATTCTCTGCTGCTTGGAGACCACCCTGATTCTAAACACTTTTTCAGAAATATAAGAGCCTACAATTCGGCTTTCCAAATGACAAGCTTTGGTCATACACCAATAAAAGATGGGAATTATATGCCCACATTTAAAGTGCAAGGCCAAATTACCATCAAATAGGATCACTTATTCCACAAGATGGCAAAGAACACAGTTTTCTCCAGATCTACTTTATGGGCAACGGACCTGAAGAAATTGCACGAAGGGCTTCAGTTGCTAAAGGAACGACACCTTCTCTTCTGCAGCCCCTTCAATATATGCTTCATTCCATAAACCCGTACACCACCATTTTCAAAACTGCTTTACAACGTAGAGATGCTAACAACAATCAATACAATGTTGTCATTCGAAATGACCGCGCTCCACCAGGGCAGCATCAGGGTTGCTTTAATAGACCCCAAACCGATGAAGTTGCGGTGATTATAACGTCCTAATGAGAGCGCTTCAAACCGTGATATTGTTATTGAATGGCAGGACTCGCATCTTCAAAAAATAAATGAACTTCATCCCGCATATGATGCTCTCCAGTATCCATTGCTGTTACGCTTTGGCGACGATGGCTACCGCATTGATTTGCAAAAGTGTAATCCTGTAAGTTTAATGCATCTTACACCAGGGAAAACCATTTCACAAATGGAATTTTATGCATTTAGACTTATGTTTCGCAAAAACGACGTCAACATTCTGCATAGAACACGGATGCTCCTCAATCAATACTGTGTAGACATATTTGCTAAGATTGACACTGAACGCCTCCAATGGATAATACATCATCAAAAGGAACTGCGTTCAGAAGAATACGGCAATCTACGTGACGAAGTAAACCGAAATGATCAGGCTAATGCTTCGGATGTTGGGCTTTCTGTCATTCTCCCATCATCATACACTGGAGGCTCCCGTTACATGCATGAAAAAATGCAGGATGCTCTGACCTATGTCCACCATTGTGGCCGTCCTGATCTTTTTATCACCTTTACATGCAATCCAAAATGGTTTGACATCCAGTCTCATTTACTGTTTGTCTTTTGGTTATTAATAAAAAAAATTACACACTGTTCAACCGACACGGCTAACGATACATTTCTCTATGTTCACATTTTAATGACACATATCTGTAAATAAAACTTGCTCTTTTTGAATACCGTCTCATTTTTTTTTTTATTGCAAGTGTTGATCAGGTAAAATTATCCTCCAAGTTAAACATACAACACGGAAATTGACCATTAACATTGCAGCCCTACCAAGAACTGACACCGTCCAATGGACGGGGGTCATTTGCTAGTCTATATATATAATTCCCGTTCTGTGTGTGTGTGTAAAAGAGTTTCACTTGGAAAATATTCCATCGATCTCTGTCAAATTAAACACATAGCCAAAATAGGCTACCGTTTGTAACATTAAGAAAAAATTATTTCATAATGATTAATTTCGAAGTCACAAACTTCGATTTTATAATCTTATAGACTTTTGCACTAACAAATTCCATGACGGCCATTTAAGAGAGAGAGCGTTCCTTTTACACACTTCTTAACTCTCCCCCTTCCACAACACGACGTTATAGGATTGTATGTGTATGTGCGTGGGTATATGTGTGTGTATGTGTTTGTGTGTGTATGTGTGTGTGTGTGTGTAATTTCCATAACGGCCAGAGAGAGAAGGATGTGTGAGAGGGAGATAGAAAGAGAGGAACGAGAGAGAGAGAGTAAAGTAAAGAAAGAGAGGAGTGTGTATGACGCGTATATGATAAATACAGCGTTTATAATTTTAACTTATTTATTACACTTCTTAACTCTCCCCTTTCCACAACGTCACGTCTTGGGATTGTGTGTGTATGTGTGTGTGTGTATGTGTGTGTGTTTGTGTGTATGTGTGTGTATGTTTGTGTGTGTATGTGTTTGTGTGTGTGTGTGTGTACATGATGGATGTTTTAAAATACACATTGTTCAACCGACACGGCTAACGATACGTTTCTCTATGTTCACATTTTAATGACACATATCTGTAAATAAAACTTGCTCTTTTTGAATACCGTCTCATTTTTTTTTTTATTGAAAGAGTTGATCAGGTAAAATTATCCTCCAAGTTCAACATACATCACGGACATTGACCATTAACATTGCAGCCCTACCAAGAACTGACACCGTCCAATGGACGGGGGTCATTTGCTAATCTATATATATAATTCCCGTTCTGTGTGTGTGTGTAAAAGAGTCTCACTTGGAAAATATTCCATCGATCTCTGTCAAATTAAACACATAACCAAAATAGGCTACGGTTTGTAACACCAAGAAAAAATTATTTCATAATGATTAATTTCGAACTCACAAACTTCGATTTTATAATCTTAAAGACTTTTGCACTAACAAATTCCATGACGGCCATTAAAGGGAGAGAGCGTTCCTTTTACACACTTCTTAACTCTCCCCCTTCCACAACACGACGTTATGGGATTGTATGTGTATGTGCGTGTGTATGTGTTTGTGTGTGTATGTGTGCGTGCATGTGTGTGTGTGTGTGTGTGTGTGTGTGTGTGTGTGTGTGTAATTTCCATAACGGCCAGAGAAAGAAGGATGTGTGAGAGGGAGATAGAAAGAGAGTAGTGAGAGAGAGAGAGAGTAAAATAAAGAAAGAGAGGAGTTAGTGTGACGCGAATATGATAAATACAGCGTTTATAATTTTAACTTATTTATTACACTTCTTAACTCTCCCCCTTCCACAACGTCACGTCTTGGGATTGTGTGCGTATGTGTGTGTGTGTATGTGTGTGTGTTTGTCTGTGTATGTGTGTGTATGTGTTTGTGTTTGTGTGTACGTGCGTATGTGTGTGCGTGTGTGCATGTGTGTGTGTATGTGTATAAATGTGTTAATTGTAAGAAATAACAGACGATACTTTAGCGATAAATACAGTGTTTATAATTTTAACTTATTATACTTCTTAACTCTTCACCTTCCACAACGTCACGTCTTGGGATTGTGTGTGTATGTGTGTGTGTGTATGTGTGTGTGTTTGTGTGTATGTGTGTGTATGTGTGTGTGTGTATGTGTTTGTGTGTGTGTGTACGTGCGTATGTGTGTGCGTGTGGGCATGTGTGTGTATAAATGTGTTAATTGTAAGAAATAACAGACGATACTTTTTATTCCAAAAAATTAAATTCTAAAGCAGTTTTGATGTCATAAATCATATTTTCAAAGTAAAAATCGTCATTTCTTTAATACTTATTCAGAGGTTGAAATATATTTACTGTTTTTCTTTTGGTTTTTAATCAAATATTTACACATTGCTCAACCGACACTGCTAAACACGATATTAGCAAAATTATTTTGTAAGTATGAAAATCTAATATATAATTCCCGTGTAGAAAAAGCAGATGATAAAATATACTTTTTCGTCTTGCTTATTATTACAAAAATTTACACATTGTACACAACTATTTATTTCTTTTAATTGATTTGTATCAGCTTTATTCAATTACATATTTTCGGTAGAATGCCTCGAAGAAGAAAGAGACACATTGGAAAAAAACAAAAAATGCTTTTGCTTTGCGTTCTTTGCGCGCAAGCGAAACAGAACAACAATGTGTGCTACGGCGTGCTCGCAATGCTGCTTCTACCTCGATCGCCAGAGCATTACAAACAACTGAACAAGCAGAACTCCGGCGTGCTCGCAATGCTGCCTCTACTTTGAACATCAGAGCATTACAGAAAGCTGAACAAGCAGAACTCCGGCGTGCTCGCAATGCTGATTCTAATTCCAATAGCCGTGCTTTAGAGACTGTTGACCAAAGGGCAACAAGGCATGCGGCTGATTCTCAACGAAAAATGCTTACTTATGTCTTTCCGAGGGATTCTTCCTGTTACTGGTCTAAGAAAGGTTTTCAATACAACCCCCACATCCACATATCATCATTGGTAGTATGTCAACTGTTTGCGTCCATTGCAATGCAATGAGATGGCCAGTGGAATCTACCGGTATATGTTGCTCCAATGGAACGGTTAGATTGCCTTATTTACAAGTCGGTGCCGAACCTTTGAATTCTCTGCTGCTTGGAGACCACCCTGATTCTAAACACTTTTTCAGAAATATAAGAGCCTACAATTCGGCTTTCCAAATGACAAGCTTTGGTCATACACCAATAAAAGATGGGAATTATATGCCCACATTTAAAGTGCAAGGCCAAATTACCATCAAATAGGATCACTTATTCCACAAGATGGCAAAGAACACAGTTTTCTCCAGATCTACTTTATGGGCAACGGACCTGAAGAAATTGCACGAAGGGCTTCAGTTGCTAAAGGAACGACACCTTCTCTTCTGCAGCCCCTTCAATATATGCTTCATTCCATAAACCCGTACACCACCATTTTCAAAACTGCTTTACAACGTAGAGATGCTAACAACAATCAATACAATGTTGTCATTCGAAATGACCGCGCTCCACCAGGGCAGCATCAGGGTTGCTTTAATAGACCCCAAACCGATGAAGTTGCGGTGATTATAACGTCCTAATGAGAGCGCTTCAAACCGTGATATTGTTATTGAATGGCAGGACTCGCATCTTCAAAAAATAAATGAACTTCATCCCGCATATGATGCTCTCCAGTATCCATTGCTGTTACGCTTTGGCGACGATGGCTACCGCATTGATTTGCAAAAGTGTAATCCTGTAAGTTTAATGCATCTTACACCAGGGAAAACCATTTCACAAATGGAATTTTATGCATTTAGACTTATGTTTCGCAAAAACGACGTCAACATTCTGCATAGAACACGGATGCTCCTCAATCAATACTGTGTAGACATATTTGCTAAGATTGACACTGAACGCCTCCAATGGATAATACATCATCAAAAGGAACTGCGTTCAGAAGAATACGGCAATCTACGTGACGAAGTAAACCGAAATGATCAGGCTAATGCTTCGGATGTTGGGCTTTCTGTCATTCTCCCATCATCATACACTGGAGGCTCCCGTTACATGCATGAAAAAATGCAGGATGCTCTGACCTATGTCCACCATTGTGGCCGTCCTGATCTTTTTATCACCTTTACATGCAATCCAAAATGGTTTGACATCCAGTCTCATTTACTGTTTGTCTTTTGGTTATTAATAAAAAAAATTACACACTGTTCAACCGACACGGCTAACGATACATTTCTCTATGTTCACATTTTAATGACACATATCTGTAAATAAAACTTGCTCTTTTTGAATACCGTCTCATTTTTTTTTTTATTGCAAGTGTTGATCAGGTAAAATTATCCTCCAAGTTAAACATACAACACGGAAATTGACCATTAACATTGCAGCCCTACCAAGAACTGACACCGTCCAATGGACGGGGGTCATTTGCTAGTCTTATATATAATTCCCGTTCTGTGTGTGTGTGTAAAAGAGTTTCACTTGGAAAATATTCCATCGATCTCTGTTAAATTAAAGACATAGCCAAAATAGGCTACCGTTTGTAACATCAAGGAAAAATTATTTCATAATGATTAATTTCGAAGTCACAAACTTCGATTTTATAATCTTATAGACTTTTGCACTAACAAATTCCATGACGGCCATAAAGAGAGAGAGCGTTCCTTTTACACACTTCTTAACTCTCCCCCTTCCACAACACGACGTTATGGGATTGTATCTGTATGTGCGTGTGTATATGTGTGTGTATGTGTTTGTGTGTGTATATGCGTGTGTGTGTGTGTGTGTGTGTGTAATTTCCATAACGGCCAGAGAGAGAAGGATGTGTGAGAGGGAGATAGAAAGAGAGGAGTGAGAGAGAGAGAGTAAAGTAAAGAAAGAGAAGAGTGTGTGTGACGCGAATATGATAAATACAGCGTTTATAATTTTAACTTATTTATTACACTTCTTAACTCTCCCCCTTCCACAACGTCACGTTTTGGGATTGTGTGCGTATGTGTGTTTGTGTATGTGTGTGTGTTTGTGTGTATGTGTGTGTATGTTTGTGTGTGTATGTGTTTGTGTGTGTGTGTGTACATGATGGATATTTTAAAATACACATTGTTCAACCAACAGGGCTAACGATACATTTCTCTATGTTCACATTTTAATGACACATATCTGTAAATATAACTTGCTCTTTTTGAATACCGTCTCATTTTTTTTTATTGAAAGAGTTGATCAGGTAAAATTATCCTCCAAGTTAAACATACAACACGGAAATTGACCATTAACATTGCAGCCCTACCAAGAACTGACACCGTCCAATGGACGGGGGTCATTTGCTAGTCTTATATATAATTCCCGTTCTGTGTGTGTGTGTGTAAAAGAGTTTCACTTGGAAAATATTCCATCGATCTCTGTCAAATTAAACACATAGCCAAAATAGGCTACCGTTTGTAACATCAATAACAAATTATTTCATAATGATTAATTTCGAAGTCACAAACTTCGATTTTATAATCTTATAGACTTTTGCACTAACAAATTCCATGACGGCCATAAAGAGAGAGAGCGTTCCTTTTACACACTTCTTAACTCTCCCCCTTCCACAACACCACGTTATGGGATTGTATGTGTATGTGCGTGTGTATATGTGTGTGTATGTGTTTGTGTGTGTATGTGTGCGTGCATGTCTGTGTGTGTGTGTGTGTGTGTGTGTGTGTGTGTAATTTCCATAACGGCCAGCGGGAGAAGGATGTGTGAGAATGAGATAGAAAGAGAGGAGTGAGAGGGAGAGAGTAAAATAAAGAGAGAGAGGAGTTTGTGTGACGCGAATATGATAAATACAGCGTTTATAATTTTAACTTATTTATTACACTTCTTAACTCTCCCCCTTCCACAACGTCACGTCTTGGGATTGTGTGCGTATGTGTGTTTGTGTATGTGTGTGTGTTTGTGTGTATGTGTGTGTATGTTTGTGTGTGTATGTGTTTGTGTGTGTGTGTACATGATGGATATTTTAAAATACACATTGTTCAACCGACACGGCTAACGATACATTTCTCTATGTTCACATTTTAATGACACATATCTCTAAATAAAACTTGCTCTTTTTTAATACCGTCTCATTTTTTTTTATTGAAAGAGTTGATCAGGTAAAATGATCCTCCAAGTTAAACATACAACACGGAAATTGACCATTAACATTGCAGCCCTACCAAGAACTGAAACCATCCAACGGACGGGGTTCATTTGCTAGTATATATATATATATATATATATATATATACATATATATATATATATATATATATATTTATTAAAATAACAGATTAAAGTTTAAGCAAAGAATCGCTGCTTTCACTCTTAACAGGATCTTCTGAAACTAACAAAGTCAATCTGTAAACGCAGAACTGGATATTTCAAAAAACGTTGCAACCGGAGGAAGACAGGAAGACGATACTTTGGTTCGTGGAAACGTTCTCTGGCAAAGAACGGGAAAAAACGAATAATACGTCATTAATAGGAGCGGTGAAAAACTATTACACGCAAAGACAGAACCACGTTTATGGTATAAAAGAGGTCGTAGACTAATGTTCTCTTAGGTGGTGCATAGAGACGTTCTCTGGCAATGAACGAAAAAAACGAAGATAATACGTCATATGTGGAGCGTGGAGAACAATAGCACGCAAATACAAAACCACGTAAATGGTATAGCAGAAGTCGTAGACTAAAATTCTAACTAGCAGACCAAATGAATCTCCGCTACAGAGTTAAGAACAAGTAAATAAATACAATACAGAAGTAATAGAAATACATACACGCACACAAATACGTACATACACAAGCATACGCAAAATATTACCATAGGTATACAAAACCACGCACATATAAATATGTGTGTGTGTATGCGTGTATACAAATAAATAAATAATTATATAAACGTATATAAATAAATAAATACGTATATATCAAGCGCACACACATACCTACATATAAATACACGAATGTTCGGAGACGTAGGTCAACTGAAACAAGAAGTACACAATACACACACCCACCATACGTACGAACACGCATACTCACACAGACGCAAAACTCCCGTGTGTGTGCACTTGTTATATACGTATTTATTTATTTATATACGTTTATATAATTATTTATTTATTTGTATACACGCATACACACACACACATATTTATATGAGCGTGGTTTTGTATACCTATGGTAAGGTTTTGCGCATGCTTGTGTATGTACGTATTTGTTTGCGTGTATGTATTTATTTATTTCTATTACTTCTGTATTGTATTTATTTACTTGTTCTTAACTCTGTAGCGGAGATTCATTTGGTCTCCGAGTTAGAATTTTAGTCTACGACTTCTGCTTTACCATTAACGTGGTTTTGTCTTTGCGTGCTATTGTTCTCTACGCTCCACATATGACGTTTTATCTTCGTTTTTTCGTTCATTGCCAGAGAACGTCTCTATGCACCACCTAAGAGAACATTAGTCTACGACCTCTTTTATACCATAAACGTGGTTCTGTCTTTGCGTGTAATTGTTTTTCACCGCTCCTATTAATGACGTATTATTCGTTTTTTCCCGTTCTTTGCCAGCGAACGTTACCACTAACCAAAGTATCGTCTTCCTGTCTTCCTCCGGTTGCAACGTTTTTTGAAATATCCAGTTCTGCGTTTTCAGATTGACTTTGTTAGTTTCAGAACATCCCGTTAAGGGTGAAAGCAGCGATTCTTTGCTTAAACTTTAATCTGTTATTTTAATAAATATTTGCTCTACGGTTCTTATATATTTGATATATATTTATCCTTATCGAGCCCTCTCTGGATTTTAGTTTTCAAATTTATTATTATTACTACATATATATATATATATATATATATATATATATATATATATAATATTATAAAGCTGAGTGTTGTGTGTATTATATATGTATGTATGTATGTATGTATCCTGAACACTTCCCTATAGTGTGTTAGCTTCACTCTCTCCGTCGCTCTTCACTCTCAAATATTATAAAGTTGAGCGTCGTCTCTCCGTCGCTCTTCCCTCTCTATATAATAGATGATCCCCCCTCTATTTAATTTAACTGCTTTACTCTCTTTGTCGCTCTTAACTCAAAAATATTATAAAGTTGAGCGTCGTCTCTCTCTCTATCTCTCTCCCTGTTTCACCTTCTTCATAATTTAACTTCTTTACTCTCTCTGTCGCTCTTCACTCTCTATATGACAACAGTTTTATTTTCCGTATCTCCGTTCAATATACACACACACACACACACACACACACACACACACACACACAGACACACACACACATATATATATATATATATATATACATATATATATATATATACACACATATATATATATATATATATATATATATATATATATATATATATATATATATATATATATATATATATATATATATATATATATATATACATATATATATATTGCTATACTTGGGGAGGGTCATATTTGCGTAATATTGCCAGAATTAATAACAGAACACACTCACTGTTTTGTTGGTTTTCGCTTCTCGCTGTCTTTTATATCTGCGATCTAACTTACTCGGTCCTCAATGTTGCCATTGACTGACCGACGGTCAAAAATGATACAGATACAATATAGACACAAACACATATATATAGTTTACATAATTTACATAAATCTTTCGTTGCACATCTGCAACATCGTTAGTGGTGTTATATTTTTTCCTCCTGTTGTGTTGTATGTCTACGCCATTTTTTATTCAGTCTGTCTATATATTTATTTATTTATTTGCTTGTTTGTTTATTTTATTTTGTCTTCTTTGCGCATGCGTTTGCGTGTGTGTATAGTATTATGTGTGTTGTGTGACTAGTGTGTATAATTTTGTATCTGCTGGGTGACTAGTGTGTGTTCATGTGCTTGTTGTTATTGTGCTTGTGTATGTATTTATTTATCTTATTTTATTTTATTTTATTTTATTTATCGCTAAACTAATTCATATATATATATATATATATATATATATATATATATATATATATATATATATATATATATATATATATATATACATATATATATATATATATATATATATATATATATATATATATATAGAGAGAGAGAGAGAGAGAGAGAGGGAGAGAGAGAGAGAGAGAGCGATTTAGAGACAGATTAGGAAAACTACACACACACATCTAGAGAGACAGAAAAACAGAGGGAGGGGAAAAAGAGATAGACCGTTAGACAGAGAGAGATACAATTAAAGTGTTAGTTATTCAGAGAGAGAGAGAGAGAGGGATAGAGAGAGAGAGAAAGAGAGAGAGAGAGAGAGAGAGAGAGAGAGAGAGAGAGAGAGAGAGAGAGAGAGAGAGAGAGAGAGTCGGAAGGACAATGTGACACTGGTTGGTGTGTGGTATCTTTGCAGTGGAGTGGTGGTGGCAGGTATACTTAGCCGGCGCCAGCCGGTCGGGACAGCTAGTATTATTATAAAGCTGAGCGTTGTGATATATTAGTAAAAGAAAAAGAAAATGCTGACAAATTTTTCCCATAGAAAAATAGTTTAATTAGGAATAAGTAAAAATTAGTAATAAGTATTGGTTAGTATTCAGTTTTAGTTTTAATTTTAACCGGTTCAAAAATAATTTTGAGATAGAGCGTCCGTGATGTTTGCTCTAATCAGATTAGATTAAAAATTATAACAAATTAGAGCAAACATCACGGACGCTCTACCTCAAAATCATTATTGAAAAGCATTAGAAATGCGCAACCGGTGAAAACTTAAACCTAAAACTGATAACCAATACTTATTCCTAATTAAACTATTTTTCACTGGGAAAAATTTGTCAGCATTTTCGTTTCCTTTTACTAATATATCACAACGCGTGTGTTACACCTCTATTCTTTTATATATATAAACATTTATATATATATATATATATATATATATATATATATATATATATATATATATAAATGTGTGTATGTATGTATTTTCTATGTATGTACATGTTTATAACAAGCTGCATCCTTTCATGTATGACACATTGTGTATCTTTATATGATTTTGTGTGTCTATTCTATTTATGTATATATATATACATTTTTATTATGCGTGCGTGGGTGTGTATGCACAGCAGATGCCAATATAATAACAAAGATTAGCGAAAAGGAGAATATTTATGCAGAACTGATGAGAAATCTGCAGATTCTCCACCCTGATTACACCTTCAGATTTATGCCTGTGATTATTGGGGCACTGGGTTATGTTAGTAACTGCCTCAATACAAATTTTGAGAAGCTAGGCTTCACAGGACCAGAAAGAACACAACTAGTTAGGAAATTACAAGTGCAATCCATTAATGGAACAGTAAAAATATGTAAAACATTCCAAATATTTTGCATCTAATAACTGCATATACACATGTACAGATACAAAGCATATACACATGCACACATACAATTCAAAACATACACATGCACACATACAACTCAAAACATACACATGCACACATACAACTCAAAACATACACATCCACACATATAATAACATCCATATCTAGACATGCATACATAATCTACCTCGTTGATGTTGTCTAAATTCCAATGAGAGTCTTGTGTCTATGTTAGAAACCGACTCTCTCTCTATTGGTAAACATTTGTGAACTTATAAAACCAGAAGAACATACATACACAGTAAGTCAACGCGATCATTCGCACATTTTGGCGGGGATACTATTTATTGAATTTATGATGAATAATATCTCCGACAGAAATGCCTCAACTAACAGTCGTGTTGAATAACTGGATATTCTTCTGACTATATCCACTGATGACACCTTTTATTCGAATTCGTAGAGATATCTGACTAAATATATACTTCATTTTATAAGGGTTTGGTATAAACAGTATGGGTGGACACAGCATCAACAGTAACAATTTACCGAACACAAGGAACAAAAATAATTTACCGAATAAAACCAGTGAGAAAATCAATGAGAAATGTAAATAAACTTATTCGGTTGTAGCTACAGAAGAAACCAAAATTATAAATCGCAGTTCTCTTGGAGTTGCCAACTTAATGATGATTTATTTAATTGTTATAACATGGTGAAAACAATCCCTCCATTGGCTATATGTATAGAATGAAGCCTAACTGGGAGAAAATACATCTAGAGCTAAATCACTTCACAGCCAAACAATTACGCCAACAAACGAATTTTGTTAAAAATAAAAATAAGATAAATATTATTAATTGTAAGTCCCTCAGAACAAACATGGAATCAACAACACGTTCTATAGGTCGTTATGCTACTAGACCTTCTAGCAGCCAGGTCAAACAGTGCCTTGAAGCAACTATGCCCGTAAGAAATTTGATCACGTGTACCATCTGAGTCTGCCTTGACTGTTGTGGAAACACTATCGATAATAATAATCAAAAGTATAAATAATTAAAATTTTCTCGCAACGAAATCTCCCAGAAAGAAATTAATTCATGTATAAACATTTCTCTTGCTGAACGTAATAAAACAACAATACTAAATAAAATAAAACCAAATAATGAAATCTTACGTGCTATTGACGAAATTGGGATGAATATTAACGACGGATTAAAACCCCCATATTTTGGAAAATCAACGCCTGTTTATATATAGCAACGACAATGAAGCCTTATATCGGTGATAGCAGAGATATTAAGAACAAAACACCACAAAAACACCATCATATCATAATATAATAAAAGGAGGAGTGAGGGACTGCGTCCTACATATATTTGTTTATCCAGTTAGTAAAATAAGTTGGATTACTTTGAATAAATAATGAATGAATATTACATAATTTATGTACTAAATGTCTTAGCTGTTGATTAAATATAGTTGTTCTTATATATAATAACTAGCAGTAAAGCCCGGCGTTGCTCGGGGTCGCTCAGTAGCTGTGTTAAAGTTACAATGTTAAGTTTCTTTTTCGGCTTAAAAACTGTAGTGTCTACTGTGCAGACTTGCATGTGGTGTTTTTGATTAATATTCCCTCAACCAACAATATGCCTTATGAAGTTAAGAAAACATAACGATAACCCGAATTAAAGTAAATTCAGCCTTATAAGACCGTAAAATTAATTTAAACGTTTAATAGGGAAAGTTTGCTAACCGTCGTAATAAAAAAATAAATATCAATAACTTACGAAGTAATGAACTCGCCGAACTTTTAAAGCGTTGTAGCATACAAAGGCAGTACAGTGCAAATGAAGCTATTAAACAAACTGGAGATTCCAATTCACTCTACTAAAGATTTACTTAATCGTCTGCACATTCGCTAATCGTCTGCTCATTCCATAAAAGGGAAATAATCGCCTATATCACCTCTCTGCATGACTGTCTGTCTGCACGCCTATATCACCTCTCTGCATGACTGTCTGTCTGCACGCCTATATCACCTCTCTGCACGACTATCTGTCTGCACGCGTATATCACCTCTCTGCACGACTGTCTGTCTGCACGACTGTCTGTCTGCACGCCTAACGAAATTTACAGATACATATATTTTAAATAAACTTATATAATTTTTACTTTTTTTTACGAAATATTTGCTTGTTTTACGTAGTCTTTAAATAGACTTGTTTTCAAGTAAAAATATTGTTTTAAAAGGCTTTTAAATGGAAATGAAGCAAAACGGAAGCTTAGTGTTCGAACTGATGAATTTTGCAGGTCAAAATTTTGCTGGCTCGACAACTGTTCGTGTATTGTGTTAATGTCATTTTAAACGCTGAGAAAGCCAGCGTAATTTTTTTAATTTTTGCCAGCGTAATTTTTTTAATTTTTGCACGCAGAAAATGTAAACAGAACGTAAGACGCTACGCTGAATGTAAACAGAACAAAGGGAAATCATTTTTTTAATTTTTGCACGCAGAAAATGTAAAGAGAACGTAAGACGCTACGCTGAATGTAAACAGGACAAAGGGAAATAACTGATCACTTACGCACAAAAATCGATACATTATATTCGAT
This sequence comes from Eledone cirrhosa, assembly GCA_964016885.1. NCBI lineage: Eukaryota > Metazoa > Mollusca > Cephalopoda > Octopoda > Eledonidae > Eledone > Eledone cirrhosa. The sequence goes on along the minus strand of OZ024742.1, from coordinate 89,623,818 downwards.
TTCGTCAGATAGGGCGGGTCAATTTGAAATATTTTTTTTCCGATGTCTTCGCTAGGGCTCAATGTACAAGTATAGCAATTTCGGTGCAATTCCGTGAGAGATTCTAAGAGGAGATGTGTGCCAAAAATCGATAGACAGACAGACAACCTCAGTTATATATATATAGATTGCTTATTTTAAGATTCACTTCTTTTAAAATTTTCCAATGTCAACACTTCCGGTTAGCGTTCATTATATCATAACACTTATTACATTGCTTATGTAAACGTTCATATATTTTCATCGTTATATAAGGTTTATATTTCTGTCGCTAATTTTCTTCTTTTTCGTTTTCATAAAATTCTGTCGCAGTGTAGTTTATATATAATATCGTCTTTTTTAAATGTATCATGGATTCCTTTAAAGATTACAGAAGAGAGTGCAACACAGTCCCTCTTCAATTTCTGTGCATATTGTCAATTACGATTTTATTTGACATATCATATCTACATGCATATATATTTGCGTCTAATATCAATATGGACACTACACATGCTAGCAGAAAACCACCCGAAGGTGTATAACTAAATTAGAAAAAAAGATTGTTGACCTACGAAAAACTATAGGATATGTGACAATGCTCCTTACATGCAAACAAAAACAAAAATAAAACTTCACTCCTCAACAACAAAGAGTGAAAAATAAAATAGAAACGATGTTTGGTGACAGTACAACCAGAAATCTTCAATATAAGCTGATCACCCTCAAACAAGAATTGAGAGTTGTCAGTGAGAAACACCGATAGCTGAAGAGGGTAGATGAAAGAAAAGTACTTCATTAAAGATTCAGACGAAACCAAACATCAGTCTAGAGAGATATGAAGGGCAAAGTAATAAAGGTCACTGATGCCCCATCCTAGAAAGACATAGATTCCTTCTGGAGAAAAATATGGGGTGAAAAGAAGAATTTCAACAAAGATGCAGTGTGGATAAAATAAATTAAAACGAACTATTGCTCCTACACTACAACACAAACATACGAAATAAATGAGGATGCCCTTGATACTGTGATAGGAAAACTCCAACATAAGAAAACACCAGGAAGAGACATTATTGTCGGCTACTGGTACAAAAAACTGATATTCTATCAAATGTATCTTATTGACCTCTACCAACAAGTTCTCAAGGCAGACACACATCGATTCGCAGAACACCTGACCTAGGATTAGCAAAAACACATCGTCACTTCCGTTTCCCACAATCATTCAGCACAGCATCTCTCTGTCTCAACCATTATATTACATCAAGCATCTCTAGTGACTCGCACCAGGACCAAGCAGTAATCTTTCATCCTAGAATCACCATCCGAAATTATTTAAGCTCTCCACCACCATGCGCTGTATCGTTTTCCGCTTACTTTCTGTATCTCCCCCCCCCCTCCACTCACTCCGTCTCTTTTCTCTATGTATATGATTATGTTATGTTAAATAAGTGTGAATGAATGATTTGTTAGTTTTTAGGTACATATCTATAATCACTAACGTTAGCAGGATGAGCACTCGACGTGGTGTAGTTCCACCGTTATGTATAACGGAAGTGTGTGCACAGCAGAGTATTACTATAATAATGAATTAGATGAGAGTATTTTATAATTTCATCAAATTCTATTTAATACTTAATCCTTTGATACGTATTTAGATGGCATCAGTTATATAATAATCAGACACGTTCTCGTCAGTTAGTACTTTACTTATATAATCATTAGTGGTGTCACTATCAATCCGATACAGTAATTGGCGGGCTTAGGTGTTGTTTCTTCACTGCTCAGCATGAATATGGAGTTACCCACAGATGTATTTCCTTTTGTGTATTACGTCGGGCGTGGACTTTCTTTGGTCTATATTTGGACGTGGACTTTCTTTGGTCTATATTTGGACGTGGTTCGTGTTTGCACATTCACATTTTTGTCACCCCCCAAAATATTCTCCAGTTTATTGTTTCATTTGATACTTAGGGCAGTCCTCGGTTAATCAGTTCATATTTCTCAGAAAGTATGTTTTGTCATTATGGTTGGCTTCAGACGAGTGAACTGGTCATTGTTTATAGTATTTGGTCAGTCATCAAAATAGGCAATAAAAATAACAATAAAAATAGATGTAAAGCTAACAGCAACAACCACAACATGAACAACGATCCTGGCTTTGTAAATTACGGTCCCAGCATATCGTATCCCGTGCAAAAGCGAGTGGTGAACATAACAATGAATGGAAATAATACATTCTAAAATTCCTATTCCGTTAAAATTCCCTTCAACTGAAATAACAATAATATCAATAACAATCACAATATGTTAAGATACAACAGTATTCAGCCGAAAAACCAAAGAGTGAACCGGATTACCTTTGACAGAGCAAGTCCCGTGGACAGAACAAAAGCGGGTGGTACGAGGCAACGGTAAATATCCATCCCTTAACATGAGCATGAACCAGGAGCGAACACATTCTACCACAGAAAAATAACAACTCACTGCAGATACAACGGTACTGAACAGAACATGCAACTGCAGAGACTCTAATAAGTGCCCACTGAAAAATGAATTCCTACAAAGAAATATAGCTTACGAGTCTAGGTGACAACCTGCAACTCATCATACAGATTAGGAGAAAAATCAATTATGTCCCCAAACCAATGGTATAATCACTGTATATCTGTTTATCTGTGTACACAAACTCCCCTAAGTTTTGTACTTAAACTCAAAATGTAAAGATATTATTAACTGTAGTATATAAGATAGGTTCATAGCATTAAATTATAGGGCAATCTATAGTCCCCAGTATTTGAATAGTTCTTATTTTATCGACCTAGGTAAGATGAAGGGCAATATTTACACCGATGCGATTTGAACTCGGAAAGTTAATGGGATGTAACTGTATACAACAATGTACATTTACTGTCATTTTATGGTTTTCTAAACGCCACCACACTCCTAACTATAGTAGCATTATTTTCTTTTTTTTCAGTACTGGAAACTATGTAATTATAATTTGATTTTAACTTATCATTCGCACCCATAAAACTGACAATCACAATTGTTGCAAGTTCGGTATAGTGATTTTTATGAGTAAAGGTTCTCCCAAAATATCACACGCTGTTACCAATATAACCGAAAACACTGTCTCAATGTAGATATTTGTAAAAAGAGATAAATTCATGCCATCATGTTCCGACAAAAGTGTTCCACAACTTCAATAAACTTAGTAGCCAAACCCCCAAATTAAATCTTTAGAGAGTCAGTATCGAATAGAAGACATCAGAGACAAGAACAAAATCAATTATTACACGGTGTAATCTAATATATGGCATAAATATATTAATTTGTTTGAACTTACCGACACCGAACGACCAATATTTCGGTGTACAGGAAATATGAAAGAATTATCGTCATACCTTATTTTCTAATGAGACGTACCAGGTGAAATATTGATAATTAGGAATTTAAATTGAATTCACGTTACACGATATAAAACCAATAAATATCTATAAATATAAATATCACTTCAAAATCGTTAAAATCATATCAACCTCGGTATACAGATAGATTTTTAAAAAATGTTTCAGAGTTTAAAATTAGAGTAACATTATTACTAACTTTTAAATATTTAAAGAAAATATAGAATAATTACTTGTTTGAGGACTGTAAGGAGGCCAATAATGTGGTATAGGAGTTGGATACCATGTTGTTTGCCATGGATAATGCAATGCAGTTGTTCCAACGACAGTCAGTAGAATAAAAACAGTGATAACAAGGATCTGCGACATGATGTTATACATTTTGTTTTTGACTCCAAATTCAATTTAATATTGAACTGAGAGGCATATTTATGGTGTTTCAGCACAGAAACAAATCCCTTTAATTCCCACGCATGTGTCAAAATCAACTTTGATGCTTAAATGTTTCTCACGCCTTTGCATAATTTCAATAGATACTTTATCATAAACTAAATAATTAAATGGATTATTGAAATTACGTAAATGTACAATAAACCTGAATCGTGGGATAATTAATTCTGTTCCAGATATTTATTAGATCGTAAGATTTCATAATAATCATCATCATATTCATTTGCCTTTTCATTAACACCATCATCATCAGCATCATCGCTATCACCATCATCTTCCTCGTTATCGTCGTTCTCAACAGGATCGCCGTTGTCGGAGTCACCATCATCGTTATCGCCATCATCGTTATCGCTATCATTATTATTATTAAGGGCGGTGGATTGGCAGTATCAGTAGAGGGTCGGACGCCATGCTTTGACGTATAGAGTTACGGCCCTTGCCATTCTGTGTTCAAATCCCGCCGAGGTAACTTTATTTCATCCTTACGTGCTCGATAAAATAAAGTACCAGTAATGCACTGGTTAATTGCTGGCCTTGTGCCAAAACGTAGAAACAATTATTATTATTATTGGTCTAAGGGCGGTGGATTGGCAGTATCGGTAGAGGCTCGGACGCCATGCTTTCCAGCATAGTTATGTCCCTTTACGATCTGAGTTCAAATCCCTCCGAGGTTGACTTTGCCTTTCATCCATACGGGGTCGATAAAATAAAGTACCAGTAATGCACTGGGTAATTGATGGCCTTGTGCCAAAACGTAGAAACAATTATTATTATTATTGGTTAATAAAGAAAACATCATCATCACCATCTAAAAATAAAATAAAAATATTAGTAATAATAATAAATATTTAGGTGTTCTGGAGGCAGATGACACCAAGAACAAAAAATGAAGGAACTGATGAGATCTGAGTACATAAGGAGAGTAAGGAGCGTGTTGAAATCACATCTAAATAGTAGGAATGTCATAAGTGCAGTGAATTCCCCAGCTGTGTCTATTATTAGGTAAAGTGCGGGAATTCTGAAATGGAATGTTGCTGAACAAAAAGAAATGGATAGGAAGACTAGGAAGCTATTGACTATCTACAGCATGTTCCACAAGAGGATTGATGTCGATAGACTCTACTTAAATAGATATTAAGGTGGAAGAGGTCTTATCAGCTTAGAAGACTGTGTTCAGATGGAGAAAAACAACCTGTACAAATACGTGACTGACAGTAGGGAGCCAATGCCCAAAATTGTACTGAAGGAGAAGACAATAGACCAGGGGATGTCCAAGGAGGAAATCACAACAAGGAGGAAGAGCAACATTCATGAAAAATACCTTCATAGTACCTTCTTTAAGAAAACTGAATTTAGAGATCCACAGACATGGAACTGGTTAAAAAGAGGAGACATTAACAAAGCAACAGAAGGAATGCTAATGGCTGCGAAAGAGCAAGCCTTCAGAACGAAGTTGGTGAAACACCATATTTACAAGGAGGAGGCTAGATTACTGTGTAGGATCTGTGGAGAGAGAAGAGAAGACTGTGGCTCACATTGTATCCGAGTGTAAACACCTAGTCCAGACTCACTATAAGGGCTGGAGACATGATGTGATAGGCAGGGTGATCCTCTGGCATCTATGCAAAGTAAACAATTTACCACATTCTGAGAAGTGGTATGAGCATAACCAGAGTCGTTTCTTTCTTACTGCTTCCTCTTTCTCTGTATCTCTCACCTTCTTTTTACCCCCTCTGCCAGTCACTCTCTCTCAGCTGGCCTCTTCCTCACACTTTCACTCCCTCACCCTCTGCTTCTCCCCTCTCTCAATTCCTCCCGTTTGACCTGTGTGAAATCCTCTTCTCGCCCACATCTCACCCAGGTCGGATGGTCTGTATCTCTCGTCTATGATTTCACAAAGCTTCAGCTTATAAGATTTCACGGACTTGTCTCCTCTCTTCTTATCTTCTCGTTGCCATACCATCTATGTTTGTTTACGTGTCTCGCTCGTTTCACCCTATTTTACGTGTCCCAATAACTTTCTTTAGTTTTTGCTCGCATCAACCAGAGGTATATGATCTTTAAACCGATGAAATACCAATGAAGGCTGGAAGATCACTGAAGGACTAATTTTATTCATATGTAACCCATGTGTAACGCAGCACTCCATGTTTCATATATTTATATTTTTTCCTCCGCCGTGACCTGTCTGTTTCTTTCTTACTGCTTCCCCTTTCTCTGTATCTCTCACTTCCTCCAGTTTGACCTGTGTGAAATCCTTTTCTCGCTCAATTCTCACCCAGGTCGGATGGTTTGTATCTCTCGTGTATGATTCACCAAGCTTAAGCTTATAAGATTTCACGGACTTTTCTCCTCTCTACTTATCTTTCCGTTGCCATACCATCTATGTTTGTTTACATGTCTCGCTCGTTTCACCCTATTTTACGTGTCCCAATAACTTTCTTTAGTTATTTTCTTGCACCAATCAGAGGTATATATATATATATATATATATATATATATATATATATATATATATATATATATATATATATATATATATATATATATACACACACACAGAAACATTGTAGGTCGCTTTAACCCGTCTTTTATTATTCAAAATCTTCTTGCCAATAAACATTAACCCTTTGTGCGCCATTCATCTAACTGTAGACCAACACATACCATGTAAACGGAGCGTTGACAAGAACGATGGCGAATGAATCTTCGAGGTAAACAGTTTCCTCCCGAACTGTTAGTTCACGCGGGATTCTCTGCTATACCTTTTCGTAAAAATACTGAACAACGTACTGCTGGTCACTGCTTCCTCCAAAACCCTAAAAGCGGACATGTGCATCGGGCAGATGGATTGGGTGCAAATCTACACCAGGCCTACGCGAGAAATTCGCAAGGGACAGCACTGAGAGGGATACAGAGAAAGAGTATCTTAGTGGAAAAAGTGCGAATGAACTTTTGAGGTAAGTAGCCTACGCCTTACTGTTATTGTACTAGAGCCTTCTTCCAACTTAACCTGTGACTTTCTCTCTCACATTTACGCCCAAAAGGCCAAAATAGAAGACTATGAAACGAAGGAGCTCAACAATATTTCTATGAACAATGCACGTAGACAGCTAAACTGTACTTTCAACTTCTTAATTTTCTCCAAATAAAAGAAGTTTCCTGTGGGTATATTTTCGTGAGTTTTTAACAGGCACTCACAAATAAAAGTTTCTCATTGAAGGTGCTATTACCAATGTTCTTACACGTGCAACGCCGGGATACACTTCTGGTATATATATATATTTATAAATGTCTCATATAAAATAATACAACCAGCTATCCACGAAATACTGATTAGTTAGCACCCCAAACACTAAATTGTGATAATACTTAGGTATATCCTAATGTTTGTTGAGTGAGATGGAGTTGGTCGGAGTATCGCTTAAGGCTTTCTCTGTTTATGTATTAAAAAAAAAAAAAAAATATATATATATATATATATATAGAGAGAGAGAGAGAGAGAGTGAGAGGGGGGGGGCGGGTTGGAGTTACCAGTCAAACTAGTAAGACCATATTCAGCCCCGTACGCGGTGCTTGGGAAAGTAGATTGTATGTGGAGATAAAAGTTAGTGCCGGGTGGCTGAGTTCACGCTGTTTCAAAGGAGAGGGGATAACTGAATTCATTTTTAATTTTCAGCTACTTCTATACACTGTTTCAACAGGGTATGTGGGGTAAGTGGGAAAAAACGTGGTGTAGATGGGGGGCTGTGGCCGATAGTCGCATAGAGGTGAAGGCTCTATCGTGATCACTGCGTTCTTGTGCACAGTCGCCCTCATAGCACTTTCAGTTATGTATTATTCACCCTCATTCTCTAGATGTGTGCGCGTGTCTAAATCTACGTCTTCATGTATTTGTGTCGTCGTATGTTAGCTCTGTTATGGTCGTAAATGGTGATGGGTAAAATTTTGGAAGGAAGCAAACTACTACATTGTCGAAAACGGGGTCAAGAGAATCTGGTTTCGGGGCTAGTTGAGGGTAGTATTATCTCTTTCTCTTCTCACTCGCAGATCCCCTCACTTTCCTTTCCTGCCCTATTCTTTTATTTTGGTGGGTGTTTTCGTTGTTGTGGTAGTGGGCGTGTAGGTAACTAATTTTAGTGTGTGTAAGTGTGTAGTTGAGGTTATTTTGTATGGGTGTCGCGTCCTTCCCTCTGCCTATGTGGTGGGTTTGTATATTTCCATGCGTACGCATTTCTCATGTCAGTTTTGATAGATGGATTGGGTGGTTTGCTTTCTGAGACCCTGGTTTTGGTATGCATCATTGTATGTACAAAAAAGAGAGGAGGAGGCTAAAGGTGGAAGAGTCATTTTGTATGCTTTCTGACGCGGGGCGGGCGGTGGGGGCGGGGTATGGGGTGACAGCACTACGTGCATATGCGTTCTGCTTAAGTGTGGTACATACATCTATGTATTCTTCTTAGTAGTGATGTTGCTATGTTAGTATTCAGCCAATGATGGATGCACAAACACAGTATCACGAAAATTAGGCCCACCCCATACACCAAGCTACCAGCCCACACGCACGCAAGTACACCCGTACATCCAATACACACATTCGTAGACCCCAAATCAGGCAATCCTACGCGGGCATGCTACACACGCACTTACTTAATCGCCTTTCAACGCACCCTCGAGCACGAGAGCAAATAATGTCTCCTTAACAAAACTCTGCACGTCCGTTTTCTCTTTGTGGGTATTGTCTGAGGGGCCTGTATAACTCTTATAAGCCTCACAGTTCGCCAGCTAATTTGGATGCAACAAAAACTTTACATCTCTTTGCCAGCGATTTAGTGTAAACTTTGCAAGGGAAGATTAACGGGGTGAATCATCTTTAATTAAAAGGGAGACTTATTTCCAAGCCAAGCTTTGTCAGACTTCTATCCAGACTTCTATCCAGACTTCTATCCAGATTTCCTGTATATATATCGTATGCTAGAGAAGGGTGTTCATAGTAGAGTTTAACATCGAAACAATAATCAATTTTCAATATTTCAATTATTGCTTGTCAGCAAGTCTATGTTTTAATGATGTTTTTATGTTTTGCACACATATACACATCGCTTTACACGTTATGTGTGTGCATATATGTGTCTGTCTCAGCGTATATACATAAACACGGTAACTGTGTATATCTGTTTGCACATGGAATCTTAGGCTTATTTCTGAATTCATATCATGCCAAGGCGAGATCACAGATGTTCATGCAGACGATTAAGTTCAATTGCTATTTCTCAGATATTTCGGACACAATTTCAATACGAAATAGCTGATTGATGAGACAGGACACTACGCAAACGAGAATCTTTCTGTTTCAACTTACTAAATCATCCCGTGCAATCAATGTAAACTTCTAGTCTGCGACCTATATCTACAAACAGAATTCGAGACTGTGATAATTGCCAAGTTTATTCAGCAACCACATATATGAATACTTACCTGCCAATCTTGCAGAATGCACAAGAATGTCAATAGAGTTCACAAGATTAAGCATCTCGTCAACATCAGGTTTCATTCCTTACTAGATGTCCAACATTATCACACATAAAAGCAATCTTTCTATACAAAATTCAGCAACATGGTGATATGCACTACGCGTCAGTCCTACCCATATGAGCAAAAACAGCCTATGTATCCAACGTGGATTCCCGGATAAGAAAGAGACACAGTGTAGTTATAGACCAAACAGACACAGCGCCAAAGAGTTTGAAAATCTGCTGATAAAATACAGCTATCTAGCATCCTTCACCAAACGCTAAAATGCTAAGATATCAAGAAGAGGGCGCATGCTAAGGGATGGCATATTCTGTCTTTCGCTGCCGCATATCAATGAGGGGACTACGACTGTAATTCTTTATGCAATCCCAGAACTCAATGAAGTCGAGGCATGACCCAGTTTGAAATGTCTGATCAAAAACACCACAACTGGACTGACTAAATACCTTGGTAGATTGGCAGTATCAGTAGAGCGTCGGAGATCATTCTTTGTAGCATAGAGTTATGGCCTTTTACGTTCTGAATTCAAACCCCACCAAGGTTAGCGTTGCTTTTCATCCTTATGGGGTCGATAGAACAGAGAACCAGTAATGCACTGGGGTTGATTTAATCGACTTTGCCCTCTCTCCCCACCAAAATATTGTTGGCCTTGTGCCTAAATCAGAAACCATTATGGCCAATAAATGAAAACATTACTATTGGATTGGCAGTATCGGGAGAGGGTCTGACGCCATGCTTTGCAAAGAGTTACGGCCTTTTACGATCTGGTTCAAATCCCGCCAATGTTAACTTTGCCTTTCATCCTTACAGGGTCGATAAAATAAAGTACCAGTAATACATTAGGATAATTGCTGGCCTTGTGCCAAAAGTAGAAACAATTATTATTGTTTTTCCTTTTCCTTCAGTATTGTTTCTGATATATGCCGAGTGTCTTCTTGACACCTAGGAAAATAAATTCATTGTATACATTGGTAAGCCAGTCAATACACCACATTGAATATAATTTACAGCTTATCATTCTTACAAAGGGATATTATTCTTACAGGGTAGTGCTCTACTCACACACACACACAACCACACAAGGGTGGGGGGTATCATTCTCACAGAGATAGTGCTCTTCTCAATACGTGGGCAGTACCAGTCAAGACAATTATTTGCACCTCTTGCAGATAGGGTAGACGAGGAATCATTCTCAATTACTGTTCTGTTCCTTTCTTGATCATTCCCAGTGCTCCCACAATCATTGGTATTGTAACGTCCTTGGGGTGCCACATTTTTTCGATTTCAATAAGCAGATCTTTATATTTTCTTTGCTTGTCGAATTCTTTTGCCGGGATATTGTGATCACATGGGAAGCTCATATCAGTCAGCAAATAGACCTTGATATGTTGGATTTTACAATGATATCTGGTCTATTTGCTTTAATGGTCCGGTAAGTATGTATAGGAAAGTCCCAAAGAATTGTTACTTTTTCTCCTTCAGTTACAGCCTCAGGATGATGATTGTACCATTTGTCAGCAGCTTTGATTTTATAATGCCGTCATATTACCCAGTGTAGATATTGGCCAACTCTGTCATGTCTATATTTAAAACTTTACATCCAGAAACTGGGTGGTCCACTGTTTCCACCTCAACATTACAGAATCGGCACTTTTGATTTACTCCATTTCTCATCACATTGGCCTGGTAATTCCGAGTCAGTAAGCTTTGAACATGGGCAGCTAAGATGAAGTCTTCACTCTCTACTTTTAGTCCTGAGCTACGTAGCCACTGATGAGTGTGCGTTTGGTCAACATCAGCTTGTTTGCAACGGGTCACATATTTGCCATGCAGAGGTTTCTCCTCCCACTTTGATGCTAAATGCCCTTGCCCTTTTGTTTTGCCATTAATTTTATGTGCTTAGCTACAACAATTGCAACAGTTTCCTCAGTCTGTCCAACCTGGGGATCAAGCATGAGATCAGTAGCATATTTTTTGCTCTCCTTCAAGATAGAATGAAGTTTTGACATACAGCCGTTTATTATTATTATTATTATTATTATTATTATTATTATTATTATTGGCGACCTACGTAGGAAATCGTATTATCGTGAGCTCCGCAAAGGTTTGTTATTTCCGTTTGTTTAAAAATTGCCATTTATGGAAAATTTTATTGTTAACTGTTTATAAGCCCACATACATTGTTTTCCGAAAAGGACACCTAAAAAGATTGGGGCCTTGTGCCCAAAATTTTAACTTTTATTATTATCAAAAAATTTCTTTGAAAAAAAATGGCTACTTCACCTCTGCACGAAGCAGCTGAAAGCCTTCCTCACAAAATAACACCTCACACCGACACCACCATTGTAAATGTTACTACGTTTGCCAACACAAAAAAAAATATAAGCAGTAGCAATATTTTAAATTTGTCTCAGGCAGACATTCATTTCCCGCCATTACCAATGACTGCAGGTGTTAAAGCCTCCACCACCACCACCACCGCGACAACCACCACCACCACCACCACCACCGCGACAACAGAAACAAAAGAAGAAAAAAATAAATTAACTCGTGATGTCGAAATGAAATCAAGCAAAATGGACTCTTCCCCACCAAAGACGACTGACGTCACCACCACAACTGAAACTAAAATTAATATTAACGATAGCAACAACAACAATGACATTATAAAACCGACCCTCAGTTTCGCCATCGTAGCAAAACAATTCGAAGCGTTCACGGTAACTCAAGAAGATTTAGAAAATGCCAAACAAATGGTAAAGAAAGATGGGTACAGGGTAAGCCTCCCCCCCCACCCCACCTAATAAAATGGAGCATCGGCGCCTGTGCACCGTGTCGTATAGAACAATAAATGTAAAATCGCGCCGAGTGGAACGGGCATCCGAGTCCCAAATCCAAAAAGCTTTGGGACATGTGTGGGCAAGAAAAACCCACATCAGACGTGGGCAAAAGTATGGAACCGTGGATGTGTTCTTTGAAACACCAGAGGAGGCTAGAGAACACTCCATGGCCCCATTAAAAAGTGACGACCTCACACTCGTCCCAAGCTATTGTGGCCAGAGACTCGTAAAGATCAGGGTGACCCACGTTCCACCGGCCATCGAAATTCCCTGGCTAATAGCGGCTGTCCTCGCCGGCATCGAAGCCAACACGAAAATAATAGCAGTAGCAAAAGAAAAGCAGGAAAACTGGTCCGGATCTGGGATGGAGCTCCTGATCCAAGCGGACCAAAAAAGCATTGAGGAGATCCCAGAGGTAATAGACCTCACTGACGGCAGCCACCTCACGGTAATTGTCGAGGGCAGAAGACCTAGGTGTGTCGTTTGTGGTGAAGGAACCCACCTAAGGGCTTTCTGCCCTCAGGCTAAAAGGTTGAGGCCACCTCTCCTACCCACCCCAGTGACACAACCATCAACACCACCAGTAGCAGAGATGGTAGCAACAACTGTAGCAGCAACAACAGAAGCAACTATAACAGCAACAACCCCAGCAACAGTAGCAAAACCAACACCACTACCACCACCAACAAAACCAACACCACCACCACCCAACGCTTCAGAACTAGCACCAGCGCCTACACCATCCACCACACCACAACCAAACCTAACGGCTGTGGAGGATTTTCCACTCCCCGGCCTATCACAACTGGAGACAGATTGTGACGACGAGGAGTGGGAAACGATATCCGGAAAAAAAAAAAGAAACCAAAAAAGAAAAAATTCTCTTCCTTCCCCCTCCAAAAACAAAATACAGAGGGAAACAAATAAACTAAGAAACAAAAAAGTTAGGACAGATATGCCACCATCCACACCAGCATCACCAACCCCATCAACCCAAACACCAACACCATCACCATCATTATCCCCAGCACCACCATCACCTACACCACAAAACTCACCAAAATGCGAAACAGAAACAAACCCACAACAAACGCAAACAAAACAAAACAACCAAAACGATACACACTACACAGCATTAATTTTGAACAACAAGCAATTATTACACTACATCCAACACAACACCAGCATCACAGAAAAAGACTACACAACAACCCCAAAATTCACACCACCTCCACACATACAAATCACTCGCATCACACAGAAAACGTACATGACACTAAAACAAAAATTCCCCAAAGACATCGGAGACTTCCGACAAGCACTCTCCAGGAGGATTTATAAGGACATCCTTCCTGAGGAGGCCACAAGCAGTGAAAAGGATGGAAAAGCCGTCCTTCCCCTACGAGAAGTAAGGTAAGTGGTCTTTCCCATCTTTTCCACTCCTTTTCAACATGACCTCAATCAGAATAGGCAGCATAAATGCGCGTGGCTTGGGGTCGTCATGGAAGCAGGGCCACCTGCTCAACGACCTCAGGTCACTAAACATAGATGTAGTGGCCATCAGCGAGACCAGAATCTCCGAAGCACAGGCTTTCGCACCGATCTTCGGCGGCTACGATGTGTACGCATCTCCCAGCCGTCCGGGATCGGGGGGAGGAGTTGCTGTGCTTTTTCGGAGAGGTTTGGATCTTGCCATACGGGCCATCTTCCTGGACCCAGAAGGTAAGTTGGTGGTGCTGGACGTGACCAGCGGAGACGGGCAAGCTTTCAGGTTAGTGGCCGTCTATGCCCCGACAGGAGCAGGGCGGCCTGATTTCTTCCGGCGTCTGGAGACCTTTCTTGGAACGTCCCGCTCTTTAGTGTTAGTGGGCGACTGGAACGGGATCTTAGATGCACGCTGGGATTGTGTGGGATTAGTGGATAGGGAAGGAGGGTGCAAGAGTCTCACCAACCTGCTCAGACGTTTTGAACTGTCTGGCAGGTACCGAATGGATTTCCCGAATGCACCAATGTGGACTTGGACAAATCGCATAGGGTCATCCAGATCATATCTAGATATAGTATTTTGTAGGGAAATAGATAGGTCTAGCATAGGCTGTCCACAATTCAAGATAGTCAGCTACACGGACCACAAATTCGTGATCTGTGTGCTTGACTTAGATAGGCTTCATAGACGAGGACCCGGCTACTGGAAGTTAAACGCGTCCTTACCAGCGCGCAAGGCCTACAGAGACCGGATTAGCGAACTAGTTAAGCGGGTGTTGACGGGGGCCATCGTCAACAACAAGTGGTGGTTTGCTCTGAAAAGAGCAATTAGAATAGAGTCCATTAGGTTTAGTAAGACTTTAGCAATAGAGAAAAATAGAGCAGAGGGAGAATTAGTTAGAAAATTAGATGAGGCGCTTAGCAAAGGCATCGCGACCGACGTACTTGCGGCGAAATTGGCCCTTGACCAATTCTTCAATGCAAAGCACGAAGGCTGCGTTGTCAGAGCTAGGGTGCGTGCTCTCAGACACGAGGGGACGAAAGCCGTTCAATGGGCCCGAGTGGCGGAGGCGCGTCGTGGCAACAAAGCCACGATCCGGTCTTTGGTGGACCACGACGGGCGCATGCTACTCGATCCCGGGCAAATGTGTGAAGCTTTTCAGCGACACTTCGCTCAACTGTTCGGGGGCAGTGGCGGGCCGGATCGAGGGATGGACTTTAGTGTCTACCTCGACGGACTGCCGCGGTTTCGGCCACTGAGGCGGAGTGTTGCGAAAAGCCGATAACAACCGCTGAAGTACGGGATGCAATGACTAGTTGCACAAGGGGTAAATCGCCTGGTTTGGATGGTCTGCCCTATGAACTTTACGTACAAATGCCAAACTTGTTCGGAGGCCTCTTGGCGGACGTCTACTGCAACTGGCAACAGAACGGGAGAATTCCCAGCTCTGTGAGCCGAGGAGCGGTGGCGCTGCTGAGAAAGGATCCGAACAAGGGGGATAACATAGATAATTTTAGGCCCATAACTCTGCTAAACACAGAGTTCAAGATTTTGGCCAAGGTGCTAGCAAAGAGGTTGGCGCTTGTCGTTGGTGGTCTGGTGGGAGAGGCACAGACATGCGCCATTCCCGACAGATCCATCCACGACAACCTCCACCTCATGCGATACATCGTAGAGAGGGTAGCTAGGGAACCTGGCACGGGTGGGTCTTTGATCAATTTAGATCAGTCGAAAGCCTTCGATAGGGTCGACCATCGTTACCTAGCGGCAGTCCTGAGGGCGGCTGGCTTTGGGCCCGTCTTCAGAGGCTGGATCGCTGCCATGCACAGCGACATCTGCTCTGTAGTGAGAGTGAACGGTCACCTTTCGGAACCGTTCAACATCATGCGCTCGGTCCGCCAAGGATGTCCCCTCTCGTCCCTATTGTACGTATTGACTCTCGAGCCATTACTGCACAAACTGGAGACGTTGAGGGGGGTCCCGCGCGAACTAGGATGCGGAAGATCCGTGTCAGCATATGCCGACGATGTCACCGTAGTGGTGTCGAACGCCAAACACATCGAGGCGATCGGCACTACACTAAGAGAATACGAAGCGGTGACAGGAGCAATGATCAACCAGGAAAAGTCAGTGGGCCTGCAGCTCGGCACCTGGAGAGGCAGGTCCATGCCGTCCAACAGCGTCGTCGGGCGCTGGACGGACGGACCGGTTAAATTGCTAGGGGTCTAGTTCGGTCCAGACCTCCAGACGGACAAAAACTGGGACGAGGTGACGAGCAGGGTGGCTTCTCTCACCCAGAAATGGGCCGAGAGGAAGCTATCCCTGAAAGGTCAAGCGGAGGTGGCGAATGCGTACATCGCATCCGTCATCTACTACCGCCTGACCGTCGTACCTTGTCCTAAGCCCCGCCTGACTGCGCTGGAGCGTTTGCTCTTTCGCTTCTTGTGGAAGGGACGCGCTCCGATGGTCAGGCGGTCCATCTGCTGTCAACACCCGCTACGTGGAGGGCTGGGCATGCCGTGGCTGATGATGCGCAGACACGCGCTCAGGCTACGACATCTCCACCTCTTCCTCGACGGTGATCAGGTGTGGTCGCCGTTTGCAAGACGCGTTTTTCCCCAGCTCGTCTCCTTGACGGAGCTGCAGTCCTGGGTCAAGCGAAGACCGAGAGGGAGCGCTTGGAGACTGGAATGTCTTCAGGCGCTCACAGCCCTCGACCAATCGGGCAATGTGATCGGTGGAAACTCCACCTTGGCGTTCTATAGGGGATTAGTGGAGGGGAAGAGCGACGACGTACTTGGAGAAACTCTAGGCGTCGACGAAAATCAACTAGCCAATCTCTTCGGAAGGACTTTCGGGCCGGGGCCTATGGACAACTTCCAGAAATCCCTGGCCTTGCAGTGCTACCGAGGAGCTTTGCCAGTTCGGGATAAACTCTACAGGCATGGAGGTGCCGTCAGCCGGGCATGTCCGAGATGCGCGCAGGGCGACGAAACCGTCCTGCACGCACTCGTCCAGTGTCCGAGCATTGCTGACTTGTGGGTTTATGTCGAACACCTGCTGTCACGTGTAGGACGGATCCAGCTATCAGCTGAGTCCATCGTGAGGATTGCCCCGCCCCCTTCCTTTAGCCTGGAAGGGCAGGCAGTTTTTATCTGTCTGGTGGCCATGGCGAAAGAGATAGTATGGTGGACACGTTTGAAAGGGCTGAAGACGAGCACTTACCTCTTCGGTGATGACCTGATTAACTTTTTCAAATTTCATTTGAAAAGGAAAATCAGGGTAGAGAGGGAAGTGCTCTCTTCCCAGCATTTTGTTGAAAGATGGGTGAGAGAAGCAAGTATGGCCCGAATGAATGGGCCTTCTCTGAGTATGTGTCTGTAAATTAAAGGTGGAAAACTGGGAGAGGGCACTTGCCCTGGTGGTCAGGGCCACTGTGGTCTTTTAATGGGCTTTCTCCACAAATGTCCCTTGGAAGTCTCCCCCCTATTGGGGAATTTTTCTTTGTTATTTTATTTCAACCTCTGTTTTTTTTTACACGCAGAAACGCCCATTTGTACCGTCCTGTATTGTCCTGTACTGTCCTTAATGTCTACTTTATGTGAACCCTTGTGGTTAATAAAGAAAACATTATTATTATTATTATTATTTATTGGGCGGTGGATTGGCAGTATCGGTAGAGAGTCGGACGCCATGCTTTGCAGCTTAGAGTTACGGCCCTTTATGATCTGAGTTCAAATCCCGCCGAGGTTAACTTTGCCTTTCATCCTTACTGTGTCGATTAAATAAAGTACCAGTAATACATTGGGATAATTGCTGGCCTTGTGCCAAAAGTAGAAACAATTATTATTATTGTCCCGTGGTCAGACGATCCATCTGCTGCCAACACCCGTTGCGTGGAGGACTGGGCATGCCATGGCTGATGATGCGCAAAGATGCGTTGAGGCTGCGACATCTCTTGTGCTTCCTTGACGGTGAACAGGTGTCGTCGCCGTTCGCCAGGCACGTTTTCCCACAGCTCGTCTACTAGACGTAACTGCAGTCCTGGGTCAGGAAAAGACCGAGGGATAGCGCTTGGAAACTGGAATGTCTCCAGGCGCTCACTGCCCTCTGCCAGCTGGGCATCAGTATCGGTGGAACATCCACCTCGGCGTTCTATAGAGGACTAGTGGAGGGGAAGAGCGTCGACGTTCTCGGAGAGACCCTGGGCGTCGAAGAAAATCAGCTGTTTGCTCTCTTCCGGAGAACTTTCAGCCCAGGTCCTATGAATAACTTCCAGAAATTCCTGGCCTGGTAATGCTACCGGGGAGCGTTGCCGGTTCGAGATAAGCTCTAAAGACACGGAAGTGCCGTCAGCCGAGCCTGTCCGAGATGCGCGCAGATGGACGAAACCGTCGTGCTGTCGCGTGTAGGAACGATCCGGTTATCGACTGAGTCCATTGTGCAGATAGTCTCGCCGTCTTCCTTCGAGGAGGAAGGGCAGGCGGTTTTTATCAGCCTGGTGGCCATGGCGAAAGAGATTTGTGGTGGACAAGGTTGAAAGGGATAAAGACAGACACTTTCCTCTTCGGCGAATCCCTGATTAACTTTTCAAGTTTCACTTGAAGAGGAAAATCAGGGTGGAGGGGCAAGTGCTGTCTTCTAGCAAGTTTGTTGAAAGGTGGGTGAATGTAGCGAGAATGGTCCCAGTGAACGGGACCGCTCTGAATATACGCTTGTAGTTTGAGGAATGGAAAAATTGAGAGAGGGCGCTTACCCTGGTGGTCAGGGTGGCCGTGGTCTTTTGTGTGGTTTTCGCCACGAGTAACCCTCGGAGGTTTCCCCCCTATTGGGGAATTTTTCATTGTTTCAATTTTCATTTTTATTGTTTATATATATATATACGTTTTATGTCCTTTTTTTTCTTTTCTTATATAAATAATAAAAATATCTACAATCACAAAACTCACATCGTACCATCCTGTACCGTCCTGTGCCGCCTGTAATGATATCCTTGATGTCAGCCCTTGAGGCCAATAAAGAAATCATCATTATTATTATTATTATTATTATTTTATTATTATTGGCGACCTACGTAGTAAATCATATCAACGTGAGCTCCGCAATGGTTTGTTATTTTCAGTTGTTTAAAATTGCCATTTATGGAAAATTTTTTATTGTTAACTGTATATAAGTGCACATACATTGATATCTGAAAAGGACACCCAAAAAGATTGGGGCCTTGAGCCGAAAATTTAAACTTTTATAATTATCAAACAAAAATTTTTATTTGAAAAATCATGGACGACTCAGGGTCACTCCTTCCTCACAAACTAACACTTCACACCGACACCACCATTGTAAATATTACTACGTTTGCCAACACTAAAAATATTAAGCAGTAGCAATATTTTAAATTTGTCTCAGGCAGACATTCATTTCCCGCCATTACCAATGACTGCAGGTGTTAAAGCCGCCACCCCCACCACCACCGCGTCAACCACGACCCCCACCACCACCGCGACAACAGAAACAAAAGAAAAAAATAAATGAACTCGTGATATCGAAATGAATTCAACCAAAATGAAATCTTCCACACCGAACACCACTGACGCCACCACCACTACCACAACTGAAACTAAAATTAACAATAACAAAAATAACGATAACACCAACAGCAACAATGAAATTAAGAAAACCACCCTGAGTTTTGCCAGAGTAGCAAAACAGTGCGAAGCATTCCAGGTAACTCAGGAGGAAATAGAAGAAGCCAAAAAAATGGTAAAGAAAGATGGGTACAGGTTCAGCCTCCCCCCCCCCCCCCACACCTAATAAAATGGGGCATCGGCGCCTATCCACCGGACGATTAGCAGAAACTCGCGCCGAGTGGAACGGGCATCCGAGTCCTAAATCCAAAAAGCTTTGGGACATGTGTGAGCAAAGAAACCCCACGTCAGACGTGGGCAGAAATATGGAACCATGGACGTGTTCTTTGAAACACCACAGGATGCCAGAGAACACTCCATGTCCCCATTAAGAAGTGACGACTTCGCACTCGTCCCAAGCTATTGCGGCCAGAGACTCGTGAAGATCTGGGTGACCAACGTTCCACCAGCCATCGAAATTCCCTGGCTAATAGCTGCCGTCCTCGCCGGCATCGAAGCCAACACCAAGATAATCGTACAAAAACTGGGACGAGGTGACGAGCAGGGTGGCTTCTTTCACCCAGAAATAGGCGGAGAGGAAGCTATCCCTGAAAGGTCGAGCGGAGGTGGCTAACGCGTACATCGCGTCCGTCATCTACTACCGCCTGACCGTCGTACCTTGTCCTAAGCCCCGCCTAACTGCGCTGGAGCGTTAGCTCTTTCGCTTTTTGAGGAAGGGACGCGCTCCGATGGTCAGGCGGTCCATCTGCTGTCAACACCCGCTACGTGGAGGGCTGAGCATGCCGTTGGCTGATGATGCGCAGACACGCGCTCAGGCTACGACATCTCCACCTCTTCCTCGACGGTGATCAGGTGTGGTCTCCGTTTGCTAGACACGTCTTTCTCCAGCTCGTCTCCTTGCGGGGCTGCAGTCCTGGGTCAAGCGAAGACCAAGAGGGAGCGCTTGCAGATTGGAATGTCTTCAGGCGCTCACAGTCCTCGACCAATCGGGCAATGTGATCGGTGGAAACACCACATCGGCCTTCTATAGAGGATTAGTGGAGGGGAAGAGCGTGACGTACTTGGGGAACTCTAGGCGTCGACCAAAATCAACTAGCCAATCTCTTCGGAAGAAATTTCGGGCCGGGCCTATGGACAGCTTCCAGAAATCCCTGGCCTGACAGTGCTACCGTGGAGCCTTGTCAGTTCGGGATAAACTCTACAGGCATGGAGGTGCCGTCAATCGGGCATGTCCGAGATGCGCGCAGGGCGACGAAACCGTCCTGCACGCACTCGTCCAGTGTCCGAGAATTGCTGGCTTGTGGGTTTATGTCGAACACCTGCTGTCGCGTGTAGAAAGGATCCGGCTATCAGCTGAGTCCATCGTGAGGATTGCCCCGCCCTCTTCTTTTAGACGGGAAGGGCAGGCAGTTTTTATCTGTCTGGTGGCCATGGCGAAAGAGATAGTATGGTGGACACGTTTGAAAAGGCTGAAGACGAGCACTTACCTCTTCGGTGATGCCCTGATTAACTTTTTCAAATTTGATTTGAAAAGGAAAATCAGGGTAGAGAGGGAAGTGCTCTCTTCCCAGCATTTTGTTGAAAGATGGGTGAGAGAAGCAAGTATGGCACCAGTGAATGGGCCTACTCTGAGTATGTGTCTGTAAATTAAAGGTGGAAACTGGGAGAGGGCACTTGCCCTGGTGGTCAGGGTCACTGTGGCCTTTTAATGGGCTTTCTCCACAAATGCCCCTCGGAAGTCTCCCCTCCCTATTGGGGAATTTTTCATTGTTATTTTTTTTTATTACATCCTCTGTTTTCTTTACACGCAGAAATGCCCATTTATACCGTCCTGTATTGTCCTGTACTGTCCTTAATGTCTACTTTATGTAAACCCTTGTGGTTAATAAAGAAAGCATTATTATTATTATTATTGTTCTTTGAGTCTCTGTCATTGATGTTAGTTAACTGGAAAGTTTGTTGAAATGAATATCATTATTATTGTTGTTATTACTCTTTGAGTCTCAGTAATTGATGTTAGTTAAATGGAAAGTTTGTTGAAATGAATATCAAGCCATTACCTGCAGCCTCAGATATTCAGGACGTATCGGAGGGTTCTTGCTGTTCCCAGCAAGCATGCCTTTTGAAGCGTTCCAAAAAGTGTGAAGGGGCCAATTTTCTTTAACCATCCCTGGAAATATTTTGAGATTGTCGCTAGTGCGCCTATGACAATCGGGATCACTTTGACTTCATGGCAGTTCCAAATCATTTTTACCTCCCACTTTAAGTCCTGGTATTGGTTAATTTTCTCCCTCTCCTTTTCATGCACTCTCGTGTCAAATGGGTAGGCTACATCTATAATATGTCACGATCCTTTTTTCCTTGTCCAAAACCACCAGGTCAGGCCTATTTTGTTCTAATTTCTTGTCCGTCTGTATCCTAAAGTTCCATAGCACCTTCACCTGGTCGTTTTCTATCACCGACTCTGGCTTATGCTCATACCACTTCTCAGAATGTGGTAAATTGTTTACTTTGCATAGATGCCAGTGGATCACCCTGCCTATCACATCATGTCTCCAGCCTTTATAATGAGTCTTGGCTAGGTGTTTACACTCGGATACAATGTGAGCCACAGTCTCCCCTCTCTCTACATAGATCCTACACAGTGGGCTAGTCTCCTCTTTGTCAATATGGTGTTTCACCCAATTCGTTCTGAGGGCTTGCTCTTGCGCAGCCATTAGCATTCCTTCTGTAGCTTTTTTAATGTCTCCTCTTTTTAACCACTTCCATAAATCTGCCCAACGATTCTTTCCTAAGACATTCTAACCATATATTCGGAGAAGTGTTAGATCTAGCTTGAGTGACTCTGTGACATACGAACTACACACCACTCTATCGCGTAGTGTTTCCCCATAGATCCTTCGGATGCATAGCTGATATTTCGTTTTATATTTTATATATATATATATTATATATATATATATATATATATATATATATATATATATATATATAAATATAAGTTAAAACAATGAAATAAAAAATCGACTCAATAGAGATATACATCACTGCTTTACGATCGTTTCTAGATGATGATAATTCATTGTAGCTATACTCAGTAATTGATCTATGTAACGTTATTTACAAACTATCAGATAAAGAGAATATTTACTTACCTGCATATTGTCAGCTGTTTCAAAAGCAATAATAATTTTATTCAATAATGATTTTATTCAGAATTAGTAGTATGTTAGTATCATGTCCTTATTTGGAGGCTGTTGAAGAACTAACGAATCAAATTGTTTTTTTCATATGGTGTTCATATGAAAAGTAATATACTTTAGTTGAAGTCCTGACCCTTTGAAAGGAATCGTTGAAGGGTATTAATAGTAGATTTGGTATAAACATCTATCAGGAGGAAAGGGATTGTCAAACTGATAGTTGAATGTATCTGGTATAGTGAATTTAAAAGGAATGTCAAATAAATGGTGATTAGTGTTGTATTGAGTTTTAAGGTGAATATAAATTAATGTTATGGCTAGGAAAGATAGTATATTAAAAGATGAAAATTATAATAAGATAATGAAATACAGTAATGCGATTATATACAACTTAACCAACACAATATAGTACTGTGTGGTAAATTGCATTTAGTATAACATAGAATATGATACGCTCTATAATACTATCAGGTAGGTTAATGCATAAATAATCAAACTCAGATAAATACATCCTGGCATAGTTAAAACAGATAAATTTCATAGATTACAAAGTGCATATATATAGAGAGATGTACAGTTAAATTGATATCTAACCAAAAATATACATACGCACAAATAGATGCTAGTCTAAATACACATTTACACGCATGCATATATATATATATGAAAGACGTAAAATAAGAAAATTATAAAAATTAACTTACTTACTAAAATTTCACTCCAACTAATTAGTTTCTGAAAGGGAATAAACATGGTTCCGAATGGAACATGGAGAATACCTTTCGTCATCAGGAAGTCAATTCTCAGCTAAGTTCCCAGGCGATGCGTGGACACAGGGAACTTATACAAAAATAATTCAGTGAATGGAAAAAAGCAAGCGAGGACTAAATTCCAAGACATTGAAAAAATCACTGCCTACTTGGTTGGTGGCAAATTCAAAAGAATCAATCACGTGACATCGATGTTAATCAGTGAGGAGTGGGGTGTTAATAAGACAGTATCCGGACTATTACTATGAACTATAGTAGCAGTTTTGGCACATTTTTGCTCAACAAATAATTTGGAGATAATTATAAAGAATTAGTATATCTACCAACATATATATATATATACAGATGAATACCTATGCTAGCAAATATATAGGATTTGTCTTAGTAACTTTGTGGTTCAATGCAAGGGGATGCAGGACAATTATATGAAAGACGTAAAATAAGAAAATTATAAAAATTAACTTACTTACTAAAATTGCACTCAAACTAATTAGTTTCTGAAAGGGAATAAACATGGTTTCCGAATGGAACATGGAGAATACCTTTCGTCAACAGGAAGTCAATTCTCAGCTAAGTTCCCAGGAGATGCGTGGACACAGGGAACTTATACAGAAATAATTCAGTGGTGTGATAAGCACTTTAACAAGAAACTAAAGTGGCTTAAGCAGATAAAGCCAAATCAGGATACTATAGAGAATACCAATAGATATCCCGACAAAATTGACGGTATAAATATGGCCGACACCTCATTAACAGAACAGTTCAACAACAAAAACACAAATATATATGGTAACGCAAGAATAGATAATGCCGAAATGTTTGTGTTATGTTTACCCCCGAAATTTGCGACATTCAAGAAGGTAAATATGATTAGTTGTCTGTCAGAAATAGAAAAATCATTTACAAAACTACGCTGGAGCATAAAAAACAAAAACAAAAACAAAAACAAAAACAAAAGCAACAATATACGCACACACATATACAACACACATCCCAACAACAACAGACACACAGACACAAACAACAATAACAACAACACACACATCAACAACAACAACAATAACAACATACCCAGAAACAACAACAACAGACACGCAGACACAAACAACAATAACAACACACACAACAACAATAACACACACGGAGACAACAACAACACACATCAACAACAGCACACATCAACAACAACAACACACATGCATTCAATGCCTCTCACCACCACCACAATCTTAACAAACACACAGACACAGAAAACAAGTAATGACAGTAGCACAGAAATCACAAAAATAAGGGAAAGTAATAGGATTAAAAGGAGAAGGGAGACTAAGGACAAAGAGAATAACCAACACGAACACACAGACACAAAATAGGGTAGATAACAACAATGAGCCAGTGGAAAGAGACAGGAGTAATTATGAGAGACATAGAAACAACCATGAGGCTGTTGGTGGAAATAGAAATAGAAACAACACAACTAACAATAACAATAGCACTAGTACACATAAAGCAGCAGCATGGAACTCTCCGTTTTATAATCCCTCCGATAAATCATTCGACCTGCGACGAGTCCACGCCACGACTTTACCATTTAACAAACGCACGCAATTGCCGTCGCAGGTCGATGAACAAACCGAAGCACAATTTAGCATAGCTAGATCCGAACTTAGAAATATTATAGAACAGTATAGCAAGAAACATAGTAGAATGGAGGCCCAGCAACTGGGAGAAAAATCTGCAAATGGCTTGCGTAAGATCATGCAGCGCTCGCGTAATGGAGAGATAGCATGCTTTCCAACAGACAAGTCTGGCAGAATGTCGGTTGACAGCCTGCCAATCTACATCCAGGCAATGCAACCCCATATCACAAACACAAGAGAGGTAACACCACAGGAGAATGAGGATAGAGAAAAAGCCCTCAATGCCCATATGGTGATGTGGACGAATATAATGCAGCCCAACAAAAGGACTACCAACAACTTCCAGGCCTGGAACAATGACGTGTCGGCGTTGTATGGGATTCGAAAAGACCTTAAAACGGGCGGTGACCCTGTCGCGGGACCACCAACACGGCCAGTCTGTGGCGCTAACATTGCTAGTAACTACAGACTGTCCTACTTCCTCTCCCTGATCATACGCCCCATCATTGAAATGTCCCCAGATGTATGTGACAGCACGGAGGACCTCCTCTGCAGAATGGGCGTGATTAACCGATCTGGGGACCTAACAAACTGCATAATAGGCAGTATGGATGTTGTGTCCCTGTATCCATCTATTGACGTGGATTTTGCTGTGGAGAAATGCGTAGAAATGATCAGTGATAGCAAGGTTGTGTTCCGTGGGATTGATACCAGTGAGCTGGGACTCCTACTTAAGCTAACCTATAGTAATAGTTACCTAGACACTTATGACTTTAGCAACCTGTGCCCTACAAGACCAGCAAGAGGCAGACCACCTACCATTACCTCAATGGCCAAGAAAACCCACACAGATAGATGGAATGGGTGGACCAGAGCCATACGGACACCCGAAAACCACGATGAACTGAAGAAAATGATTGCACATGCGGTAGGGTCCAGCATAAAACTAACCCTTAAGGAACATATGTTCAAATTTAATGGAAAAACATATGCCCAAGAGGAAGGAGCAGCCACTGGTGTTAGCATTGCAGGCGACATAACTAACTTATTCAGGGTATGGTGGGACAGTAGACTTAAACTTAAACTTAAAGAACAATTAGAAGACCCCTTAACCCTGATAATGTACTCCCGCTACGTAGATGATATAAACATCGTAGTTAAGACACCCCCACTAGAGAACAGTCAGGAACTAGAGAAAAACACAATGGAAAGCATCCAGCAAATAGCTAACTCCATCCACCAGAGCATTAGAGTTACTATAGACTACCCAAGTAAACACCCCAACCATCGATTACCTGTACTAGACACAGAGCTCTGGTTAGATACCATTAACAACAAAAAACAAATCCTCCATTCCCATTATGCCAAACCCATGACTTCCAAACATCTGATCCACCGAAACTCGGTCATTTCGGACCATACCAAAATCAACATACTGATTGCGCATTTGGTACGGGTGATGAGAAATGTGTCCCGCATGTGCAACCCCGAAGAACTAGAGAGACACATACAACACTTCATCCACCGTATGCAGTTCTCTGGCTACAATCAGAGAGATAGAATCAGATTGTATAGAGGAGCCAGAACCAAATGTGAAAAAATGGTAAATAATGACATAAATGGGACCTGCCCCTTGTATAGGAGCAAATTTTGGAATAGAATAGAAAGAACTAGGAACAAGGCTAATAGAATAAACTCATGGTATGATAGCAATAAATACCAGAGTGTAATGTTCATCGATACAACCCCTAGAGGTGAACTAGCTTACAAATTTAGAAGGGCCCTAAATAAACATAAACTCAATATTAAGATAGTAGAAAGACCAGGTACCTCCGTAAAAACACTTATTAGCAAGACATACCCTTTTCAAAGACCCTCATCTATAGACAAGAAATGTGTAACCTGTAAAATAAGCCCCCATATTAACTGTAAAACTAGAAATGTAGTGTATAGCATAAGTTGTACTGAAGGACAACGTAGAGACAAAAATATAGTGTACATAGGTGAGACAGCTCGTAGTGTACGGGAACGGATAAATGAACACTGGCGAAACCTTCAAGATAATAAAGAATCATCTGTACTCTACCAACATGCCAAGATAGAACACAAGGGTAAATTAGAGCACATAGAAATAAAAATAGAATCTACACACACAAAAGACGCAATGTTTAGACAAATTACAGAGGCAATAAACATAAAAGAATTACAACCAAAATTAAATAGAAAATATAAGTGGAACAGCAACATCACAACTTACAATTAAGGACAAAATGAAAACACACACACACATAGAACAAACAAAGAACCAGTAACATGTAAATAAACAAATAGATAAATGAACATAAACACACACAAACACCCGGATGTGGCGCATGCGCAGACTGAGTACACAACACACGCACAGAAACAAAATGGCGTAGGACAGAACAAAGGAGAGGCACAGAAACAAAGAAAGGAATCCCCAGTCACTGAAGAGGTCACATAGTGTGTGACGAAAGAACTATGACTATATATAAACAACTATCTGGTTGTGGAACCAACCAACCAACCAGAAATTTATAAATATATAATAAATTGAAGTGAAAGCAACTGGTGCGTGTGTTTCTTATTGGCAACATGACCCTCCCAAAGTATAACAATATATATATATATATATATATATATATATATATATATACATATACATACACATATATAAACATAGACACACCCACCCATACACATATATATATATACATATATACATGTGTGAGTATATGTACACTCCTCATACATGTGCACATACTCACACATAAACACTCATACACCTATACTCACACATACACACATACAAACACACACATATATATATACATATATATATATATTCACACATGTATATATATATACGTACATACACATACATACATACACAAATATACAAGTATATATATATACACATATACACATACATAAATACATATACAAACATATACATATATATACATTCCCACACATAAATATATTTCCATATCATACAAAGATATATATTTACTCATGCAATTACGGGTGGTTGTGTATCTTGTTGCCATTAGTCATTAACGCATAAATCTAAGGAAGCTAAAACATTAAAAGGCAAAAGCTAAGCATGAATGCATATAATTAGGGGAAAGTGGTACTAATACATGTTACTCTATATGGAATTATAGTGAGTTGTTATTTAGAATATTTAATTAGGTTTATAGTATTTAAATGTTTTTCGTATACGGTGATTACAAACTATGATCAATTCCTGTCTTTTATTTAATAAATCGTCCTTAGATTTAGTAATTTCCAAAATATCCCCTAAACATAATCTGCATTCCCTCCTGTTCCCAAGATATGGAGTTCTTTGTAGATTGGTGTTCCACGATAACTTGAAATCTAATTTTTTCTTTTTATAATTATTTACCGCTTCAGCTAAAGATGTGGTGTTAGCTAGTTTAGTATTGTTGAAACTACTAGAGTGTGCGTAAAATCTTTTCATAAATGTGTTTGATGTAGATCCTATATATGTTTTGTTGGAGTCTGTAGTAGACACAGTGCATTTATATCTTACATTATCAATCAAACAGTTTCCATTTAAGGGCAAATGCTTCTATTTCTGCAATTACAGCCATACGTATGATGGTTATTAGGGGTGCCTATATTATTCTCCTTAATCCTTGAGCTATTTCTATTGTAATTAATGATAACAGGAGAATGAAGGTTGCTTTGTGGGTGGTTTGGTGTTAGGGTTGTATTGTGATTTTGTGTTCTGTTGTTTTTGTTTTGGTGATTTGGGTGGTTGTGTTTTCTAGGTTGAAGGATTGTATTATTTGCCTTTTTATGCTGCGGTGGTGTACTCATATTATTTTAAAGTTTATAAATGTTGTAGTTGCTTATTTTTTGTTTGAGATTGCTTGATGTAGAGTATGAGAATTTAACAGTATATTTGTTAAATATTTGGTGGTATCTGTGGTTTGGTGGAAAATGTTTATGTAGAATTTCAAAGAATTTTTTGGGGATTTGTCCAATAAAGTATATTACTTTTGACATCAACTAAAGTATATTACTTTTCATCTTAACACCATATGAAAAAAACAATTCGATTCGTTAGTTCTTCAACTAACTCCAAATAAGGACATGATACTAACATACTACTAATTCTGAATAAAATCATTATTGAATAAAATTATTATTGCTTTTGAAAACAGCTGGTGATATGCATGTAAGTAAATATTCTCTTTATCTGATAGTTTGTAAATAACGTTACATAGATCAATTACTGAGTATAGCTACAATGTATTATCATCATCTAGAAACGATCGTAAAGCATGGAAGTATATCTCTTATGACTTGATTTTTATTTCATTGTTTTAACTTATATCATGACTCTGTTTTCCTTTTAATAGTTTATTGTTTTCCGAGATTTATCTTAACCTACAACATTTTCAACATATGGATTACATCGAGTTCTTCATGCAGAATAGACCCCACAACTTACAGTGGATACCTCTGTATATATATATATATATTTTATTTTTTTCATTCGCACCGTTTCCTTTCGCTATATGTCTCTCCACCACTCCCCTACACACCCTTTGAACTCTGTTCCCACACACTTCTCACCTGAGGAAGGGCTTATGCCCGAAACGTCGTCCCCCACCAACACCCCACTCTCCAGAGCGTGAAATTAATAAACATTCGTTGTACTGCCTCTCTGTTTTGTCCCTGTTCAAATTTTTCCATTATATATATATATATATATTTAGGTTTGTTGGTTCACCACTGGATAGAACTGGTCATTCCGTATCGTCAACCTCGATGTAATATTATGGAGAGCACTCAACGTAATGTAACTCACCCGTCTTCGTTTGTGTAGTTGGTGTTGCGAGTACAGAGTTAATTATTATAAAATTACAGAGGCTGGACTCGTGTAATTCATTAAAAGGTTTATTATACTATTATCATTTCAATGACCGGGTTCAGAATAAATCCGGTGACATCATCAGCTAATCGAAATATAACAGAGGAATATAATAGACAAAATCCATGAGGCAGAAAATAAGGGACATGAAGGCGACCGAACATTTACCAGCTTCTACCCCGGTCGGCCGCCCTCGTGTGGTCATTTTTAAGCCTACATATGACTATTTGGTGAAGGGGCGTAGGTTTATAGTGTAATACTACCATCCCTTCAAAGACAGAGGCTAGCGTTGAAGTCAGGTCACAATCAAGCTGGTCATGCGTGCTAGAAGTGCCGCGAAAAATATTTTATCAAAGAACATATATCTTAACAAAACTATATATAGTAATATATAGTGGGCGTCTGCATGGTATAATGTATGGACAGAAATTTCGATTAACAATTAGAAACGTTAAATTTATGTTTAGAGTTAGAAGATGCCATTTAAGATGAAATTAGAAAAATAAGGTTTAAGTTTGAAGTTGTGAGATTTATTTAAATAATTTACAGAAGGGGGCTGTTATGAAAAAGTTTAAGTGTATTATAGATAGTCACGATAAAGTTTCAGGGTAGAATACAAAGTAAAGATTAAACCCATGCTTAGCGACGTAGCGTACCCCCGGCCAGCCCGGGGACCAACGGCGTGTTAGCCGTTCCGAGTATTATTGTATAGCGAAAGAAATGGACATTTATTTTTTCGCGCACCCCAGGAATGTTAACTGTCTTAAGCGTCGGGTGTGCCAGCGGGAAGTCCGCCACCGTCCGCCGGACATCGTATATAACAAACGACTACTAGTGATTCACACTGGTGGGGGATTTAGTTAAGTGCTAGTAGAAGGAGGCAAGATAAAATTAAAAGTTATGATTAAGCCTAGAATTTAAAGGTACTGTTTGGCATCAATAACCGGTGTCGAGGCGGGTTCCAAGTCCGACAGGGCCCCAGGGCGAAGCAGCCGTTCCGAGTATTTTCGTTTACCGAAAGAAGGGGAAATTTATTTTTCCAAGCACTCAAGGAAGGCTGATCGACCCGAGCGACTGGTGTGCTGTCGGGAAAGCCGCCACATCAGTCGGATCATCGCGTGTACCAAACGATTATTAGTTATTCACACCAAAATCTGATGAAATGTGCAAATAGACTATAGTTAGTCCGGTTATATGTAGTATGATACCTGGGTGGGTAGGGGGAGTAAATAAAGATAGACAGATATAAGGGTACAGAGAGCAATATTATAGGGTCGTGTGCTAATGAGTACAAGGATACGTATATAATGAGAGTAAAGGGAGTAAATAAATGCATAAGTAATACCATAAGTAAAATACAAAATACAGTCATACCTAGGGTGGTGATGTAGGGAGTAAAAAGGAAGTATATAAGAACATAGAAGAAATCACAATACAGAAGAAATAAAATACAGATCAAGGTGCAGTAAATGGGCAATATATAGCACGGTTGGAGAATGCAATGTTATACATATAGATATACAGGATGGAAGAGTAGGAATGGTATCAGGTGATACCTAGTGTATGTTCGAGTCTGAATATCCAAAGTGAATCCCAAAAGCCCTGAAAATATTTTCAGCCCCATGGATTTTGTCTATTATATTCCTTTGTTATATTTCGATTACCTGATGATATCACCGGATTCGTACTGAAACCGGTCATTGAAATGATCATAGTATAATAAACCTTTTAAGGAATTACACCAGTCCAGCCTCCTGTCATTTTATAATATATATATATATATATATATATATATATATATATATATATATATATACCTGTCACATTGTCACTCTATCTATCTGTCTCTCTTTTTCTTTCCCGCTCTGTCTATATATATGGTAGTTGAAGCGGTGGTGATGGTGGTGGTGGTTGTAGTTGTAGTTGATATGTGATACTAATTTTATAAAAATCAAAGAAGAAGAACAACAATTATAATGCACCTGAGCGCTGTACACAATAATTTTCATTATTATACCGATTGGCAGTATCGGTAGAGGGTCGGACGCCATGTTTTCCAGCATAGTTACGTCCCTTTACGATCTGAGTTCAAACCCCGCCGAGGTTGACTTTGCCTTTCATCCTTACGGGGTCGATAAAATAAAGTACTAGTAATGTACTGGGTAATTGCTGGCATGGTGCCTAAAGTAGAAACAATTATTATACATACACATACTGACTAACGAACCTAACGCTACAGCAAAATGGAATAAGCAATAAAATGATCTCTGTTTAATGAAGAGTTACGAAATTTAGTACATAAATTATATAATATTCATTCATTATTTATTCAAAGTAATCCAACTTATTTTACTAACCGGATAAAAGAAATATAAACAAGACACAGTCCCGCCCTCCACCCGTTATTATAGTAAGTTTCTCCTTTTTTCTACCTTTGCCCAGCCTTACTTTAAATACTGATGCCCGAAACAAATTATTAGGAATAATGGAGCAACCCAGATGCCAATTACAAATCAATAGACGGTGTGATACGATTGTTAATGAGATGAACTGGCTCGAAAATCAGGAACTTTGTTCTCCCCAACACCGTTGTGGGCGCTACAACATACGGATGTTTAAGTTGATTAAATATCTCTCTCACTCTCTCTCATTCTAGCTACACACACACACACATATATATATATAGTAGCAGTTTAGCCCGGCGTTGTTCAGGTTTGTTCATTTTCTATGAAAAGTTACATACAGGTAAACGTGTCTTGAAAGCGAATAAGCTCATCAATTAAGTACATATAGCAGTTGAACCGGTTATTAAAAGTTACGAACCAATTAGCATTTTGGACAATCAATGATGGGTTAATAACCTTCCAATACCGAATTTAGCAGACCAAAGTTGCAAGATGCCCTGATGCAGCTGGGTGTCAGATCTGTCCGCCAAGCGTGACCCTACCAGGAAATAGTTTTCTAGACGGCATTGCTCCAACACCTCCAACACCTGCATCAACATCTATAGCACCTATTTGTAGACGATATTGGGTGTCATCCCTTGAGGAGTGTAAGCAAAATATCCATTCCTGCTCCCTACGCGAGAACAGGCAACATAAATTTGGCCATGGGCGAAGCATGGTACTCCCAAATGGATGCCCGCCACCGACAATTTTTGCCCTTGTGACTTGGCAAAACATGGTCTCACCGGGAATTGGATTCGCCGGAAATAGAACGCGATATCTGACGCCGAGGGGAAAAGGTTCATCCTTGGAATGAGAACATTCTCCCCTCTCCCGCACCCCGTTACAATGGTGGCCTCAACCAATTGGGGCGTCAGTGACTTGACGACCATGCGAGTACCGTTGCACTGCTTTGGTGGACGCATGTTCTTTATTAGCATAATTGGACAGCCAACCCTAAGCTTAAGAATGTGAGGTGGGAGCTCTGGGGGCTCAAGGGAATTTAATAACTCAACCGGATAATTAACGATATTGTCGGGGTCTGACGTCAGGTCGATAGATTTGAAGATGTGCTTATTACCGGGAATCTTCTTAATTAGCTGCTCGTTAATAAAATTAACCATGGGATTTTACGGAGCAAGGATGGCTCTTTCGCTGAGCCAATCGAATTTTTTAAAGTTATTAAAGACATTAGGAAAAACTGCTTCCCAAAGGTCAGAAGGGATGCTCACAATGTTGCACAGAGAGTCGATTGCTATGCCGCCCTTGTCATCCGCAGGGACATTGCCCTCACCAAATGTTAAAATGTTAGAAAATGCTGCAGACATGTTGTCACCATGCAAATGAGCACTCACATTTGTGCTCAGCTACAAACTCTTCACTAGGGGCCACAACATGGACAACTTAAGGCAGTCGCGCACTTCATCAGTTCTTGTCCCTTCGGGGATGACAGACAGCGTTTGCCGAAAATCCACTGATAGCAGAAGGGTTACGCCACCCATAGGAGCAGTAGAATCCCTAATGTCTTTCAGATTCCTGTCCAATGCCTCAAGCGAACCCTTGTGTGCCATTGTGCACTCATCCCAAACAATGAGGTAACATTTTTTGAGAACCAGAGCTTCGTGTGAACTCTTGCTGATATTGTATGTTGGTGTCTCAGTTTTTACTAAATCCAAGGGGAGTTTAAGGTTGAGTGTGCTGTCCTGCCTCCCGGCAGAAAAGTAGAAGCGATCCAGGACGATGCAACGGCCAACGCAATTTTTTTCTCCTGACGAATCTTAGCGAGAATCAATTTTGTTCCCAAGGTTTTTCCATTACCCCAGGAGCATCGAGAAAGTAAATACCACCAGTCTCATTTTGAACCGCATCAATGATAGTTAAATAAGCCAACCTTTGGTCCGACAGAAGTTTAGGCTCATTTTCCTCTAAGTATTGGGAAAGAGATTCGATGTCATATGCTGTTTCTCGCAACAAATCCGGGGCCAACGTGTTAGCGTCCTCTCTGACGGTTGACAGCAAACCATACGTCGCCAATTCGCTCCCATCCATGTCGAGGAGGGCGTCCTTGATATCAATGAGTGCCCTGTTGTAGATAATTGTTTCTACTTTAGGCACAAGGCCAGCAATTACCCAGTGCATTACTGGTACTTTATTTTATCGACCCCGTAAGGATGAAAGGCAAAGTCAACCTCGGCGGGATTTGAACTCAGATCGTAAAGGGACGTAACTATGCTGGAAAGCATGACGTCCGACCCTCTACCGATACTGCCAATCCACCGCCCTGTTGTAGATAATGTCACTGTAACCAACTTCCACTGAAGGATACTGCAGATGAGCCAGGCGCAGGAAGTCCTCAGACATGAAGTCTCTGTACTTGATCCAGAAAGATTTGGGATCACCCAATTCACACTTTTGAAGCAAAATGGCAAAGAGTTCTCGTAGACTTTTAGTTGATTTCAACAAAGCACCCTATGCTAAAGTGGAATCCCATTGCGAATCACCTTCCAAAAGACCACGCTTAAAGCAGGCTTCCCGGTACGTATCACATATTTCTTCATCAACAGTTTTGAGGTCCTGAAAACTTTGTGGGCCTACAATTTCATGCAGAAGAAGGCGGAGATGAAAGCACTCATGCTGACTTGGGGACACAGTGTAAACCCTTCCAAGACAGCTGTCAAATTTTACACCAGGATGTCTTTCAACAGCCTGACCTGACTTTCTTCGCACTCAAGTGTTTTTCGGCCATATAAAGTAGGATAGAACCTGGGGGTACACAATTGTTTGCGCAAATGCATCGAAGTGGCAAAGTTTGAAGAAACCCATCAGAATGGTCTCTTTCGGATCGGCGGCCAACTTGGCGGCGGTTTGGTCCGTAAAGTAAACCCTTTGCCCATTTTCCAAATGTACCGCAAGCTGTACGATGGCGGGGTGCCGTTGGTGTAGGGGTAAACCAAATAGGCGCCAAAAAGCTTCATTGCTACTGATGTACCGCCACGCCAGGTATTCTGTAACCTCATCCCTGCTATTTTCAGCTTGAAATGCGAACATTGCGGCATCAGAGCCCTTATTTACATATTTGCATATGTCTTTTATCGACTTGACGGAGTTGCAAATCTCAACGTTGATGTGGGCGTTGAACATCTTCAAGAGAAGCGGGCAGTAAGGGACCACCCATCTATTGTCGACTTGACCTGCCTTTACTGTTGTGGTGAAGCCACCGTTCTCATGCCGTATCGGGCCTGTACAGGGGGTACCTGTCGCCACCAGTCTGAGTCTGGTCAACACATTTTCTTGGGTATCCCTTACTGCACGACCCTTCTTTCAGACACGTGTGATGCTCATTAGGACCCGAGGCACACGGACCATGTTAGCTTTGCTGATATCATGTAATTCCTGGACAGTTGCTGGGTTAGGGATTTCGGCCGAAATGAAGCTGTCTATGGCATTTGATTTGATTTTATCAGCTAACCAAATCAAAATGTAAGCAGGTGGCAGCCCTCGTTTTTGCCATTCGACGGTGAATATGTCACATTTTACAGCCCCAAGTACCTGACCCTTTTTGATAAAAGCCATGAGTTTAGCCAGTTTCAGTCTGAACACTCTGGCAATAAGGTCATGTCTGTTCGAATAATTTTGCCCAGGAAAAATTTCACGGGTTACATTCCGATTTATATAATGCACCAGATAAGCCGTATATCAATACGGAACGCTCAATACGGAACGCTCAATACGGAATGCTCCACCGCAGTGTTGTCATATAGGGAGTAAAGAGCGACAGAGAGAGTGAAGCAGTTAAATTATAGAGAGAGGGAATATACGGAACGCTCCATTTGATCATACACATTGTTTCTCTCTCTGCAGTGTTGTCATTTAGGGAGTGAAGAGCGACAGAGAGAGTAAAACAGTTAAATTATAGCGAGGGGGAATGATCATGATCGATTTTTGCCCTTATTGTTGATGGATTTGAATTTCTTTTTGCTTCATGACGTTTTCCTGACCAAAAGCAATAATTGTCCTGACTTTGAATAGAATCTGTCGGAAGTTGTAGACGTGAATCCGTTACAAACCTTAACACACACATCCTCAGATTTATATATATAGATATATATACACATAAATATACATCAAGTGTGAATGTATGTCAATTTTACTAATATCGTTGCTAAATTTAACCAATATTAACATTCGTTATTTTTATTTTTATTTTAGGTTATTGTCGTACACACCCAGGTTTATAACAAGGTGACTCAAATTTGCTGTGAATCCCAGATTTTAATCAAAAATGGATTCACGAGTCCTGCTTGCTGTGGAAGTATAGTATTTGAGAGGAATGCTAAATTATGTTGCGCTGGTGCTTTATTGCTAGAGGAGGAGTAGCGAATTCATGTTGTAGCAACATTGCGATAGATTCATCCACTCAAGTTTACGTAGGATGGGGGAGGGAACTGCTTTAAGGACTGTTTACAGTAATAGGAAATTAAGGAAATTCAACATATTTGGCCTCTTGTCATTTCACTTTATAATACATTTACTCCGTTCCCGCATCACCAGCAAGATTCAACATTGAAGATGGATGTGTTGCAAACTTCGAGTGATTTTTCCATATTACGTCATGATTAAAATTGCAGAATGACCAATTCTATCCAGTGGTAAACCACGAAATTTAAACTTATATATATATATATATATATATATATATATATATATATATATATATATATATATATATATATATATATATATATATATATATATATATATATATATATATATATATATATATATATATATATATGGGACTAACAAGTTGTCGTTATAGGTAATCCAGTTAGAGTACTCCGTGTCGTGGATCGTTTTAACGTACGGCTTTGTTTGACTCAACAAGATGGTTTCATAGCTATGCAGCGAGTTCGCGCTAATTTCTATGTAGGTTATACTTGGAGTAATAATAGTTAAAGAAAGAAGAGTAACATAGTTGGCTGTACAATAAGGGCTTTATTTAAAGTACTGATAATTGTTTCGTTGATCAGGTGTGTCTAGAGTTCGCTAATCGCTTGAGGTTGCGTCAATCGACTCCAATACATAAAAGCACGTAGATATGAAAATAGTTCACTCGAGGCAAGACTTATATAGAAAAGTAGCGTAACACCGAAACAATAACATCAATAATAACATTTTAAATAAAACAATAACATCAATAGTAGAATATGTATGGTAAATAGATAGGGATGTTACAGATGTAAAAAAGTAAAATATAAGATAGAGTACATTAAAAAGTAATAATAATAAGAAGAACATGAGGAAATGGAGGATACAAAGAAATAAAATAAATAAGAATGAGAGAGTGTACGTAGAATTAGATTTTAGTAGTTTTTGAGGAAGTGTTTTTTGGTGCTAACATGAGAAACCAGATTTGAGATGTAGATAAATTTGTGTGGAGGGTCCGATAAAGGAAAGATAATAAATTAGAGATTAATTAATGTATGATACTTATGGGCTGACAGGGCGTTTGATAAACGTTTGTTGTAGATGTTTTGCTCGTTGTTCTATCTTAATGAGGTTGATGGAGATAGGGTGGAAGAAGTGTACAGAGATGTATGTTCCAGTGATCAGTTGGCTGTTTGATAGCTAATAGTGGTGCGATAGTGTGTATTCAATATATTAAAATCTAGTGGTTCAGTACTAATTTTGGGATTGCTGGTTCAAATCATGGTGGTTTGAAGTTCGTAAATCTAGTAGCTATTTTATGCCTACAGAAAATGGATTTTTCTATTTTGCTGTTAAGCAGCATCCTATCGTCTCTTAAAATATGCAGCAGTTCTAAATTACAGAGCCCGCAGTGGGACATACCATTGCTGTAGGCATTTGCTGTCGATAATTTTACACAAAAGTGTCTTTTTCTTAGCTCCCTATGCATTTTCTTA
Source organism: Eledone cirrhosa (assembly GCA_964016885.1). Classification (NCBI taxonomy): domain Eukaryota; kingdom Metazoa; phylum Mollusca; class Cephalopoda; order Octopoda; family Eledonidae; genus Eledone; species Eledone cirrhosa. The sequence continues at coordinate 89,585,532 of OZ024742.1, read as the reverse complement.
TGCCATTTTGTATATTATCAATTTATAATGTAATTTTGATTATTTCAGACTAATTTAAGCCTTGCCTAATAGTTGCAAAATGGCGGAAACCAGTAGGCCTAGTTGTAGCTACTCGCTCCGTTGTGATGATCGAGAAATATGTCTCCTGGGGCAATATGTTAAATCCTTATCACCAAACAAAATACCAACAAAGGGGGATGTTCTAAGATATTTCTTCTACCTGAAAAATGGTTCTATGAAACACGAAAAGCATGTGAGCTTCAATGGTGCTATTGCGGATAGATATGTGATGGAAATAGTTAGTCAGTGGGAAAAAGCTGGTGTGGCGACTCAACGAACAGACAAAGTGAAACTGAAAATTATGAACATGTACAGTGAATATAGAAATTTACAAAAAAAACAAAGGTTCTAAGTCAAACAAAGAAAAGGAAGCACTATTTATTTCTGAATTGGATTCGTATTTCTACATTGCACATGCTGATGCAGAAAAGAAAATTTTGAAAGACCGTCTTCGTAATAATGAAGAGAAAATGGAAGATGCTACATTTCTCGAAGCCCTGCGTTGCCAGAAAAAAGTATCTCTGGGTGCTGAAGACAAGGGTTACCAGAAAAAGGTATCTTCAAAGTTTAAGCGTAATCAGGTTTCTGTGGCTCGTCGAGAGTCAGAGAACGATAGAAAGCGTTTGTCAGGTCCTGTAGCAGCACAACGTCCACGTAATGAACTGAGAGATTCAAGTTTAACCAATGATGAAACTGAAGATGAACAGGATCCTGAATTTCAGGCCTCAAACCCACCCAGAAACAGTTCAAAGTCAGACAAGAAACGAGGAACTCCCAAAGAATCCATTTCAAAGTCCCAAAATTTCTCTAATGGCAGATCGTTTAAAGCTGACACTGGGCCAGAAAACAGCATTTATGGCATCGATTATTTCTGAGGATGGGACTGACATAGACACCACAACTCTCTCCAAGAATAGTAGCAGACGTGCAGCTAAGAAGATCAAACTGTGGGGGCTGAACACATAAAGGAACAATTTGCTGTACCAGACTTTGTTACCTTGCATTGGGATGGCAAAATAATTCCTGGTGACCACGAGAGGCTAGGTGTGCTAGTTGCTGGAACTCCGGACTTCAGAGAAGGTAAACTCCTCGGTGTTCCCATAATTCCTGATGGCACTGGAACCACCCAAGCCAAAGCATCATTTGATCTTGTTAAAGATTGGAATGTTGATGGGTCTGTGGTGGGCTTGATCTTCGACACAATTGCTTCGAATTCTGGATGGAAAAATGGTGCCTGCGTGAAACTAGAAGAGATGCTCAACAAAAAGGTGTTTTATTTTGCTTGTCGGCACCAGTCATGGAGCGTATCTTGTGTGCAGTGTGGCAACAACTATTCGGAGTAATGTCCAGTCCAGACACCCCAGAGTTCAAGGAGTTCAAAAAGGATTGGGTGTTACTCACGGACAAGACCAACTTTAAAACATTGAACATTGTCGACCGGAGACTCAAGCGTCTGTGTTCTGAGAACATCAAGTTCCTCCAAGATTTGCTGACATCTGACGACTACCGAGGATGTGCCGAGTGGATGTTGATCTTGCTTGGTGTCACCCCTCCTCGTGGAATTCATTGGATGCGGCCTAGTGCACATCATAACGCTTGGTGGATGTCCACAATTATCTATAGTGCAAAGATGTATGCATTTGGTGAGCGACTCAATTACGATCAAACTAAAAGGTAAAAGTTGCGCCGGATCTGTATTTTCAATGCTCTGTTCTACGTGCGATACTGGCTGACAGCAGTCAAGTGTGCTGATAAACCATCCAATGACCTCCAATTTTACGTGGAGTTGACACAGTACAGGAAGGTTGACAAAGATCTCTCGCAGGCAGCCACTACTGCTCTGAGCAGGCATCGTTGGTACCTGACGGTGGAAGCCATTCCGCTAGCGCTGTTTTGAAGTCGGGTCCAAGAGTCCGAGAAGAAACAAATAGCCCAACGTCTTGTCAAAACGAAAACGTCTGGGCCTCTCGATCGTGATGCTCCAGTATTTGCCGAGTTGAAGTCGTCCACGAAGCTGCCTCATCTAGTTGGGAAGAAATCAAGGCTTCTGTTCGATCTCCTTGGTCTCGACGATGTTTGGTTTGAGCTGTCACCTGCAACTTGGTCATCACAAGCGTCATATCAAAATGCCTGTGCTGTTGTTCACAATATCAAGGTAGTCAACGACGAAGAGAGCAGTCAAGTTGATGACTGATTTTGTTGCCATCACCAAGAATGAGGAGGAGAATCAGTGTGTTCTTCAAGTAGTCGAAGCTAGTCGTCGCTGATTTCAAAAAAGAAACTCTGAAAAAAATATGACTGGAGTTAACTTAACTGAACTTGTTTCTTCCTTGTACGCGTTTATATTCAAAGCTGATTTACTAATATAATGGATTAATAAAATAAACAATTATTGTATGGTCATATTTGGTTTCACATTTTCATGATTTCATACAACATAATCACACTTTCTACTATAATCACCATGATATAGACAAGTCTCAAAATAATTTATTTTATACAAAATATGATTTATTTTACCAATTGGGGCATTTATAATGGGAAAATACACAGGGGGCGTTAGTATTGTGACCTTGCCTTTTATGGCACACTCTAATATACATATATATATAAAATTCAAAGGGATATATGTATATAATTTGTCACAGATACATATATGAGTTTGGCTACCTTTCACAGTGTGGCTCAATGAAGAATTAGTTAAGCAAATAATCATTAATCAGAGCTATATATAAAATTGCAAGTTTGAAGAACTATTAGATAAAATATATACAGTATTTCCTTTCCCTAGCCCGTAGAAATCAACCACATAAATAATCATTTAAACGAGGCTATAAGTTTAAAAAATAACTATGAAGAAATTATAGACAAATGATACAGACTATCTTCTTCGAGGGATAGCAAGATAAAATTTACTTAGTCATTCCTTTTAGCCCTTAGAAATTGACTAGATAAATAATCAACTACACGGAGTTAGGTATAAATAGAAGTTAGAAGTATAAATGCATATAAACTTTACCAAAATTCCTCTAGTCTCGACTACCGGTAGTTTTGTTCCTTTTCTCCGGATATACCCAATCCTGGATCTATCCACAAGGCTTGGAACTCTTCAAGAGACACCTCGAGTCTGGACTAAAATTACTACCGTGATCCCCGCCAGAAATGAATTAAAAAATGGCTAAGAATTATCACATGACTAGCGGTCAAGGCAGAGAGTAGTGATTGGTTGCCAGTCGGTAAGTAGGCTGGTTGATAGAAAGCGCAGCCAGATACTACCTAAAGTTTTACTCAACCTTACGGGAGTATATATTAAATTTAGAGGGATATATGTATATAATTAGACATAGTCACAGATACATATATGAGTTTGGCAACCATTCACGGTGTGGCTCAATGAAGAATTAATTAAGCAAATAATGATTAATCAGTGCTATATATAAAAAATTGCAAGTTTGAGCCACACCGTGAAAGGTAGCCAAACTCATATATGTATCTGTGACTATGTCGAATTATATACATATAACCCTTTGAATTATACATGCTGTCTGCTACTACCCGAGACTGGACATGGTCGTAGCCACAGGCCTGCGCCTGCGTGAGAGCATGGAGTATGTATTTTCTGCTAGTCACCCCGTGTAATATGATACCCCAAGATTCCATGCACGGGATTCACCGAAGCATGCGCAGACTTAACCGGGAGATGACATGCGAATTTGAAAATACCACAAGAGAGACCCTTTGGATAGCGTAGACGCCGGACCATACCCGCAAATATTTGCATATATACCGTGATCTGTCTTGAATATGCATGACTGACGGGATAAAGAAGAAACATGGATAACACAACCACCATCTAATCTAAAACCGACCCCTACAACAAGCAAAGAGGAGACAGCCCTTAGAATTTGACCAGTCGCGTGTGAACTTGGAATTGGTGAGAGGAGGGGATAATAGCGAGAGACGCAATATACCACCCCAGTCAAGTCCATACTGGACTTTTTTACCAATATATCATGTACACCAATATATCCTATACAGCAAAACCTTGGATTTATAACCGGCAGGCTGATCTATCGCAAACGCGTGCAATCCCACGCATGGATTAATAACTGGCACGACCGAAACTACATGGAAAAGATCGAACGGACCACACCCTGTGACCACTAGCTATTTGATCCACAGGTACATTTCCCAGAGAGTCCACACAGCTGATAGTGAATCCCAGTTGATTCGTGAACTCGGAACTTTTCAACAAGACCAACTGTGCCTGGAGCTATGCAGATTACTGCATGGCACAATGGATATCGCACCCACAAGGTCACCTGTATTGTTCATCTTGCTGTATGTGTGTAAAGTATCCGTGCGTGGGATATCCCTGAGTAAATTTGCTTGACTATTAATTGTTTATTGATTGTTTGTTAATTAGGCAGGAATATACTATTATGTCTTTGTTAATCCTATATATTGCTGTATGTGTGTAAAGTATCCGTGCGTGGGATATCCCTGAGTAAATTTGCTTGACTATTAATTGTTTATTGATTGTTAGTTAATTAGGCAGGAATATATTATTATGTCTTTGTTAATCCTATATAAATAATTTTTTGATAATACATTATTAGATTACTGAAGCTATTAAAAATACATTTTATAATTATTGTCGTTTTGCTTATATATTTTCTTACTTATCATTTTCTTTAATCTTGCCCAACTTGATAAGCTCTTTGAATTGCTTCTTAATTAGATTACTTAAATTACTTAAATTACTTTATCTATTATACCTAAGTTGCTGTATCTGTTGAAGCAGCCCTTTGAAAATTCCTCGGATCTCCCAAATCCCGTAATTTTTAATTTTTAATTTTTAATTTTCCTCAATTCATTTATATATATTTTTAAAGGTTCTCTAAAATTTTAATTCTTTGAAGGGTCTTTCGGAAGAGGTTTTTGTTAAAAATATTAAAAGGGCTTTTTCTGAGGTATTTTTTGAAGGCTTTTTGAATTAACCTTTAATTAATTAATTTCTTTCAACTATTTTTTTCTTAATTTTTAAAATTAAATTTAATGTTCAACCCCTTAATCTTTAATTTTTAATCTTGGATATATAAGATTGCTTAATCTTAAATTCATAAATTTTTTTTAATTTCTGGGTTTGGAACTCTTAAAATTCAAATCCTAACTTAAATCTTAATCTTTATATTATGGATTCCCTAAATCATTAACTTTATTAACCTCTTAAATCTTATTGAAAGTTCTTTTCCCTAATTTTTAATTTTTAATTTTTAATTTTTAATTTTTAATTTTTAATTTTTAATTTTTGAGTTTAGAACTTTTGTAGGGATTATTAAATCTTCGTAAATTTTCTAAAATTTTTTAAGGGGATCTCTTAGAAAAATTTTTTTGTTTGTTTTTGAAGGAATTTTTTAGGAAACATTTTATTTTTATTTTTTAATTTTTTTTTATTCTCTTAATCTCTTCTGGTTTGTTAGGTTTGTAGTGACCTACATTCCACGGGCTCACATACATTCTCTGTGCCTGATTTGGCTCAGCTCAGCCAATCAGCGCCAAGAGAAGAGGATGTATCCCTACGCGTTCTGAGGGAGAAATAGCCCGCAAAGATTTGAGGACGCTATGAGTCGCAGCTGGACCATGCTAAGGTAAAACACGCTTGTTCTTTTGCTCCGTAAGCACAAACAATATGTAACGACAAAACATTACCTACGAGCCTTGCCAAACGCCTTCAGTCAGTCGCCCGTATTTTCTCTTGTAATCTTAATTGATTTGTTTTATTTCTCTTGGCATGCCAGCGCAACCTCTGTTAATAAATAATGTAAAACCAAGCTAAAGTCGTTGTCGATATTCCTATCATATCTTTCTACCAACGGTGGTTCCTCGTGGCAACATTACAACTCTCTAAATACTTCTCCGCTAAATTGGTGGCTTATATTCAACAAAGAGAAACATCCCTTTCCTTTAGGTTTATTGGGGCTTATAAGCTTTATGCGCTTATTGAGGGATTTTTAAAGGTGCTTTTACGAGATCCATAGTCTCTTACTTTTAATGCGTAACTTATAAATTCTTTAATTTTTAACCTTCAATCCCTAACTCTTAGGCTCTTTTCAAATTATCTTAACTCCCTATAACCCATCCCTTTTACAACTCCTACAACTAATATAAAAGAGCCCCCTTAGAATATAGACCCCAAATATACAAGCAGAGATGTTGATGTATACCACGATTTCAAACTGCTAATCTTGAGTGAAACGTTGATGTAAATAATGAACTTACAATCACCTGTTATATGCCCTGAAAAGTCCCACCATATGGTCGGACGAAACGGCTGTCAGCGATAAACTTGTTATAATGTCATAATAGTTCCTTTGTTCTTTTTCATTAATATTTCTGCTCTGCTTATACGCATAGAGCTTACCTAGCTACCGTCGCATATTTGGTAGATCAGGCGTGATCATCGCGATTTACGTACGACCTACCATACATCTTGCTTATATATATATATATATAAATACATTATCGGAGAAAGCTAATAGCAATGCGCCGGCCAAATCCCAACTCACTCAACAAACATTAGGAAAGTGAGTATATTCCTAATTAAACGTTCGGGGTGCTAACTAATTGTATTGTGTGGAATGTATATATATATATATATGGTCGGACCAGACTTGTGTCCTTGTGTGTATTAATTACATGTAGAGACATATACTTTTATTATTATTCTCCCCAATGGTAGAGACATCTTTGGTCGTCTGAATGGCTGCTATTTTTAGCAGTACAGGATTGACCTGTCCACCCTGCTTTTGCTTTTGCACATGGTACCATGACAAAACTGGTTTATCATTTATTTGCTCTCATTCTGAGGCAGTTTTGAATGGCGCTAGTTTATAATTTTTAACTCGGGAATTTTATATCCTCCGAGAGAGAAATGCCTTCTGACGAGAATCTTTTTCTTAATGAAAAATCCGCTTGGATTATCTATTCATTTGGGATTTGAAACCGCGGTAAGGGCACATACAGTAAGTACAGTGAATTATTTAGAATTTATTTTAAGATTTTTTCAGTATTTGCATTCCCTTGATTTTAGATATATATATATATATATATATACATACATTTATATGTACGTATGCATACTTAAATATATATTATATATATATATATATATATATATATATATATATATATATATATATATATATACAGAGGTATCCAGAGTAACTTGTGGGGTCTATTCTGCATGAAGAACTCGATGTAATCCATATGTTCAAAATGTTGTAGGTTAAGATAAATCCCGGAAAACATAAAACATTAAAGGGAAAACAGAGTCATGATATAAGTTAAAACAATGAAATAAAAAATCAATTGATTGTTTTAACTTATATATATATATATATATATATATATATATATATATATATATATATATATATATATATATATATATATATATATATATATATATATATATACATATACATATGCATAATACATATATTCATATACATATAATATATATATTACATATATATTCATATATATATATATCTTATATGCAATATGTTGAAAAGGTAACACACTAGAGAGAGAAAGTGTGCCATCAATAAAACAGGGAAAACCACCAGTGAATGGAATCTATACTCTATGGAAGGCAGGGTATGCACACAATAATTAAAAATATAAATTAAAATGTAGATACGCACCTCTATAACTATATAACACACGCGTACAAATCGAAAGAGATCTGTTTCGCCAGTAAGTTGTTGACTGAAATGGAATAGCCTAGCGTTCATCAGCGCGTACTAGACTATACATTCCAGGCAACTCTAAGAGAATCTAAAGCGACCGTCCAGCTACACGCGGCAGAGAGATGTCACAGCGTTTTTAGGGCAGTGAACCAGTAGTATATGAGGGACGAGCTGCTAGAAAGGGCAGCCCAAAAGTCACTCAAAGAAGTGTGCTCAACCAAGCAAAGAGAGAAGAAAGACTGTTATAAGGAGCGAAATATCACGATAAATTAACGGAGCCATGGACTCTTGTTATTCCGTCAATAATGTGCTCAAAGGAAAAGGAATCCTGGAGAGTCTATGGCTCCGTTAATTTATCGTGATATTTCGCACCTTATAACAACGTTCCTTTCTCTCTCTCTGTTTGGTTCATCACACTTCTTTGAGTGGTTTTTGGGCTGCCCTTTCTAGCAGCTCGTCCCTCAGATACCACTGCTTCACTTTCCTAAACACGCTGTGACATCTCTCTGCCGCGTGTAGCTGGACGGTCGCTTTAGATTATCTTAGAGTTGCCTGGAATGTATAGTCTAGTATGCGCTGATGAACCCTAGGCTATTGTATTTCAGTCAACAACTTCCTGGCGAAAGAGATCTCTTTGGATTTGTCCGCGTATGTTATATAATTATAGAGGTGCGTATATACATTTTAATTTATATTTTTAATTATTGTGTGTATACCCTGCCTTCCATAGTTATAGATTCCATTCACTGGTGGTTTTCCCTGTTTTATTGATGCCACACTTTCTCTCTCTAGTGTGTTACCTTTTCAACATATTGCATATAAGATATATATATATGAATATATATGTAATATATATATTATATGTATATGAATATATGTATTATATATATGTATATATATATATATATATATATATATATATATATATATATATATATATATATATATATATATATATAAGGGTAAACATTGATGCAATTCAATTCAAGCACTCAACGTACTTTTTCCATATAGGAGTGATGGAGTAAATATCGAATAAGGAAAAGCGAAGTAGTTTCAGATGTTCAAGTCCTTTAATAATAATGCTATGATATATATTTCAGTGACGACACTGGCCACACTGTTCTGTGTGCGAGTGTCGTGTCATCATCAGACAGCTTGTTACATAATAAGGTTATGTTTCCGAGGCAATCCGAATTGGATCGACAAGGGAACGGATGAATTGCGTGTTTTGGGGTTTTTCATCCGCTCCCTTGTGAATACCAATTCAGCCCCACCGGCCTGCGCAAGCGCATGTCCGAAGGAAGTTGACCATTCGCCACCGCAGACTTCAACGAAATTTGCTTAGTCAGTTCATCCTATCATCCAAAACAATGGCCCACCAATACCTGTACCATATTTTACTGCTACCCATCACGGCTGTGGCATCACGGCTACCCATCACGGCTGCTACCCATCATGTCAGCCGAGAGCCAGAGGGGATGGGAGAGTGTTAGTTTTTACAGGTCATTATACTACCCCTCACTAAGCATTGACGGTACGACTGACCATCACCTTATAAGGGAAAACAAACTTATTATAGGTATCATGGTTTTACGTTGGAAGTTAAGAGTGAGAATTGGAAATAAAAATTAAAATTCTAAATCAAATATCAGAAATTATAAATTAAACAATTAAGAAATTAACAATTAGAAATTAAAGAATAAAAAAAATTCTTTTCGGGTGATAATTCGGATTGAGGTGAGTAAAAATATAGACTGAAGTGAGTAAATAATATGGAGGGAGATGTTTAAGTAATATGTTCTGAGAGGGATTCTAGTGTCCCAGACACTCTATCCACATATTGAACGACAGTGCCGTACATTATAACTACAGGGCTCCAGGCATTAGTGAATCTGGTACACAGTTTTAATTATCATCACATGGAACAAAATCAAAGAAAAACAGACATAAAGTACACAAAAGAAAAGAACAGAACCAATAGTGAATAAATGCAAAGACACAGAGTACATATATGCAAAATGATCCATATGATTGTCCTTCTGTCCATGTATAGATTGAATTGAGCGGGCCTCTGTTCAAATGCGATTTGGTGCAGGAAAAATAGGGGTTTATCCTATTATTTGTTTCCGCGTATTTATCCGGCCGAAAGTTACTAGTATGTCCGTCCAGTGTAAGGGGTTTCCATCCCCATAGTAGAGGGAATTTCCGGGGTAGCTTATGGTTGGTTCCTCTCTTCTCCACCATATCGGTTACATCGTAAAGCGCTCAACTAATTGGAGCTAAATTATTAGGGTAGTCACTGAGGAGGTCACAGAATGTGTGACGAAAGAGCTTTGACGATAAATAAACAACCATCGGGTTATTGAACCAACCACCCGGTAATTTGTAATAAATTGAAGTGAAAACAACAGCGGCGTGTGTGTTCATTTGAAACATCACCTTCCCAATATATACAATTTCTACCCGGACGAAAGCCATACTGAGTGTCAGTTAGAAGATCATTTACTAGTAGCACTAGTGTGACATTTTAGGGATCAGTGGTGGCTGCTTATATGGCACTTGCGTGGGTATCAGAAGCGGCCACACCAGCTATTTTATTTGTGGTGGTCGCGAGTGTTGATGTAACTGAATTTGGCTTTGTAGTTGACGAAGCTAAGTCATCTGTCTCACTATCTTTTCCGTTATTAAAAAAAAAGTCCTTTTATCCAGTTAAAACTCTGTACTGCTTCTGTATACTTCCTTCTCGTCATCAGGGGAGTGCGTACAACCTCAGCATACATCCTGGACAGTGACCCTGTGCACTGTATTGTTTGCACATGTTGGTTTTGGCTTGGGTAGTTGGCATAAGCAGGATGGGTGCGACTTGCAAACCCGCAGTTTGTTCCAGACGCCCTATGCTAACAGGTCACTTTCTTGTGGAATTCACAGAGAACCTGGGCCTTCTTTTTCCCAGGGACATTGTTTTTCTTAGTTTTCGACTTCTTCCCCTTCTTCTTTTGTCTCCTCTGACCAAATGTGGCTCAACTGATCCACGTGTAGCAGAACAAGCGTGTAGGCACGAATAAATTCGTTCTTTTTCAGTTGTAGCTGTGCCCAAGTTCTCAGAAAGCCACATCTTTGTAGGGCATCCTTAATTAGCTTGTTTGAAAGGGAGCCATTAGCTCAATTCCATGCACTGAGCATAAATTCTAGTTCCTTTAGTTTCCAGTTTCGGTGAGTTCGGTTCTCATCTATCTGAGCATTTGTATGTGTTTTATATTCTCTACATCAATTGTAATATTAACTATATTATCAAACAATTAAATTAAATTAGAAAATAAAAAAACAAAATCAAATAAAGTTAGAAAAATAGAAACGAAAATGATATTTTATAGAGTGATTTATGTCCGTTTATAAAAAACGTCAGCGGATTAAATGATCAACAAACTTTCCTAAATTGAATATTATATATATATATAAATATATATATATATATTCAGGTTTGAGGTTCACCACTTGATAGAGCTGGTCTATTCCGTATGGTCAATCGTAATGTAATAATATGGAGAGTACTCAACGTAAAGCAGTTCAACCGTTTTTGTTTTTGTAGTTGGTGGTGCTATTACGGAGCAAATATTATAATGAAATGACAGGAGGCTGGATTTGTGTAAATCCTTGAAAGGTTTATTATACTATGGTCATTTCAATGACCGGGTTCCGTATGAATCCGGTGATATCATCAGGTATTCGAAATATAATACGTGAATGTAATAGATAAAATACATGGGGCTGAACATCGAGCACCCGAGGGCGATCGCTATCCTCTACCTTCTACCTTATCCGGTCGCCCTCGAGTGATGTGGCTAAAGCTTACAGTGTGCTACTACCGGTCAGATAGAGGAAAACAGAAAGGGATGGGAACATAAGTTAGCGTTAATCTCATGCCACAAGACAAAAGAAAGAAAGAAAGGAGGGAGAGAGAAGGGGGAAGGAAGAAGAAGAGAAGCCAGGGTTAATGTCAGCTATAAGAAGAAAGACATACAAGATACATTCAACTATCAGTTTGACAATCCACTTCCTTCCTTCTTATGTATGAAGAACTCAATGTAATCCATATGTTGAAAATGTTGTAGGTTAAGAAATCGCAGAAAACAATAACACATTAAAAGGAAAACAGAGTCATGATATAAGTTAAAACAATGAAATAAAAAATGAACTCATTAGAGATATACTTCACTGCTTTACGATCGTTTCTAGATGGTGATAATACATTGTATCTATACTCAGTTATTGATCTATGTAAGTTTACAAACTATCAGATAGAGAGAATATTTACTTACATGCATATCACCAGCTGTTTTCAAAAGCATAATAATTTTATTCAATATTAATTTTACTCACAATTAGTATCATGTCCATATTTGGAGGTAGTTGAAGAACTAACGAATCAAATTGTTTTTTTCATATGGTGTTAAGATGAAAAGTAATACACTTTAGTTGCGTTCATGACACTTTGAAAGGAATGGTTGAAAGGTGATAGTAGAAATGGCATAAAAATCTATTAGGAAGGAAGGGGATGTCAAACTGACAGTTGAATGTATCTTAGTGAATTTAAAAGGAATATCAAAATATATTTATATTCACCTTAAAACTCAATTCAACACTAATCACCAATTATTTTGACATTCCTTTTAAATTCACTATACAAGATACATTCAACTATCAGTTTGACAATCCACTTCCTTCCTAATAGATTTTTATGCCATCTCTACTAACACCTTTCAACCACTTCTTTCAAAGGGTCATGACCTCAACTAAAGTGTATTACTTTTCGTTTTAACACCATATGAAAAAAACAATTTGATTCGTTAGTTCTTTAACTACCTCCAAATATGGACATAATACTAATTCTGAGTAAAATTATTATTGAATAAAATTATTATTGCTTTTGAAAACAGCTGGTGATATGCATGTAAGTAAATATTCTCTCTATCTGATAGTTTGTAAACTTACATAGATCAATAACTGTGTATAAGTATAGATACAATGTATTATGACCATCTAGAAACGCTCGTAAAGCAGTGATGTATATCTATAATAACATGATCTTTTATTTCATTGTTTTAACTTATATATATATATATATATATATATATATATATATATATATATATATGAAAAAGTATGACACCGACAGCAGAGCTCAAGCCGTTTCGACGGCTATTGCTGGAGTCCAGAAATAGCCGTCGAAACGTCTTGAGCTCTGCCGTCGGGGTCATGCTTTTTCCTATTTCCCACTCTACTATCCTAAGTATTGAGTACTCTGGTGCGTTATGGTCCATCTGGTTCCTTACCACAATCCCTTGTTATATATATATATATATATATATATATATTATTGTGAAGATGCCTAAAGTAGAAACAATTATTATGAAGACATAAAGATCAGGTATTGTTCGTTGGTGGATGTCTCTGAAAAATATTCTCATCACAACTAAATAATAATTAGAAGACTAAAAACGCACGTGTGATAAAAGAGGAAAGACACACGAGGTCATGGCCAACGCGGCGCAAATAGAGATCGTTCGACTTCTAAAAATAGCACCCTAAACCATTCAACATAATACAGCTCTACTAAATAACAATATATATATATATATATATATATATTATTGTTATTAAAGTAGAACAGTATTATGATGAATGGTTCTGGTGATATTTTTAGTAGTCGAACGATCTCTATTTGCGCCGCCTTGGGCGATGGCCGCGTGTGTCTTTCCTCTTTTATTCCTCTTTATATATATATAGTGTGTCTAGTTTATATGTATATACCCGTTAAATTTTATATACTCCCGTAAGGTGAGTAGCAGTTTAGGCAGTATTCAGCTGCGCTTTCTGGCAACCATCGTACTCGCCGACAGGCATCAATCACAAACTTTCTGCCTTGACCACTAGCCACGTCATAATTCTTAGCCATTTTGAATTCGTTTCTGGCGGGGATCATGTAAGAAAAATCTTTGTCCAATTGAGTTATCTCCTGATGATTTCCAAATCTCGTTGATTTATCCAAGATCGGATATATCCAAAAATGGAATGACACCAACGCGGTTAGAGATATTTTGATGATTTTGGTAAGGTTTATGTACATTTTTTCTTCTAACTTTGATTTTGTACCTAATTATGTATGGTTACCTATATGTCTAGTCAATTTTTACAGGCAATTAGAAATACTAGGTAAATTATTTGTAGCTACAACTGCGGATAAGAAGCTATATCATTTATCTATTGTTTCTTCATAAGTATATTTTAAACTTATAGCCTCGTTTAAATGATTTATTATGTGGTTGATTTATGGTGATTGGGAGAAGAAATACTGTATATATTTTATCTAATGATTCTATGGACTTATTTTATATATATATATATATATATATATATATATATATATATAAAATATTAAAAAAATAATGAATAAACCAAGTATTGTTTTTCCATTGTGATATGGATAATGGACAATATATATATATATATAAAAGGAATAGTGATGAAATAGAAATGCAACTGGAGTCTTATTTAAAAAAATATATATATATTTATTTGGTTCCTTTACCGGTTTCGCAGTTCCTCTGCTTTTCAAAAGTAGAGTTGAGATGGAGGGTCTGTGGTTTTTCTCACATCTGGTTGGTTTTTGAATGTTACTTGTTTTATATGGAAAAAGTGGCTTGAAACGGCAGGTTTTTAGAGTAGTAATTTGATTGGTTGGTGATTAAGTATAATAAATTTCGCGCCAGTTCGCCTTACTTAGTTCTTCAAACCAAGGAGGAGGACAGCTCAGCTTGTCTTTTCATATATGACTGAAGTTTGGTTGGTTGATGCAGTCATCAGCTTTCGCGCCAGTTTGTTTGAATTTCTTTTTACTTTAAAAAGGTGGCTCACGAAGGCTTTTTTTTATTAATGTAATTTGATTGGTTATAAATGAACTTATGACTGTCACGTGAACAAGTTCATTAAATTTCGCGCCCGTATTTGGGAATTTATTTTGTAGTTTTTAGAGAATTTTAAGACAAACAAAAGATAATGTTCAAGAGAAATGGAATTGGCAGAATTGTTCTGGTTCAGTAAATATGGCTGGTTCGCTGGGGTGTCAGAATTCAGACTTTCTATTGAAATAAAGAAAGTAGAGATATGTATGTTTATTTGTGTGCCTGTGTGTGTGTGTGTGTGCGGGAAGATGATTCTATTAGTAGAAATAGGGAAGGGAGTTGTTTGGGTGTGTATGGGTGTTATGTGTGTGTGTGTGTGGGGGGGGGGGTATGTGTGTGTGTGTGTATGGGTGTTATGTGTGTGTGTGGGAGAATATATATTTTGTGTGTGTTTGTGGATGGTGTGGTTAGCATGTTAAGGTGTTAGGGTATTAACGTATGTTAAGGTTTATTTAGTTCTGGTTTTTATTTTCTAAAGTAGAAGGTGTTATGTGTGTGTGTATGTATGTGTCTGTTTGGATGGTTAGTATGTTATGGTGTTGACATAATGTTTATTAAACTATATTTAATGTTGGTCTATATTTTTGAATAAACATATTTCCCTTATTTATTCGTATTTGTTCTGTTGTATTGTCAGCGCAAAGGTAAAATGGGAAGACTTGGAATGTGGGTGTCTTATTACTTGCGCATATGTCTAGATGTGCACTTAGTGGTATCTGTCTCGTGCTTGGATCTCGTAATTGTTGGCGATGAACTATGATTCTGTTTCTTAGTGTGGGTTTAGTGTGTCCTATATAATCTTCATAGCATCCTTCGTTTATGCCATTCATTTAATGGCATAAAGTAGATTTTTTGATGGGCAAGTGAAGTGATTTTTTACAGAAAAATTTTGTCCTGATTGAAATGTATACGTGTTGCCTTCAATGAGGTGAGTGCAGGTTCCACAATTAGAGTCCCCACATTTTGTGACAGTTGGTTGTAGGTTTGTGGTGGGTAATTTGGCATCTTGTGAGTAATGTTTTTATTGATTTCGGTTGTCTTTTGCTTTTGATTATTTTGTGTGTTTCAAGGGCTTTTTTCATTCTTGGGTCTTGTTTCAATAGTGGGATGTTCTTGCGAATAATGTTGTAAGTTCCGCATTTATTGGGTCGTGTGTTGAGATATATGATAGAATATTGGACGTACCTTGAATTTGTTTTTGTTTTCGTAATTCATCAATGCTTATTGCTTTAGCACTTTCTATTCCATTATTTATTAGTAATGGTGGGTAGTCTTTCGAGTAGAATTTCCTTTAATTCTTGAAGTCTTTTATTTCGCGTTTCATAATTGGAGACAATTGTGCAAATTCTTCTTGCTAGGTTAAAAGGGATGTTCGTCTTCATGCGAGTTTTTAACATTTTAATTTAATATACTCGGCTCCTGTTATTTAGTAGAGCTGTAATATGTTGAATGGTTCTGGGTGCTATTTTTAGTAGTCGAACAATCTTTATTTGCGCCGCGTTGAACGATGGTCGCGTGTGTCTTTCCTCTTTTACCACACGTGCGTTTATAGTCTTCTAATTATTATTTAGTTGTGATGAGCATATTTTTCACAGACATCCACGACGAGCAATACCTGATCTATATGTCTTCACTTAATTGCCAAACATAGCTTTATTCTGAACTTGCCTGGGTGTTAATAGTTATGGTCGGTTTGTATACCTTGATTTATCATTTTAATTAATTTGTATAAACTGTTCTATACGTTGATAATATATCCCCCCCCCCCCTTCCCATGGTGTGTTTATATCACTTATGATTTGAAAACACATGTATATATATATATATTAGTAAAAGGAAAAGAAAATGCTGAAAAATTGTTCCCAGTGAAAAATAGTTTAATTAGGAATAAGTATTGGTTAGTATTCAGTTTTAGTTTTAAGTTTTTACCGGTTGCGTATTTCTAATGCTTTTCAAAAATAATTTTGAGATAGAGCGCTCGTGATGTTTGCTCTAATCTGATCAGTTTTGGAAATTCTTCCTGTTTCATGTGAAAAAAGTGGCTCCAGAGGTATTAAGATTTGGTTGGTTGCTGAATGTCACGTGAATGAGTACTATAAATATCGCGCCAATTTGTGTTGCAAACATTCTTGTAGTCAAAATAATTTTGATTGGTCGGTAGAGGTCACGGGAACGTTAAAAATTGATTTTGCGCCAAATGTAGGTTTGTCGAAGAGTATCCTTTTTCGCCTGATTGAGAAGTCACTGAAAAATAAGTTTATTAAGACAAATATGTGTGTGTGTGTGTGTGTGTGTGTGTGTGTGTGTGTAGCAGAGTGGTTCGTGGTAGAGGAAATAAATTCGGTCAGTAGGAATGTGTGTGTACGTGTGTGGGGGATATTTTAACATGTTGAAAGATATTTTTCATCTCTTGTCTTATACGGAGAAGGGTGTGTGTGTCTGTTTGTATGTTAGTGTACGCGTGTGTATGTGTATGTGTGTATGTGTGAGTGTGTGTGTCTATGTGTGTGTGTGTGTGTGTGTGTGTGTGGATGGACCAGTATTTTTGTGATACTGGTAAAAATGGTGTACATTATTCGATATTTTCAGTAATTTGCAAAAAACGATTCTGTCAAAAGAACATCAAAAACATTAATAATAAGAGGGGTGAAATGATGTATAGTATTGTCATAACACCAAGGTGTGTGTCAGTGTCCAGATTTTGCGCACTGCAAGGGAAATCTATTAGGCCCGGTCGTATGGGAATACTTGTGTACAAACATGTATGTGCCCATCAGTGTGCAATGCATGTGTGCGCATATGTATGTTTCTGTGTCAGCACGTTTATATCTATAAACATCAAAAGGTATGCAAATTTGTGTATATATGTGTTGCACCATAGAACATGCGTGTTTACGAATGTCATTGTGTTTATATGTGGATAGAAATGTATGTAGGATGTATGCTGATGTAGGTATGTATGTTGACGTGTGTATGTTGTGGCTTCGTCTTAGGGAGAAGTGTTTAGACGGGATCCGTATTTGTTAATAAAGTGAGATTCCTTGATGATGCGCTGGGTGTGGGTGGCATTATCTTTAAATTTATAGAGAGGAAAGATTCTAAAGTTGGGATGATTTTGGGCGGCACAGATATCAATGTGTTCACTCAGTGGTATTTTTCTGTATTAGCGTATTTTAATTTGGGATCTATGGACAGTCATGCGTTGGCGGAGGCTGTTTTTAGTCTGGCCTTTCTAGTCTCGCATACGAGAAAGTAAAGCGGGATGTGAGGAAGGGCATTGCTGTTGCACTCCCAGACGGCGAGGGTCCTCCTATGGTTTTGACATGCAGCGTCTGTGCGAGACTCTGCCTAAGCAAAGCTGGACTCGAAAGTCATCTTCGCAGTCATAAAGTAAGACCAGTGGTTGACTACCAGGCTGTTGTTGGAGATGCTACTCATCATGCTTGCCAAACATGTGGTAGAGAATGTAAATCAGCAGGAGGGCTCAAGCGACATGCAAGAGTACAAGAACTCCAACCACAGCCGACTATTCCCAGTGAATGTTTTGGATTCCGACTCTGTGCAAGACATATTAGATAATTGGCTGGGCTAATAAGCCACATTCGATCGCAGCGCTGTTAGTTGCTATCGTGTGTGTGTGTGTGTGTGTATAGATATGCTTATGTGTGTGCGTGTGTCTGTATATATATATGTATATTATTATTGTTGTTGCGTTATTATTATTGTTGTTATTATTATTATTATTATTGTTGTTATTAATGTACGTGTGTGTGTGTGTGTGTGTGTATATGTGTATGTATGGTATCCAATGATGTTGATTTGTTCTTTTTGGTAAATATCATCTTGGTTAAGAGAGTGGGACTGGCTTTGTGCAGTGCCTTTGCTCACTATAAAAGCTTCACGGCACAGGCATTGCTTTATATCTGGAGATCTCTCTGCACTTGCCGTCACATGGTACCATGGGCCCAGCACTATGTGTCAATAATTGTCACAAGTGTAGTTTTTGTACCAGAGTTTTCATGTCGCTGGCTGGACTAAAAAGTCACACTCGTTCAGCGTATCGGTAATGGTTCTCCTACATGGATATAAAGTAGTGGCCGTACTCGAAAACGAGTTGGCAGCCACCATATATACATATATACATATATATATGTATGTATGTATATGTATATATATATATATATTTCTTTTTTTTTTTTTTTTTCTCCTCGTGCAATGGCCATACTCGATAACGAGGGGGCAGCCATCATGTATGTATGTATGTATGTATGTATGTATGTATGTATGTATGTATGTATGTATGTATGTATGTATAGTTGGTGCTACTGGTAACATGTATCCCAGTACAACCTGTCTCATGGTCGGGTCGTTGGCGACTAAACTGGCCACCCCACCAAGGTTTCTTGGTGAGGAGGGTGACTTTGGACATCCTGCAGGACTAAAAACAAAACCTGTCAAAGGGCAAAGGAGCTCTTAAGAGTCAATGGC
This sequence comes from Eledone cirrhosa, assembly GCA_964016885.1. Classification (NCBI taxonomy): domain Eukaryota; kingdom Metazoa; phylum Mollusca; class Cephalopoda; order Octopoda; family Eledonidae; genus Eledone; species Eledone cirrhosa. The sequence goes on along the minus strand of OZ024742.1, from coordinate 89,566,265 downwards.
CATCCAAAATCACCGTGAGAGATGACCCCTTAGCCTTTGTCAAGGCAGAATTCTAGGAGAAGGAAAACTCTGATATAACACCTGCAACCCTGATGGTATCCAATGATGTTGACTTGTTCTTCTTTTTGGTAAATATCATCTTGGTTAAGAGAGTGGGACTGGCTTTGTGCAGTGTATGAGCATTTATCTTGGCCAAACTCCATTCCTAAATCCTTTGAGAACGTTGGAACCAGGTCAAGATTTTTCTTCATCCCATCCATGTTCTTGGCATAGAGTTTCAGATCGTCCACAACGAAGTTATGGGTTAGGTTCGTATTTCTCTCCTCCTGTGAGCCAATGATGTATCCCTCACATTTCTTGAGCAGAAAGGACAGGGGGTTTAATGACAAGATGAACAATATCACAGAGAGACTGTCCCCTTGAAATATACCCCTGCAATATTTTATTTTATCAGTGAAAATAGAGTCCTCCCTCTCTGTCTTTAACCTTAGGATAGTAGCCCAAGAAGAAGACAGCCTCTCTATGGCTCTGACAATAATGGCTGGGACTTTAACAAGTTGGAGGGCCTCTATCATCCAAGAGTGGGGAACAGAATCGAAAGCTTTCTTGTAGTCCAGCCAGACTGTATTCATATTCCTCCTAAGTTGTCGCACCTCCGACATCGCAGTTTTGTTGATTAGGAGTTGTTCAGCACATCTCCAAACACTTTTCTTTCCAGCTGCTTGTTCATCTGTGATGATGTTATTATTTTCACAGTGATCATGGAGAAATAGGTTCAGGCAGGCTGTATACATCTTATACATCAAGTTCTGGCATGCAATGGGTCGGTAGTTTTTTGCCAAGTGGGTGTCTTTGTTCTTGGGGACCAGTAACGTTTGTGCTAATGTCAAGCATTCTGGTATAAGTGTATCTCTCTTAAGAACTTGTTGGTAGAGGTCAGTAAGATACCTCCGATAGAATATTAGTTTTTTGTACCAGTAGCCGACAATCATGTCTCTTCCTGGTGTTTTCTTATCTTGGAGTTTTCCTATCACAGTCTCAAGGGTACCCTCACTTATTTCGTATGTTTTTGTTGTAGTGTAGCAGCAATAGTACTTTCGGATTTCTCTTAGCCACACTGCATCTTGGTTGAAATTCTTCTTTTCACCCCATATTTTTCTCCAAAAGGAATCTATGTCTTTCTGGGATGGGGCCTCAGTGACGCTTATTATTTTGCCCTTCATATCTCTATAGACTGATGTTTGGTTGCGTCTGAATCTTTTATTAAGCATTTTTCTCTCATCTACCTTCTTCAGGTATCGGCGTTTTTCGCTAACAGCTCTCAATTCTTGTTTGAGGGTGATCAGCTTATATTGGAGAGTTCTGGTTCTACTGTTACCAAACATCGTCTCTATTTTACTTTTCACTCTTTGTTGGCGAGGAGTGTGTTTTTTGTGTGTTTGTTTGCATGTAAGGAGCATTGTCACATGTCCTATGTTTTTTCGTAGGTCAGCACTCTTTTTTTCTATTTTAGTTATATATGATGGTATTTTTGGTGGTGTTTTGTTCTTGTTAATATCTCTGCTATCACCAAGATAATGCTTCACTGTCATTGCTAAGGCATATAAACAGGCGTTGATTTGCCAAAATGTTGGGGTTTTTATCCGTCGTAAATATTCATCCCCTATTTCGTCAATAACACGTAGTATTTCATTATTTGGTTTTTTATTCACCATTGTCATTTTAACACGTTCAGTCAGAGAGATATTTATAGATAAATTAATTTCTCTCTGAAAGTTTTCGTTGAGGGAAGTTTTCAATTGTTTATACTTTTGATTATCATAATCGATAGTATTTTCCACAACAGTCGAGGTAAACTCGGATGGTATACGTGGTGTCACATTTATTCGATTATTATTTTTATTTCTTCGATTATTATTATTAACCATAGTGTTTTCCCCAGCATTCGAGGTAGACTTAGATGGTACAGGTGGTGTCAAGTTTCTTACAGGCATAGTTGTTTCAAGGCGCTGTTCGACCTGGTTGCTAGGAAGTCTAGTAGCATGGCGATCTGTAGCACATGTTGTTTATTCCAGGTTTGTTGTGGGTGACTTACAATTAATAATATTTATCTTATTTTTACGTTCAATAAACGTCGCTTGTTGGTGTAATTGTTTCGCTGTGAATTAATTTAGTTCTGGGTGCATTTCGTCCCAGTGTAGCTTCATTCTATTCATATAGCAAATGGAGGGATTGTGTTTTGCCATTTTATAACAATTAAATAAATCATTATTAAGTTCGCAACTCCGAGAGAAATGCGATTTATAATTTCGGTTTCTTCTGTAGCTACAACTGAATAAAGTTTGATTACCTTGTTTGTTATTTGTCTTCGATTCTTCCTTAATTTTCTTGTTGATTTTGTGTTCAGCCATGCTGTTTGTAGCAAATCCCTGTAAAATGAATTATGTATTTAGTCGGATATCTCTACGAATTCGAATAAAAGGTGTCTTCAGAAGGGATAGTTAGAAGAATAACCAATTATTCAACCTGGCTGTAGTTGTGGCATTACTGTCGGAGATTGTATTCATCTTAAATTTAATAAAAAGTCTCACACGGCAAAATATGCGATGATCGCGTTAACTGATGGAGTATGTATATATATATGTATGTATGTATATATGTATGTATGTATGTTTTTCTGGTTTTATAATTTCACACATTTTTGCCAATAGAGAGAGAGTCGGTTTCTAACATAGATACAAGACTCTCTCATTGGAATTTACACATCAACTAGGTAGATATGTCTGCATGACAGCACGCATTCATGTGTAGGTATGGATTTTATTGTATGTGTGGATGTGTATGTTTTGAGTTGTATGTGTGCATGTGTATATGCTTTGTATCTGTACATGTGTATATGCAGTTATTAGATGCAACTTTTTTGGAATGCTTTACATATTTTTACTGTTTTAGTAATGGTTGTACTTGTAATTTCCTAACTAGTGTTCTTTCTGTTCCTGTTAAGGCCAGCTTCTCAAGATATGTGTTGAGGCAATTACTAACATATCCCAGTGCCCCAATAACCACAGGCATAAATCTGAAGGTATAATCAGGGTGGAGTATCTGCAGATTACTCATCAGTTCTGCATAAATATTCTCCTTTTCGCTAATCTTTGATATTATATTGGCATCTGCTGGGCAGCTAACTTTCACTACTGTGCATGCCTTCTTTTCCCTGTCCCATATCACTATATCTGATCTGTTATGCCTGTATTTTATTGGGGTTTTTACTGGAACAGTCCACCAGTACTCTTTCATATTATGTATATGTATGTCTTCCATGCTGCTATAGCTTTTAATGTGTTTATTATCGGGGCTATCTTTTCTACGGATTGCATTGTACAGTGTTTTGGCCACTACATCATACCTCATAGGTAGATAGTACCACGATGACATCTTTGCTTATGACATGGGTGACATCTTCGATGTTAATTCTGCAGAGTCTGCACTTGTTAGCACATCTAGGTGGTTTGCCTGCATCCCTATCTCTTTTGTGAATCAGGTATTTCGTGTTGATTTCCTGTTCTTGGATTGCAAAAGCGTATCTTTCAAAGTTGGAGCCAATATAGCGGTTGTTGGTCCAAGATATACTACTTTCTTTATCTATATTACTCTCACACTGGAGCTTCCTGGCAACATATCCATGCATGATGTTTTGCTAATAAGCATGCAGTTTTTCATCCATGGATTCACTGTGATACTGCTGAGGGACTTCCCTGGGTGTGAGTTTTTGATTATCACACAGGGAAAATCTTTCGAGGAGTTACTTCCCAACTCTCATGATCTTATCTGATTCATGCAGATAGACTTGCTCGAGAGACGAGCTCCTACGCTTCGAGGTTCGTAGATGTTATCGGAGGGATATGATGCGACATTCATGTATGTATGTATGTATGTATGTATGTATGTATGTATGTATGTATGTATGTATGTATGTATGTATGTATGTATGTATGTATGTATGTATGTATGTTTAGTCGCCAACGACCCGACCATGGGACATGTTGTACTGGGATACATGTAACTAATAGCACCAACTGGTGACCTGACCAAGGTTTCTTGGTGAGGAGGGTGACTTTGGACATCCTGAAAGGCTAAAAACAAAACCCGTCAAAGGGCAAAGGAGCTCTTAAGAGTCAATGGCCATCCAAAATCACCGGGAGAGATGACTCCTTAGCCTTTGTCAAGGCAGAATTCTAGGAGAAGAAAACTCTGATATAACACCTGCAACCCTGATGGTATCCAATGATGTTGACATGTTCTTCTTTTTGGTAAATATCATCTTGGTTAAGAGAGTGGGACTGGCTTTGTGCAGTGCCTTTGCTCACTATAAAAGCTTCACGACACAGGTATTGCTTTATATCTGGAGATCTCTCTGCACTTGTCGTCACATGGTACCATGGGTCCAACACTATGTGTCAATAATTGTCATAAGTGTAGTGTTTGTACTAGAGTTTTCAAGTCGCTGGCTGGACTAAAAAGTCACACTCGTTGAGCGCTTCGGTAGGGGTTCTCCTACATGGATATAAAGTAGTGGCCGTACTCGAAAACGAGTTGGCAGCCACCATTTATGTATGTATGTATGTATGTATGTATGTATGTATGTATGTATGTATGTATGTATGTATGTTTCTCTTTCTCTTAATTTCGAGTACATTTTTGACCGGCCACCTTCCTGCTGGCAAGTTTGTAAAAGAAAAGAAATTGTCATCACTTGAATTGCAAGAATGTTTTGCAGATTTTGAAGGTGCCAGCTATCTCGGCCATTTGTTGTCTATGAATTAGGGAGCTGCGTTCTTTGTCCACAAATCCAAGTTCAGTTATACTTTAGTCCAAGCGGATTGGTATGTAAGCTGTAGCTCCAATAATGATGGCTATGAAGCTGAAGGTGTATCTTGGATACTGGATCTGCAAACTCCTCACCAATAGTCCGTAGATGTCCTCCTTCTCTTGTATTTTCTCACAACGTTGACATAAAGTGGGCTGCTGATCTCTACAACAGAGCACGTTTTCAATGTGTGGTCCCAAACAACAATACCAGGCCGGATGTGCTTTAATTTGGTGGCAGATTTTATTTTCAGGTTCTACCAGTATACTTTAGTGCCATCTATGTATATATGTATAGTCGGGCCGACGGCGACTAAAGCGGCACCCCCACCAAGTTTGCTTGGGGAGGAGGGTGATTTTAGATACGCTGAGGGATGAGAAACAAAAACCGTCAAAGGGCGGATAAATTAAGAAGAGTAAATGGCCATGAAAACATTTGTTTATGTGGAGCGAGTGACTTCTAGTCTTCATTAAGACATCTCTCTATGAGAAGGTAACTCTTCTATAAAACCTGCGACTTCATTTGCATCCCAAGATGTAGACAATTTCTTCTTTTTGGGGTAAATGTATTGGGTAGATGTTCAGAGAATGGGATTGGTCCCGTGTAAAGCCTTTCCTCACTCAAAAAAGCTTCAAGCACAGGCATCGATTGATATGTGGCATTTTGTTTGCGATGCATAGTATTGCTGACCATGAGCAAGTCCCTAGCAGAACTAAAAAGCCACATCCGTACTGCTCATGCTTACGTATCATGCGATGGCATTATTCAAATCGAGTTGCAGCCATCATCATGTATGTATGTGTCTATGTATGTATGTATGTATGTATGTATGTATGTATGTATGTCGCCAACGACCCGACCATGAGTCAGGTTGTACTGGGATACATGTTACCAGTAGCACCAATATATATATATATATATATATATATATATATATATAAAATAATTAAGTCAAAATGTAAAATTTGGATTCGTTTATTATAAATTAAAAATTACTGCTATATATATTTCGGTGACAGCCATCATTGGCTGTGACCTCTTCAGGCAGTCCGAATTGGTGTGGAAAAGAGGGTACACATTATGTTGAAGTGTGTTTTACTCCGTCAATACATCGATATGTCCAGCTCCTGGGTGTGTTGTTATTCCTCCGAGGAACTGGAATCATATGGGCTAGAACAAACGAATTTCAGCGTCGTAGGACAAGCTCGTATCCCAAAAAAAAAAAATGTGTATGTGCTACAACCAATATAAAACATTTTGAAAAATATAAACTGAAATAGAAAACCTGTGTGTCAGAATCGAGAAGTGTAAAGAATTATAATTCTTATTTTATGATAGAGTGGTGCGTTTTAAAAACAGATGAGGCAAAAGTGGAGTGTAAAATACCAAAGCCCTATGTGTCAAAATTCAGAATTGCAAAGGACTACAATTCTTATTTCAGCATAAAGTACATATGCGTGTATGTCAACACACACCGTTGCAACCACACATGCACAAACACAGGCTCAGGTGCATTCCCATATTACGTCTACACAGTCACGCACACTCATACTTGTACACATACACATAGCTCCATATACGCCCACATGTGGATACACTCACACGCACACAGGGTCAAAGTCCCCTCTGGAGGTGGGGAGAGGGGTAAGTGGTAATAATCGGCGCGTCATTTTTACTTGTGGTATTTATCCCTGACTCATGCGTGCGAGAGGGGACGGGTTCGAGGCGGATATCCCCAGGGTATTCGGGTCACAATGCGGGGTTGGCGTTGGGGCCTGTTGTTCGGAAATTTGGGGTGCCTATCTGCACAGAAGATAGGACTCCATCGACGTACTTCGTCTATTTATATTATCTAGTGTCAGCAAACTTGAGTTCTGGTTAAGGAAGTGATAGAGAAGGGTTGAAAACAACGGTGTGAGGCATGGTTTTAGCTGCTAGGTGGATGTGTTCCTATAGGATGGCTGTCACCGAAATATATATAGCAGTAATTTTTAATTTATAATAAACGAAGCCAAATTTTACATATTTGACTTAATTATTATACATTACTCCGGAGTAAACAAACCAACCTGCGTACTTCGTCGAGTGCTCCAATCTGCATACTGAGGTGTCGGTAAACAACCAGCATATGCAGAAAAAAAAAGAAATCTATAGTCACTGTGATAGCTAACGGCCTTCGTATTTATACTGCATGCTGTAAATCAAAAATAAACAAAAAACAAAAATGAACACGGTGGTAAGTTATAGAAGCGGTGTATTTAGGCGCAAACAATCTATTACGCCGTGTTTAAGTAGCGTGGATTGGCAGTATCGGTAGAGGGTCGGACGCCATGCTTTCCAGCATAGTTACGTCTCTTTACGATCTGAGTTCAAATCCCGCCGAGGTTGACTTTGCCTTTCATCCTTGCGGGGTCGATAAAATAAAGTACCAGTAATGCACTGGATAATTGCTGGCCTTGTGCCTAAAGTAGAAACAATTATGTTACATAATGATTCTAAGGAATGTATCTGCACTTGTCGTTAAATGTTTATCGGTACCATGTACTTTGAAACTCATTCAGACTTTCACCTGTCAACAGATATGATGGTATTTTGTAGACAATTCCTGTGGTGAGTAGCACCTTGTCTTTCCTTGGCATTTATTGCAATCGATAATCGATTACTTGGATAGATTTTCACTTGCCTAGTGTTCTCTTGGAGCTTTGAAACTGTGCTGCAAGGATCTATTCCCCCTTATGTATGTATATTTTTCTGACTATTATTTGAATTAAATATGTGTACAATATACTATGTGTTTCTCAAACGATATATGGCTCCTTTTCTCTCTATAAATATATCTTTTGAATATATATATATATATTGAGTTTATGTTGGTTGTATACCAACACCTCAGTATGCAGATTGGAGCACTCGACGAAGTGCGCAGGTTGGTTTGGTTACTCCGGAGTAATGTAAAATAAAATAAAATAAATAAGTCAAATGTTTAAAATTTGGCTTCGTTTATTACTGCTATATATATTTCGGTGACAGCCATCTTTGGCTGTGACCTCTTCAGGCAGTCCGAATTAGTGTGGTAGAGACGAGTACACATGTTGTTGAGGTGTATAACTTTGTCAATACTCTGATATGCCCAGTTCCTGGTTGGGTTGTTATTTCACTGAGGAACTGGAATCATATGAATTTAAACAAACGAATTTCTGCGTCAAAGGGCCTCTTCTCTTCTCATTGGTCAGTTGTTAGAACATTCCTCAGTCAAAAGTCTATAGAAATTCGTTCTGAGGCAGCCAATCTGTAGTTGTTGTTCTTGTTATTGTTAGCTACATCTGACGACTATTCTTATGTTGGTAGTGGTGTTGTTGTTGGAGTCAGCTAAAAAAAATGATAAAGTGGTAGAAGGAATAAGATGGTAAAGGAACAAAATAAAATAAAATAATCGAATAAAATGTGTGTGTGTTATACCCATCTCAATGTTATAAAGATTTGTAAGGTCACTCTTTCCATTGGTCAGTTTTGAGAGCATTCCTCAGTCCAAAGTCTATAGAAATTGTTTCTGTGGTGAGGCTCCCTGTAGTGTTTGTGTTTGCTATTGTTAAGTACATCTGACCTCTACCCTTATTTTGGTAGTGTTGTTGGTGTTGTGGTCAGCTTATGTCTTGCTGCTGCTGACAATTTAGAAGTATCTGTGTGTGTGTTTCTTCATTCCTCCTGCCACCATCTCCCGTGGTGCTGGTGGTGGTGGTGTTGGTGGTGGTGGTGGTGGTCTGTGTGGGTGTGTGTGGGGGGGGGGGGCGGTTCTGCCATGTATATGAAGAAATAGAAGGCAATAAAATGAAGAAAACAGAAAATAAATAATAAATAGAGAATAAATGAAAAATTAATGAAAAAGTAATGAAAAAGTAATGAAAAATGAAAATGGAAAATGAAAAATGAAAATGAAAAGTGAAAAATAAAAATGAAGATTCAAATAAAATATGATAAAATGTGTGTGTGCTATAACCAATCTCAAGGTCAGAAATATGTTGGATAAAGTGGTAGGAGGAACAAGATGGTAAAAGAATAAAACGAAATAGGATAATCAAATAAAATGTGTGTGTGTTATAAATTCTTCCCAAGGGACCATAGATACCACAAGATCTTCAACAGACACACTATGAAGCTCTCGTATTCCACCACGAGAAATCTGGCCGAACACATAGCTAGCATCAACAGGAGTAGGCTTAAAAACCACACACAGCCAGAAGATGGCAATACAAGCACTCAGCAGAACCATGTGAAAGGGGAGAAAGGGGTACCCAGTGCCCACCCAAGAAACCCAAACAAACCCGGGGACCCCCACCGTGCCTGGGGGAAGACCACCATGTAACATCTAACGGAACCCCAATCTAGGCACGCAGAGATCGACTACCCTCTGCAACTGCAGAAACCCCGAATCATGACCCCTTGGTAATGAATGCCTTAAGATGGACCTAGTATACGGTTGTAGGGTTAAACCCCCCAACTTCGAACACCTCTACATAGGAGCCACATCAACGAGCTTTAAAGACCGCTGGTATAACCATCGCCATTCCTTCAATAAGGAGGCCAAACGGAAAAGTACGGCTCTCTCCGACCTGATCTGGAAGCTTAAGCTGGACAGGACCCCGTACTTTCTGGCCTGGTCCATAATCAGGAAAGTACCACCCGATAAAGCGGGATCTTGCATATGCAAACTATGTCTGAACGAGACCCTCGAGATATTAAGTGGTGGAAGCGGCTTGATAAACCTCAGAACTGACTTCTTCAGGACATGCAGACACCTCAGGGTCGAGACCTTCCTCAAGATATATGGACAGTAGCAACACAATAAGATGTGAACTCCCCTCAAACTATAGGGAATCTCCAGAACATGTAGAGACCTCTCGGCCACACCTCCCTCAAGCTATATGGGCAGTAACAACACCATAGGTTGGGAACTCCCCTCAAGCCATAGGGACCAACCTAGGCTGAGCAGACACCATGATAGCCTAGAGATTGATTCTGACACTGCCTTTATAATTTGGCCAACATCTTTATAACACACACACATTTTAATTTACTTGATTTTTGATTTTTCATTTTTGATTTCTCATTATTCATTTGTTATTTGTTTTCTGTTTTCTTCACTTTATCACCTTATATTTATATTTAAGTTGAGATTGGTTAAAATACACACATTTTATTTGATTATCCTATTTCGTTTTATACTTTTACTATCTTGTTCCTCCTACAACTTTATCCAACATATTTCTGACCTTGGGTTATGCACACACACATTTTATCTTATTTTATTTGAATCTTCATTTTTATTTTTCACTTTTCATTTTCATTTTTCATTTTCCATTTTCATTTTTCATTACTTTTTCATTACTTTTTCATTTATTCTCTATTTATTGCCTTCTATTTCTTCATATACATGGCAGAATATATACAGGAATCATAACAGAATATATACATGAATCATAACAGCCAGTGATAGCCACTGGAAAAGGATTTACAAAGAGGGTAAGATAAATGGTGGAGGGGGGGGGCTGATATATGCAGAAGGAGATTTTTTCCGAAAGTTAAACGGTTAAATTTGAAAATATTTCATTTATAATATTAGGGTGAAGACTCCAGATTTCAGGATTATTTGCTGATTATTATATATTATTTTTATAAATTCGATAAGTGTGTTATCATTTCTAAACTTCTGAATTTTATGAGGGTAACATTTAAAGGATTTAGCTGGCACATAAAGAATGAAATATTATACTGTTGATCATTTACCTAAATTTAAACTTTAACAAAGATACCAACATATTAGGTATGTAAAGCTTTTGACGTACTTATTGTTATAAATATTTAAATAACTATTATGTATATAGGTATATATTAATGAGCCAGTATGTTTAAGGTAAATAATAACGACGAAGATAAAAATAAAATAACATAATAGATTGGAGGATGTTAAGGATAAATATATACCTATGTATAACTGGGCGTAAATGTACTAATTATTCTTCAAACAGGATATCAACATATTATTAGATACAGAGAGGTATATATATAGATATATATTAATACTTTAGGTAAATGATAACAGTTATAATTTTATAAAGTAGAGTTCAACGTGTTACGTTTAAATACACACATATATATATATATATATATATATATATATATAAGAAAAACAATAATGAGTGTATGGATAATTCAGAGTTCAAAATAATGTCTATAATAATTTTTAGTTTGGATATTTTCTCTATATTAGAATCATATATATAGAAATGTGGTAGGTATATTTTAAAATATTTAAAAATATATAAAATATAATATATAACTACATACATATTATAATAAATTATATTATAAATAAGAGATCAAAAGCGCACCAAAAATTCACATTTATATATAAGTTTGAATCTGTCTTAAATTTTAGATTTTATAGTGCAGTAAATATATTTAAAAGAAATATATGCATATACTATATTATATTATACTATAAATAAGAGATCAAAAACTCATTAAAAATTCACAGTTATAGATAAGTTTCATAAAGATTTATGAAAATTCCGAAAATGAACGTATTAGTCCGCATATAATTAGCGTTCGTGCTGGTAGTTAATTAAGATATACATCTTGAAGTGTGCTGAGCAGCCCACGTGCACGGTAATGTTATATCTGCGATTCTACAGAGGAAGTCAGCTGTATGGAATCGGAGGACGCCTGAAGTTTCGATGACGACCGGTGCAAGGAGGAACCGGGTGGTCCAGCTCGTGTATTTGCTTGGCTTTCTGTCCTCTGCATAGCATGCAAGATTTTTGGTCGAAGCGACTGAGTTCAATGTGGAGATCGTATCGCAGTGTGTCGCGTTCCAGATTTACCTCTCTCTAATGGAAAGAAAGTAATTCCGCCGTGTCTCTTGCCGACTCCATGGTCGACGTCTACTGGCTCCAGTTGTAATGGGAAACCGGCTGCCTCTAAGCTTCTTCTCATTATGTCGTTGACAGCGGTATCTAGGGGAAACTGGCTTGCATTGTGGTGGCATGATTGTAGGTTCAGGTCGAATTAATCGATGACAGCTCCACAACGGCATGCGTGTGGTCCACACATGCGGAAGCCGAGGCCTTGGGCCATTCCGATTCGAGTGCACACATCATCAAGAAAGCTACCGGTTGATGAAGGGGGCACTGAATTGATGCACGTGCCGCTGTTTGACTGCGAAGCGGGACAGAGGCAGGCGAGGCTGTATTGCTTTAAGCCTGAATCGAGCCCTATGAAGGTAGATTTGAGGAGAAGCAGGCCAGATTTGGTGCAGATGGAGGCCGAGGCCACTAAACCCCACAGGGAGTCTCGCCTTTTGCCAGCCGGCACTGTCGAAACTAACGTTACGGATGAGTTCCACACAGCGTGGCATAGTGGCATCAAGTTCACCGAGGTGATCTACGAGAGAGAGACGAGTGTGTTAACAAGAAGTTAGAAACGGGAAGGCAGTCCATCAGGAGGAAGGGCGCCTCTCTGTCATCCTAAACAGGTCTGCGTGCTTGGTCTCCAGGCACTCTAGTATGGTTGTCAAGAGAATTGGAGAGCCGTGAAAGCAGACATAGTCTTTGGGCATAGGCCGAGCTCCGGACAATACGGGGTGGATGCTGTGTATGGCGTCGTAGAAGTAACTGCCGACTCAACTGAGCCCCTAGGGGTCACGTAGTCCAGGTACAAGCCAATGAAGGGCGACCGGCAGAGTGGGAAACCTTACGCCTGCCAGCACAAAGAGGAGCGGAACAAGTTCGTCTTCATGCTGGATATCTGTAGCAGAAGTGACCTTGTTGTCAGCGGCAATGAGTATGTTTGGTGTCCCGTACGAGAGGTGAACATGAGGGAATATCAAAGGGGCTCGTCTAAGACGTGATCTCGCCTTCCGCTGTTGAAAGCGTTTCTCGTTTTCTACTTATTTAGGAGGTAGAATGTCGAAAGAGGCATGTGTCCAAGAAGTATCTAGCTGCATGTGCTGCCACCTTACATCCACACAGCTCTCACTCCGAGCTGAACAGAGCTTAGCGCCTCGCCCAGGTCATATTTGACTGACTTACAAGCTATCTTGGCTACAAGATGTCGGAGGACTTTGCTCAGTGCGATAGGTTGGAATTATTGTTTAATTTTTCTCTTCTCTTTAACTTTTTCTTCTTACATTTGGTGGGCAGCAGCAGTAGTTATGCTTATTACTGCGTAACCCAGCGTCGCCATTACTAGTGTAGTTAAGATTATCATAATTAAAAACTGTATAGAATTGTTATACAGCAAGATAAATATAATGAAAGATTTAAGATCTGTGTGATGTCTAGTTCTACGTGATAGAAATGTCAACTTTTTCGTAGTGCCATAGGAGCGACGTCTTTTCTTTGTTTGTTTCCGTCTGAAAATGGACATTCTAATTCATATATAATAAGCGCTCGTGCTGGTAGGCAATTAAGATGTAACTCAAATTACGCTGGTAAATCTATACAGAAAAATCAAGCCATTGGACCGATTTAGAATTATACATAGGAAATTCACCACTGACATATTTGCATCTAATACGATTGATAGTTTGAAGCATTTAAAAAAAACCAATAATATTATTCAAAATCTCCAGGCTCATCACAAAAAGAAATCATGCCAGCGGTGATGGTTTTAAACTTGGCGATAGATTAACCCCTATAGCCAAACTCAATCTAATGGAATTGTGCTCATTTTCTCTCTAGTCAATTACACACTTCAATCTTTGTAGCCTCAGCTAATGAGAGTTACGTACATTACATATGGTCTCAGGAAACATCACTGGAACGATATGAATCACAGAGCCCTTAGCTATATATCTTGCACTCTTTTGTCTCGGCCGTATATATGTTGTTGCCAGAGATAGCCGCGCACTTCTTTAGGGCTTGGCATCTCATTCCTGAACGTATCCCTTTTGACGCCCCTTACATACTTTATGTTCAACGCTATTCTTGTTCAAATTTGTCTTGTACTTCTCCTGTTCGTCTTCATGAATTTCTGTTTATTGCTCTATTTCCATCTCTCTCCTGTAATCCAGTCAGTGGTTCTCTTTGTCCACCTATCGTCTGCCGTTTTGTTTAAAACTTACTGCCGACCTTTACTTTGTTTTTCATTGTTATTTCCTTAAGTATATTTCTAATTACTGTCCTCTTTCTCATCCCTTTCTTCACACACAAGCACATAACTCTGGTATGTCTTCCACGTTCCCCTTGCATATACAACAGTGCAAACATTAGTGATTGAACACATTCCTTTTCACCAACATAGGTAATCTTATCGCCGTATATATTATCGTTCCTTCTTAAACAAATTTATCTCACCATTGTTCTTGTTCTCAAATTTATTTCTTTGCTTTGTCTGATAATTCTGACCTAGATATTCATAATTATTTACATTCTTTATTAAAGTGTCTTTTCTTTTAATCTCTTACTGTGTGTTGCTGCATTGTTTTGTACCTGGTTTCTCATTCTGAATGTTCAAACCGAAAATGTTTATTTTTTTCTATACATTTGGTATAGACGTCATTTAAATCTCATAGCTGTATTTGTGAGGATTCCTGTCATCTACAAAACTTAAATCTCTTGAGTGCTCTCCAGTTAACAATATTCCACTTTGCGGTTAGATGAAACTACGTTGTATAAGGAACGTCTTTGAGCAGTCACCACCCAGGTGTATCTTGGCTGTTGTATTTTGTTATATATTATTATAGGTGTCATCGTATTTTTATTATGTCTATTGAGATGGTTACATCTATATTGTCTTTAGTCTCTACAGAATAAATGTGTAATGGTAGTTCCTTGTGGTTGACAGATATGTCATTTAATGGCAAACTATGTAGTATCTGATATAAGTTTTAAACATGTATTTAATATCTCGATTATAGACTACTTTAAATATTTATTTCTTTTCCTCAAATTTTTATTCTACTTTTGTACGTTTCATTTTCTATTTTATTTATGCTTACTCCGCTCTCCAAAATCGTTTCTAAATTTTCCCTTTTTGGGGGCGTCTGATGGTCTCCGTCTTTTTCGTCCAAGTTTTCTCATTTTCTAAGAACTTCTTATCTACGTTTACCTTTACGCTTATGTACTAGGGAGAGCTTAACCATATTGATTTTCTGTCTCTATTTTTATGCCTGTTACATGAAAGATTTGTTAGGTACGAATTAATCTCATCTTTCAAAACGCTTTTTCCGAATATTCTACTTTTCCAGAATATAATTCTGTACAGTTTCTATTCAGCTTTATTTCTTCTACTGTCTAGCTATGCTATTTACCATCTATTTCCATCTTAACTACTAAATCTATTTGTTGAAAATGATGCCAACTTCTATTATCATTGCAGCGTTTCATATTTCGTTTTAAAGAATGCTGACAAATTACTTCCATCAATTCTCTATTTTGACACTAATAATATACTTAGCTCTATTTAGAAATCTTATCGACGCTATTTATAATTTTTAGTTTCTTTATTTATAATTTGAAGTCTTGCTAATTTTGGTTTATTCTAAATTTTGTCCTAACTATTCTACGATCTTTCCCAATGTTTACTCTATTCATAAATCCACAGTTTTGAATTATTTGTCTTTGACTGGTTAAGATGAATTATGTTTGGTCTATGCGATTGGATTTTCGAATGATCAATAACCATTATCTTTTCCTTTCTTAAACTAATTGTTTCAAGTCATTAAGATGCGGCAATAATAATAAAGCAATAGAATATCATGCAAATGAGCATTGGGTAGTATACTGAGAATACTTGATTGATGAACGAAAAGCCAACAACAGGTTCAAGATTTGTGGGAATATGATGTTCATTAGTCTTAGAAGTCAACCTTCTAAGACAAATAAATTACGATGTCAAGCTGACAGAGCTCCCACTCGTCTGTGTGGAAATGTTAACTAGTCAGTTGTGCGAGCAAAACCTTTCAATAACCATTTAACGTTTTCACTCTCGACACACTACATTTCTGGTTCAAGCAACCCTCTCGTTTACAATTTCACCTTGTTTATTTACCTTTTAAATATTTTTTTATGATTGGAAAGTTTGAATCACGGATAATTAATGGAAGACATGGCTCTTGAAATACTGTTTTTTGAGAATATATTTGAAGTGATCTTTGCCGCTAGAATACGTTTGATATTTTTCTCCTCCATAACTAAAGAGGTTGAAATACTATCTAAAATTCCGGACAAATATATGCTATATATAAAACAAAATAAACAGACAAAACATGGATTCATATATGTTTATTGAATGCATTTATTGATATCAAGCAAAGCTTATTGCCACCCCGGCCGTGTCCACCATGGATATAGTGGTAGTTGGGGTGGTAGTATTGGTAGTTGGGGATGTGATATTGGTAGATGGGGATGCGATATTGGGAGTTGGGGTGGTGGTATTGGTATACTGGATGGTAGCATTGGTGGATGTGGATAATGGACATGCTTTGGCCTGATATTTCCAGCGACACATTCGTTTACAGTTGTTTTGTAAATGTTGGATCCACAACAAGCGTATGTGTTTTCTATGACATTAGAACCTCCAGGAAAGCTGGTTGCGATCACCTCTATAACCCCACCACAGCAAAGTTCTTTGTATGTATTGATACGATCTGACCCGCAACAACCATCAGCTACAGTTTCTCTATTAATTTTTACCCCACCACAACATACATTATTTTTCCTGTTTACAATTGCCCCCCTACAACAGACCTTAAAAGATGCATCTATCCCCGCGTTGCCACAACATGCATTCACGGTTGGTGCCTTA
The DNA here is from genome assembly GCA_964016885.1 of Eledone cirrhosa. Lineage (NCBI taxonomy): Eukaryota > Metazoa > Mollusca > Cephalopoda > Octopoda > Eledonidae > Eledone > Eledone cirrhosa. Next base: position 89,549,593 of record OZ024742.1, on the reverse strand, counting down.
TTTATTAAAGTACCAGCGCAACATAATTTATCTTCCCCATCAAATACTACACTTCCACAGCAAGCAGGACTCTTCAATCCATATTTGGATAAAACCTGAGATTCACAGCAAATTTGAGTCGCAGGGTTATACACCTGGGTACCACAGTAACCATAACCTAAAATAATAAAAAAGCGAATGTTAATATTGTTTATGTTTAAATTTGGCAACTATATAAGTAAAGTTGATACACATTTACACTTGATGTCTCTCTCTCTCTCTCTCTCTCTCTCTCTCTCTCTCTCTCTATATATATATATATATATATATATATATATATATATATATATATATATATATATATATATATATTTCGTTTCTGAATTTGTTTAGCAAGATTCTTTATCTGAAAACGTGTGTTGAAACCGATATTGTTATACTTTGGGAGGGTCATGTTGCCAATAAGAAACCCACGCACCAGTTGCTTTCACTACAATTTATTATAATAAATTTATAAATTTGGGAATTTATAAATTTCTGGTTGGTTGGTTGGTTCTACAACCAGATAGTTGTTTATATATTGTCAAAGTTCTTTCGTCACACATTCTGTGACCTCTTCAGTGACTGGGGATTCTTTTCTTTGTTTGTGTGCCTCTCCTTTGTTCTGTCCTACGCCATTTTGTTTCTGTGTGTGTGTTGTGTGCTCAGTCTGCGGATGCGCCACATCCGGGTGTCTGTGTGTGTTTGTATTCGTTTATTTATTTGTTTATTTACATGTTACCGGTTGGTTGTTTGTTCTATGTGCGTGTGTGTTTTCATTTTGTCCTTAATTGTAAGTTGTGATGGTGCTGTTCCACTCATATTTTCTATTTAATTTTGGTTGTAATTCTTTTATGTTTATTGCCTCTGTGATTTGTCTAATCATTGCTTCTTTTCTGTGTGTAGATTCTATTTTTATTTCTATGTTCTCTAATTTACCCTTATGTTCTATTTTAGCATGTTGGTAGAGTACAGATGATTCTTTATTATCTTGAAGGTCTCGCCAGTGTTCATTTATCCGTTCCTCTACACTACGAGCTGTCTCACCTATCTACACTATATTTTTGTCTCTACATTGTTCTTCAGTACATCTTATGCTATATACTACATTTCTAGTTTTACAGTTAATATGGGGGCTTATTTTACAGGTTATACATTTCTTATCTATACATGGTGTCTTTGAAAAGGGTATGTCTTGCTAATAAGTGTTTTTACGGAGGTACCTGGTCTTTCTACTATCTTAATATTGAGTTTATGTTTATCTAGGGCCCTTCTAAATTTGTAAGCTAATTCACCTCTAGGGGTTGTATCGATGAACATTACACTATGGTATTTATTGCCATCATATCATGAGTTTATTCTATTAGCCTTATTCCTAGTTCTTTCTATTCTATTCCAAAATTTGCTCCTATACAAGGGGCAGGTCCCATTTGTGTCATTATTTACCATTTTTTCCCATTTGGTTCTGGCTCCTCTATAAACTCTGATTTTATCTCTCTGATTGTAACCAGAGAACTGCATACGGTGGATGAAGTGTTGTATGTGTCTCTTTAGTTCTTCGGGGTTGCACATGCGGGACACGTTTCTCATCACCCGTACCAAATCCGCAATCAGTATGTTGATTTTGGTATGGTCCGAAACAGCTGAGTTTCGGTGGAACAGATGTTTGGAAGTCATGGGTTTGGCATAATGGGAATGGAGGATTTGTTTTTTGTTATTAATGGTATCTAACCAGAGCTCTGTGTCTAGTACAGGTAATCGATGGTTGGGGTGTTTACTTGGGTAGTCTATAGTAACTCTAATACTCTGGTGGATGGAGTTAGCTATTTGCTGGATGCTTTCCATTGTGTTTTTCTCTAATTCCTGACTGTTCTCTAGTGGGGATGTCTTAACTACGATGTTTATATCATCAACGTAGCGGGAGTACATTACCAGGATTAAGGGGTATTCTAATTGTTCTTTAAGTTTAAGTTTAAGTCTACTGTCCCACCATACCATGAATAAGTTAGCTATGTCGCCTACAATGCTAACACCAATGGCTGCTCCTTCCTCTTGGGCATATGTTTTTCCATTAAATTTGAACATATTTTCCTTAACGTTTAGTTTTATGCTGGCCCCTACCGCAAGTGCAATCATTTTCTTCAGTTCATCGTGGTTTTCGTGTGTCCGTATGGCTCTGCTCCACCCGTTCCAACTATCTGTGTGGGTTTTCTTGGCCATTGAGGTAATGGTAGGTGGTCTGCCTCTTGCTGGTCTTGTAGGGCACAGGTTTCTCTAAGGTCACATGTGTCTAGGTAATTATTACTATAGGTATGTTTGAGTAGGTGTCCCAGCTCACTGGTATCAATCCCACGGAACTCAACATTGTTCTCACTGATCATTTCTACGCATTTCTCCACAGCAAAATCCACGTCAATAGATGGATACAGGGACACAACATCCATACTACCTATTATGCAGTTTGTTAGGTCCCTAGATCGGTTACTCTCGCCGATTCTGCTGAGGAGGTCCTCCGTGCTGTCGCATACATATGGGGACATTTCAATGATGGGGCGTATGATCAGGGAGAGGAAGTAGGACAGTCTGTAGTTACTAGCAATGTTAGCTCCACAGACTGGCCGTGTTGGTGGTCCCGTGACAGGGTCACTGCCCGTTTTATGGTCTTTTCGAAGCCCATACAACGATCGGCACGTCATTGTTCCAGGCCTGGAAGTTGTTGGCAGTCCTTTTGTTGGGCTGCATTATATTCGCCCACATCACCATATGGGCATTGAGGGCTTTTTCTCTATCCTCATGCTCCTGTGGTGTTACCTCTCTTGTGTCAGTGATGTGGGGTTGCATTGCCTGGATGTAGTTTGGCAGGCTGTCAACCGACATTCTGCCAGACTTGTCTGTTGGAAAGCATGCTAGCTCTCCATTACGCGAGCGCTGCATGAGCTTACGCAAGCCATTTGCAGATTTTTCTCCCAGTTGCTGGGCCTCCATTCTATTATGCTTCTTGCTATACTGTTCTATAATATTTCTAAGTCCGGATCTAGCTATACTAAATTGTGGTTCTGTTTGTTCATCGACCTGCGACGGAAATTGCGTGCGTTTGTTAAATGGTAAAGTCGTGGCCTGGACTCGTCGCAGGTCGAACGACTTATCGGAGGGATTATAAAAAGTAGAGTTCCAGGCTGCTGCGTTATGTGTACTAGTGCTATTGTTATTGTTAGTTGTGTTGTTTCTATTTCTATTTCCACCAACAGCCTCATGGTTGTTTCTATGTCTCTCATTATTACTCCTGCCTCTTTCCACTGGCTCATTGTTATTATCTACTCTATTTTGTGTGTCTGTGTGTTCGTCTTGGTTATTTTGTTTGTCCATAGTCTCCCTTCTCCTTTTAATCCTATTACTTTCCCTTATTTCTGTGATTTCTGTGCTACTGTCATTACTTGTTTTCTGTGTCTGTGTGTTTGTTAAGATTGTGGTGGTGGTGACAGGCATTGAATGTGTGTGTGTTGTTGTTGTTGATGTGTGCTGTTGTTGATGTGTGTTGTTGTTGTTGTCTCCGTGTGTGTTATTATTGTTGTGTGTGTTGTTATTGTTGTTTGTGTCTGCGTGTCTGTTGTTGTTGTTTCTGAGTATGTTATTATTGTTGGTGTGTGTGTTGTTGTTATTGTTGTTTGTGTCTGTGTGTCTGTTGTTGTTGGGATGTGTGTTGTATATGTGTGTGCGTATGTTGTTACTTTTGTTTTTGTTTTTGTTTTTGAGGCTTCAACGTAATTTTGTAAATGACTTTTCTATTTCTGACAGACAACTAATCATATTTACCTTCTTGAATGTCGCAAATTTCGGCGGTAGCTGTAATACAGATAATTCATCAGGATCTATTGCTGTGTTGCCGTATATATTTGTAGATCCTACTCAAACTTACCTAGAGTAATAATTACCTAGACACATATGACCTTAGCAACCTGTGCCCTACAAGACCAGCAAGGGCAGACCACCTACCAAGGAAACCCACACAAATAGATGGAATTGGTGGACCAGAGCCATACGGACACCCGAAAACCACGATGAATTGAAGAAAATGATTGCACATGCGGTAGGGGCAAGCATAAAGCTAACCCTTAAGGAACATATGTTCAAATTTAATGGAAAAACATATGCCCAAGAGGAAGGAGCAGCCATTGGTGTCAGCATTGCAGGCGACATAGCTAACTTATTCATGGTATGGCGGGACAGTAGACTTAAACTTAAACTTAAAGAACAATTAGAATACCCCTTAACCCTGGTAATGTACTCCCGCTACGTTGATGATATAAACATCGTAGTTAAGACATCCCACTAGAGAACAGTCAGGAATTAGAGAAAAACACAATGGAAAGCATCCAGCAAATAGCTAACTCCATCCACCAGAGTATTAGAGTTAATATAGACTACCCAAGTAAACACCCCAACCATCGATTACCTGTACTAGACACAGAGCTCTGGTTAGATACCATTAATAACAAAAAACAAATGCTCCATTCCCATTATGCCAAACCCATGACTTCCAAACATCTGATCCACCGAAACTCAGCTGTTTCGGACCATACCAAAGTCAACATAGTGATTGCGGATTTGGTACGGGTGATGAGAAACCTGTCCCGCATGTGCAACCCCGAAGAACTAGAGAGACACATAAATCACTTCATCCACCGTATGCAGTTCTCTGGTTACAATCAGAGAGATAAAATCAGAGTGTATAGAGGAACCAGAACCAGATGGGAAAAAATGGTAAATAATGACACAAATGGGACCGGCCCCTTGTATAGGAGCACATTTTGGAATAGAATAGAAAGAACTAGGAATAAGGCTAATAGAATAAACTCATGGTATGATAGCAATAAATACCAGAGAGTAATGTTCATCGATACAACCCCTAGAGGTGAATTAGCTTACACATTTAGAAGGGCCCTAGATAAACATAAACTCAATATTAAGATAGTAGAAAGACCAGGTACCTCCGTAAAAACACTTATTAGCAAGACATACCCTTTTTCAAAGACTCCCCTGTATAGATAAGAAATGTATAACCTGTAAAATAAGCCCCCATATTAACTGTAAAACTAGAAATGTAGTATATAGCATAAGATGTACTGGAGAACAATGTAGAGACAAAAATATAGTGTAGATAGGTGAGACAGCTCGTAGTGTAGAGGAACGGATAAATGAACACTGGCGAGACATTCAAGATAGTAAAGAATCATCTGTACTATACCAACATGCTAAAATAGAATATAAGGTTAAATTAGAGAACATAGAAATAAAAATAGAATCTACACACAGAAAAGACGCAATGTTTAGACAAATCACAGAGGCAATAAACATAAAAGAATTACAACCAAAATTAAATAGAAAATATGAGTAGAACAGCAACATCACAACTTACAATTAAGGACAAAATGAAAACACACACGCACATAGAACAAACAACCAACCGGTAACATGTAAATAAACAAATAAATAAACGAATACAAACACACACAGACACCCGGATGTGGCGCATCCGCAGACTGAGCACACACCAGACACACAGAAACAAAATGGCGTAGAACAGAACAAAGGAGAGGCAAAAAAGAAAGAAAAGAATCCCCAATCACTGAAGATGTCACAGAATGTGTGACGAAAGAACTTTGACAATATATAAACAACTATTTGGTTGTGGAACCAACCAACCAACCAGAAATTTATAACTTGCTAAATTTATAAATTTATTATAATAAATTGAAGTGAAAGCAACTGGTGCGTGTGTTTCTTATTGGCAACATGACCCTCCCAAAGTATAACAGTATATATATATATATATATATATACATAAATATATATATGTATGTATGTATATATATGGATATATAGATAGATAGATAGATAAATCATATATTTTCAATAGCTCTGACAGTTGGCAGTATACTCTACTGATGAAGAGTAATCAGCCAGAAACATTAGTGTCTGCAGTTTAGTTTACATGCCAACACAAGAGCAGGAATGGCGGGTAAATTCTACTGACATGGCTTTAAAGAGGATTTTTGCATAACAGCAACCGAATCGAACATTATTATTAATATTCAAAAACTCAGATTATATTTATTGTATTCAGCTATATAGGGCAATAGACTATTTGTTATATATATATATATATATATATATATATATATATATTTACATACACAAAGACAAACACACACACACTGACACACACATACACACATATATATATATACGTATATATATATATAAATATATACATATATATATATATAAATATATTTACACACGCACACACGCGCGCGCATATACATATATAAATTACTCTTAAACTCTTTTACCTGTTCCAGCCATCCGGCTGAGGCCATGCTGGGTACTGAAACAACTGTTGGACAGCTCACAGTTAGACGTAATATATCTTGACTTTGCGAAGGCCTTTTATATGGTCGACCACGGAATGATATGTCACAAACTACACAACCTCGGCATAACTGGAAAAGTATGTGAGTGGCTGCATGATTTCCTAAAAGGGCCCTCTCAAAGGAAACATCAATAACAAGTGGGGTGACCCAGGGCACAGTCTTGGGCCCACTACCGTTTTTGGTGGCTTTCTCAAATATGCCCTATGTAGTACATAAAACATCCCCCACTAGCTATGCTGATGACACTAAGGTAGCACAGGCAATCAAAAACTCGGCTGATGCTGCCATTTTACAACAAGATCTGGATGCCATATACAAATGGGCTGAGGACAACAATATCCAGTTTAATGCTGGAAAATTTCAAGGTCTACAATACAAACCTGCAAATACAGAGACAATACAACACAGATACACCGGGCCAGAAGGGATCGAAATTCCGCTCGAAATCGATACGAGTCCTGAGAATAGACATGAGCGACAATGCATCTTTTTCTTCCCACATCATGGAAAGGGCGACAATGTGCAGATGACTCGCTGGCTGGATCTTGAGGAGTTTCTGGACAAGAGACCGAGACACCATGTTGATAGTATGGAGGACATTTGTCCTAAGCCTCATGGTCTATGGCTCCCAGCTGTGGTCACCCCATAGTGTCAAACTAACCACGGAGCTTGAGGCAATCCAGCGAAGCTACACCAAGAGGGTTGCGACGATGAAGGAGATAAGCTACTGGGAGAGGCTAAAAGAACTGAACCTCTACTCCTTGGAACGAAGACGGGAGAGATACGCAGTGCTATACATAGGGAAAATCCTGGAGGGACTATTACCGAACTTTGGTATTGGGAGCTGGACCAACTCCCGAACAGAACATCACTGTGTGGTGCCAAACGTCCCGTCCCGTCTTCCACATCTAGGATAAGGAGCAGATATTGCAATAGCCAGGGGTCCAAAGGCCCTATTTAGGATCCCGGATGAGCCCACAGCACGTTACGAAGGTAACCTAAGTGCAGCAGTAGCGAACACAATGCCTATGATTCACAGCCATGTAACATTGCTGTTCGTATGCAGGCATCCTACAGTCTGCCTTTCATTTGTAGAGAGAAATCTGTAGTGGCCAATCGTGGTATAAGCTCTCTGAACTTTTTCCATCCTATTCTGACTCTGGCTACTGTACTTTCAGAAAACATATATTGTTGATTTTGTCACCCAGGTAACGGAAGGTGTCCACTATTTCTATAGAACAATCTGGGCAATAGACGGAGCTAATAAGCTGTGGGCACTTGCTACCTATTGCACCTGAGCACCGGCCACATGTAAAATCTACGTTCTTATATATATATATATATATATATATATATATGTGTGTGTGTGTGTGTGTGTAAAAGGTAAACAGAAATAACAACGCAATCTGTACAGTATAAGGAAGGTATATATTAGGTTAACGCTTGATATAGCAGGAAGAAGGTCTTAACGTTTCGGACGCTAGTCCTTCATCGGAAGAAAGAATGAGAAATAAAATAGATTAAGGGGTCGGGCGGGATGGAATTAGAAACAATGTCTTTAGATACAAATAGAAAAGATTTGAGATTCGGGATATCGAAGGTACTTGGGTGGGAGTGAAAAATAGACGGCTGAGAAGAATCTAGTAAAGGAAAAGTGGTAGAGAGTCGTGGAATATTTAAATGCAAGAGGCAAAGAAAATTTCAAAGATACGAAAGATTTTCTGGTGGAAGTTCAGGTGTACTCCTGGTTGGTATCCAGCTTCGAGGTGAAAGTCCAATCAGAAAATGCAACGAATTTTGAGAGGTCCACGTAGGCGTTGATATACATATGTGTATATAAAAGGTAAACAAAATTAACAACACAATCGGTACAGTATATGGAAGGTATATATTAGGTTAACGCTTGATATACCGGGAAGAGCGTCTTAACGTTTCGGACGCTATACATATATATATATATATATATATATATATATATATATATATATATATATATATATATATATATATATATATATATGGAAGAAATGAAACGAAATTTCATTTCTCACTCTTAGTACGGCTGTTACTAAACACTGTACGGCTTAATTCGGGATGTTTGTTTGTTTACAAGCAAACCGAACATTATAATAAATGTTCGGTAAATCCATCGTACATATATATATGTGTGCATGTATGTATATATATACATACTACTGTACGTCTGTATACATATATGTATGTACGTATACATACTTATATGTAAGTAACAGCCGTACTAAGAGTGAGAAATGAAATTTCGTTTAATTTTTTCCGTTTATCGTTTTTGGTGCGCCCGGCCGATTAGCTCACTCGATATGCAAATTAGGCTGCTCACCCGTTAATAGAAATAAGGAAAGAATGAACATTCAGACGTTCAATCATCTGGCAGGAAGGTATACGGAGCTGACGATAGCTAATAAGCTTGAAACTAGTACATCGTTCCTTTGTCAGTGTTGAACAAAAGGGCAACGATGGTTGCTAAACACTGTACGGCTTAATTCGGGATGTTTGTTTGTTTACAAACAAACCGAGCATTATAATAAATGTTCGGTAAATCCATACGTACATATATATATGTGTGCATGTATGTATATACATACATACTACTGTACGTCTGTATACATATAAGTATGTACGTATACATACTTATATGTAAATAAGAGCCGCACTAAGAGTGAGAAATGAAATTTCGTTTCATTTTTTCCATTTATCGTTTTCGGTGCGCCCGGCCAATTAACTCACTCGATATGCAAATTAGGCTGCTCAGCCGTTAATATGCATAAGGAAAGTATGAATATTCAGACGTTCAATCATCTGGCAGGAAGGTATACGATGCTGACGATAGCTAATAAGCTTGAAACTAGTACATCGTTCCTTTGTCAGTGTTGAACAAAAGGGCAACGATGGTTGCTAAACACTGTACGGCTTAATTCGGGATGTTTGTTTGTTTACAAAAAAAAACGAGCATTATAATAAATGTTCGGTAAATCCATACGTACATACATATATGTGTGCATGTATGTATATATATTCATACAACTGTGCGTCTGTATACATATATGTATGTACGTATACTTACTTATATATATATATATATATATATATATATATATACATATATAAATTATATATATATATATATATGCATATATATAATTATATACATATACATACATAAAACTGTATATATACATATATATATCATAAAACATGTCTATAGAATCACCAGATAAAATATATACAGTTTCCTCTCCCAATTAGCATAATTAACCATATAAAAAAATCGATTAGACCAAGCTATAAGAATAAAGGCTCTATGAAGAAATATCCGACAAATAACTGAAAGCAGCCCTTCACGGCGGTTGCGACGGAGTATTTATCGAGTATTTCGACACCGTGTATAAATCGACCAGATATACAGTCAACTAAACAGAATTAGGTGTAAAATAAACTAGGAGAAAAGTGAACATATTTAGTTGCCTCTGCCATGGTTTCGTATATATATACATACTTACTTTGTAATTAGGAAGGAGATACAACCGAGGTCTACCCACCTGGGTCGTGAGGGGGTTTGAAGATACGATATGTCCTAAGTATTCTGTATTTACACGAGGGAACGAGTTCATCATTTTTGTTTAGAAGTCGGACCTTTGCAAACAGCATCTGGATTGTTTTCTCCGAGCATAGAATGCACGGACGGCGTCCACCCGAGTAAGATTTTGTCTTGGAAAGTATGTTCCAACTTAGATGGTAGGTAATATTGTTGTTTTGGAGGTACAATATATGGCCAGAAAGTGCTGCCGCGTATCGCCGGGCCGGGTTTCTAAATGTGTGTTGGTGTTGGTGTTAATAATACCGGGTCTTAAAATCGGAGGCGGTTAATCCGATGTAGGCCTGTTGGAGTTTTCCGTCCTCATATTGCACTGGTAAACCACGTTTTGTCCTCGGCATCTATTGTTGTGGGGGCACGATGGCGGCACGATCCGGACACTTACACCTCCTAGTTTGATCACTCCTAATATCGTTGTTATTTCTTCTGCTAGAGAGGATTTTATTTATTGTTAGATGAAGAAATGTTTTGTGCAAAGTTGGGTGTAGTGCTGTAGGAAAGTTTAACAGTGTTTTTGTTGATGATATTGTGGTAGCGGTGTTGGGTGAGAATTGTTTATCGAGAAGTCTGAATAAGATCTTTCCAATTGGTGCGCAGCCTCGGCATTGTGGTGAGGGTTGAACCACGTTACGTGGTGTGAGTGACGGCGTCACCTGCTGGATCCGCTAGAAGGGCCTGGATAATAGGAATCCGCTTCTTTTGAAGGCCTAGTTGTAATATGGCACGTGTTCGTTGAAGATCTGCTCGCTTGCGGACAAGCGAGATATGCGGAGGGAGATTATTTTACTAAGTTATTGGTAATGTGCCTTGGATGGTTAGAACTGCGCTGGATAGAGTGTAGATTCGCATTCGGTTTCCTATGTGGGTAGTACAAATGATTCTCCTGGTTGTATGTAACATCAAGAAAATTGACGCGGGTAAGGGACGACTGTAGGCTGATTTTGAAACCCAAATCCCGGAATAATTTCATGTGGTGTTTAAGGACCCGGTCCGTGCTACTGCGGTTGTACCCTGTGAGGGTAAGAAGCCCGTAATCTCGATACAGACGAAACTTTTCGATGTGTTTACGGAGTATGTATAGTCCTATAAGGTCGGTCACCATGACCGAGTCAGTCGAGCCCATACTGACGTCGAAATGAGAGTCTGGAGCTCTCTTTAACCATGTGGAGTTTTCAAAGAGCAAGGCGGTCTTCCTAGCGTGGAATATGACATCATTCTTAAACTCCAGAGCTGAGAATCATTCGGTTATTCTAAATAGTACATCTCTACTATAATAAAGGGAGAAGTGCGGGACAGCATCCGATTTCTTTCTTTTAATCCAGTTAATGAAATAAGTTGGATTACTTTGAATAAATAATGAATGAATATTACATAATTTATGTACTAAATTTCGTAACTCTTGATTAAATATAAATAATTTGAGAGAGAGAATGAGTGAAAGAGATAGATGAAGAGATTACGACTTTTTTCAATACGCTGACGCATGTGTGTGCATGTCTGTATGTGCATATACATACATCTATATGTATGAGTATATAACTATAATCGCGCAAATACAAACTTACAAAAATACACGCTCAAGGACATATTCACACATACATTTACACAAACACACACATACAGTCACACACTCATGATAGCAGCGTTCGAGAGCAAAATGAAGTATAACTTTTGCTCGCAGCGTTACCTGGGGTGATGGCGAAGCTGAGGTGCTGGAACAACCAAGTGCCCTCACGAGTATCACCAGTTACCTCTGATTTACAAGCCGACAGTGAAGGTAAGAACCTTGTGACAGTAGCCCGACGTCCCCAAACGTCTCGAACGCCACAAGATGGATAATTAGCTGACAGAACACGGTATTTTAGGATTTTGTTCCGTTCAGCTGCAGATGCTGTAGCTCTCCTCCTTACCATTGCATTCAGGATGTGAGAAGAAGCAAAAGAGTCACTAACTGTGACGTCCCAGATAAGGCATCTGCCTCTTGACCAGGAGCACAGAGTAGAGCGTCAAGTCTTTTACCATCAATTCTGTACAACCCAGACGGTTCCAAACTTGATGGGATGTTTGCCCGTGCCAAAGCTCTTAAGTGGTAATAAGACAGTGTGTGTAAGTTCTCGCGCGTGTGTTAATCGCCGTTCTTAAATTAGAGACTTATGTGTGTGTGTCACCGTTTTTAAATTATAGACATAAGCAGTTTCAGAAGTTCAAGTATCTGGAGGCCGTGTTCATGAGTGATGGAATGCAAGAGGCTGAATTAAGTGCAAGAATTGCAAAAGCTGATGCAGTAATGTACCAGCCTCAGCATTCAGCAATCAGAAGAAGGGGGTAGGTGTAAAAAGGCAAATTCGCTGTCTTCCTGGTATTCCTAGCAACTCTTATTGAGGATCATGAATCTTGGGTAATGATCAAAAAATACAATTGCAAATAAAAACGACAGAAACGGGTTTCCTTCGAAGGATCGTTGGAGTAACGTTACTCGATAAAGTGCATAGCTCAGTGCATTACTCGATAGCTCAGTGCATTACTCAATAAAGTGCATAGCTCAGAGACCAGAGATTCACTCCTGGTAGAGCCGCTACTTCTTCGAAATGTGAGATCACAACTTCGATATTATGAGCATGGGGTTAGAATGTCCCAGTAAAGAATCGCTGGACAGATTTTACAGGCAAAACCAACCGGCAAGAGACCCAGAGGTAGACTCTGAGCAACATAGTTGGATAACATCCATGAGTGTGGCTGCTCACGATTTGGGATCCAGCTGGATCAGTTAGAGATGTTTGTTTCTGACAGGCTCGCTGGAAAGATTGTTTGAGAAGGACTCTAACCTCACGACACTCTCAGAAATAAGTGGGCGAAGAAGAAGATATTTTCATTTACTTTTCAATTTAAATATATATATATATATATATGCATATATATTTGCGTATAATACCAATATGCACACTACATATACTAGCAGACAGCATCCCGGTGCGGTTTTTCTGCTAGTTAGTCTAATGACACCATTTATACCATAAAAGTGTTTTTATCTTTGAGTGAAATTGTTCTCAACGCTCCACATAACGACGTAATTATCCTCGCTGTTTTCCGTAAATTGCCAGGAACATCATCATAAACCAAAGTATCGTTTTCCTGTTTTCCTTTGGTTGTAACGTTTTTCGAAATATTTACTTCCGCGTCCACACATTGATTTATTTTAGTTTCAGAAGATCCCGTTAAGGGGGAAAGCGGCGATTCTTTGCTTAAACATTAATCTCTTCTTATAATAAATATTTGCTCTATGGGTTTATATATATTTAGTCTTTTCAATGCCCTAGCGATCGCATTAGGCGATTTAGCGATCTCTCTATATAACTCTTAGTCTTTCTCTTTTAAGATAGATACATAGATATAACGTTGCACCCTTATAATATATGTCTGTATGCCTGGCTGTCTACATTACATCATTATGACGCAATCAGTATGTGTGTGTGTATATGTATATATATAGTTGTGTGTGTATATATATATGTATTTTTTTTATGTCAGGGGACGTCTTCACGAACCAACGTATCGTCTTCCTGTTTTCCTTCGTTTGCAACGTTTTTCGAAATATTTACATCTGCGTTCACAGATTGATTTTTTTTAGTTTCAGAAGATCCCGTTAAGGTGGAAAGCAGCGATTCTTGCTTAAACTTTAATCTGTTATTTTAATATATACATTTTTTTTTTGCATACACAAAAACAAAATATAAACAATTAAGGCCAACGATTACATACGATGCATACACAAGAACAAAATATGAACAAACAACGCCGGCGATTACATAATCACATGCATCACTGACAGATATTTTTGCATACAAAAAAAATATATAAACAAACAAGGCCAACATTTGCATACGATTACAAAAGTTAGTCTTAGTGTATTTCAGTGTATTTAGTGTATGTATTTATTTGTTTCTATTACTTCTGTATTGTATTTATTTACTTTGTTCTTAACTCTGTAGCGAAGATAAAGTAGTTTTAGATTGATGTGTGATATTGGGAAAAAAATATTTTATTTTGAGGGGGGGGGGGGGGGGGGGGATGAAAAAGAGGAGGAGATGAGAGAAAAAAGTGGAGAGGGAGGAGTATAATGAGGAAGGATGAGATAGGCGGAGAGATGGGTGATAGAGAGAGAGAGATAGCTTTTATAACTGAGAAAAATATATTATTTTACATATAGTTATAAAAGCTATCTCTCTCTCTCTATCACCCATCTCTCCGCCTATCTCATCCTTGCTCATTATACTCCTCTCTCCACTTTTTACTCTCATCTCCTCCTCTTTTTCATCCCCCCCCCCCTCAAAATAAAATATTTTTTTCCCAATATCACACATCAATCTAAAACTACTTTTCATATGTTGATTTAAAACTGCACTATCCACAAGTGTTTTTTTAACCTTCATATCATGTCTTCCTGTTTTATCTGATGAAAACACAAATACTATTGCATGATGATATTTGTTTTTGAAATGCGCATAATAAAATACATGGAACTCTTTTAACCATCTTTTGTTCTTATATATTATGTATACTCCAGTCCTACAAACTGTAGAGTGCTTCTTATCCGATATCTGCATTGCTTTATTGTACTACAATAAAACTCACCTCCTATATATATATATATATATATATATATATATATATATATATTCGTGTACAGATATTTTTGCACACACAATAACAAAATATAAACAAAAGTATTAATTTCGCGATAAAGTATTGATTTCCTTCACACGCAAAAAACTCCTGGTAATCTACGACGAATTTTTTTTATAAGCACAAAATCTAGACACCATCCCGAGGCCGATGTATTCCGTATTTCTCTGTACTGTTATATATATATATATATACATACATACATACATACATACATACATACATACATACATACATATATATATATATATATACACACACACACACACATATATATATATACACACACACACATATATATATATATATATATATATATATATATATATATATATATATATATATAGGAACGAGTAGGACCCCGACGGCTGAGCTCAAGCCTTTTCGACGGCTAATTCTGGACTGAATTAGCCGGCCAGAATTAGCCGTCGAAACGGCTTGAGCTCAGCCGTCGGGGTCCTATTCGTTCCTATATATATATATATATATATATATATATATATATATATATATATATATATATATATATATATATATATATATATATATATATATATATATATAGAGAGAGAGAGAGAGAGAGAGATTACAGTAATCAAAGTTCAGTTTAAGTCATATATTTGCTTACAATTGTTTCCTCCAAACCGAGGTTTGGATTCTTCGGAGCAGTTATTTATAACATACTTGACCTCCTTTTCAACCCAAGAGACACATAAAACATATGCGCATATTGATCAACAGTGGGGTGACATTCATCAAATGAAATAGCATGGCAATTTACATATAAAGTGTTACATGATAAAAATAAAATAAAATAAAAGCAAGAGTGAAAATAAAGATAAACATGAAGCGTTGGTAGTCTATGAAGATAAAGCAAGAGGAAAGCTTAGAGTAGTCAGTGCATGAAGCAATCTCCCGTGTAGCATGCAAGCTTGTCTTATCTATACATGATTAGAGTGCGTCAGAATGATATTTGCAGGGTCAGGCAGTTGAAGCAGGCAATCGATCTTATAATATAGGCTGAATTATTAAGTCATTTATTCTCATACATCTGTATGATATACAGTCTCGGATGCGGGGAAACACCAAAATATCAAAAACCTTCAACATACTATAAACCTTATTGTATCTTAGGCAAGGTCGTACCACTGTCCTTGCTCACACCACCACTCACATAATCCATGAGATGCAATATATATATAGAGAACATGCGACTATCGTATAATTCGCAGTGTTTCAGCATATAGTCAAGCTATAAACGGTATCCAGTTGGTTCTTAATTAACATATCATGCTGTCCGGAATTTGGAGGAAACAATTGTAAGCAAATAAATGACTTAAACTGAAAATAAGTTCGTCCGCAATACTACTCCAGAGAAAACCCAACGTACACAACTGTAACTGCACCTATCCTGACAACTGCCCCCTCGGCAATAACTGCCTGGAAAAAAAAATTATTTATAAGTGTACCATTAAATCCGGAGGCAACGAGTGGTATTACGTGGGATCAACGGCAACATCGTTTAAATCTCGATTATATAGGCATTCTTACTCAATAAAACACCAGAGCCAAAGAAATGTAACAACTTTAGCAGAAAAAGCTTGGACGCTCAGGGATAGCGATCAAAAGTTTACTCTAAAATGGGAGAAATTAGCTAAAACCCAAAGCTTTTCCAGGAGCCAAAATTTCTGCAAATTATGTAATCTTGAGATTTATTACATAATCACACACAAGAAGAAATTGCTGAATAACAGAATTGAACGAACATTATTCTGCCTTCACAGAACTAAAACCCTTTTTTCCCACTACAAGCCGAATATTACATAAAAGAGAGACATCCCCCCAACTATATAAACCTCATTCTAGTTAGAAAAATATAAAAACAATCTCTTCTCAACATATATTAATAACCTTAAATTACCACACTAATAATGGAAAGATATGCTGATGAAAATAGGTGCAAATATGCGATAATGAATGTGTCTAAAAACGTCCATAAGTATGTATATATATGTGAAAATGTATATAAATAAGTAAATATATATATATGTTTGATGTGTATAGTAGGATGTAAGTGTATTCATGTATTAAAGTGCTTATATATATATATATATGTATATATATATGTGTGTATATATATATATATGTATAGATGTGTATGTATATGTATATGTGTACACATAGACTAGAGTATGTATGTATATATGTGTGTGTCTATGCGTGTGTATATAAAGATAAGTTGAGTATGAAAATGTATACACATGAACGCGTATGTATGTACACGAATACATGTGTGTATATATATATGTATGCATGTGTATATGTATGTAAGTATGAATAGGTGAATGTGAGTATATGTATTTTGTAGAGGTGTGCAAATATATTTGTGTGTGAATGCGTGGGTGAAAGGATACGTACACTTGAAAGAAAAATTTAAGTCTGAATGTTAATTAAGTGCAAACACAAAACCAACCACGCATATCTTTACTATCTCTAATCCTTCTATAAATTTAGAAAAATAACCAATAATATATTCTATAAAAATGTCAAAACAACAGATGGGAATCTAATTACTCACTGCCATCAAAAATTCTCACTGCTATCAACAAACCACTCCCTCAATTATTCTTCTAACAACTTCACCCCTCCCTCCTAATATTCTCTATCAAAACCAAATAGGTCCTCAATAATATTATTCTGATGAAATGACAGTAAATAATAACATTGAAATATTGAATGTCTGCATAACTAAAACTTTGTAGATAGCAGCTGTTTTCAGGTAATGTAACTGTTATAGAAACACGTGTCAATAAATTCCTTTCAACTAAACTGTATCCATTCAAATCTTTCTATTTTTCTCCGGATTGCTTTTGGAACTACAACTGGAACCGCCGAGCAAACTCTACGTGAGCTGTCAATCTACTGTGTGTAATATTTATATTACAATACAATGGAAAATACTGTATATATATATATATATATATATATATATATATATATATATATATATATATATATATATATATATATATATATATATATATATATATATATATATATATATATTTAGTTATATATATATAATTATATATATATATATATATATATATATATATATATATATATATATATAATTATATATATATATATACATATAATATAATATATATATATATATATGTATGATTATATATATATATATTCATATGATTATATATATATATATATATATATATATATATATATATATATATATATATATGAATATATATGTAATCTCTCTATATATAAAACAAAGATGTCTGTATCTGTGTGTGTATGATTTTTATGCATTTCCACATTTCTCTACCAATTTTGATGATTTTTTGTCCAATGTGCTCCAAATGTACCAGCGATGGTCATCGCGTAATAAACTTTACACAGCATTTCCTGCTTCAAGAAAAAAAATCGATAAAACTAAATACATGTTGTAACACCCTCTCTTACACGCTTAATGCCTCTCTCTACTACCCTCAACAATCTATTAAACTACATACATGTTGCAACTCTCTTTAAAAGATTCATCCCTCCCTCTACTCCCCTCTGCAACTCTCTTTAAAAGGTTAATGCCTCTCTCTACTACCCTATCAACGCGACACAAATTTTGAAAACGAAACAACACATCAATTTATACAACAACAAACAGCTTTATTCTCTCCGTCGCTCTTCCCTCTCTCTATAATAGATTATTCCCCCTCTCTAATATTTAACTACTTTACTCTCTCTGTCGCTCTTGACTCTCTATAAGACAACACTGTTTTACACATCTCCCTATAGTTTCTTAGTTTTACTCTCTTCGTTGCTCTTCTCTCTCTCTATAATAGATTATTCCCCCTCTCTATAATTTAACCAATGGGGGAGCCATTGGAGTTCTTTATTGACATACGGTTTTCGGGGGCTTTTTAAATCGGCTTATTGCAAATAACAACCCGCAAAATAACACTTCATATAACAGATTAATGATATAGACATATGAATCGGAATGTTTAAATTATTTATTTTTTACGACTTTAATTGGTTAAATATTAATATGACAACACCCATAGTGTTGTACTTCTGGCAATTCTACCGAACACACTGTAAGGATGAACCATTTCCCCCCGGTGTCAGATATCCCGTTCGATTTCCGGCGATCCTAATTCCCGGTGAGACCATGTTTTGCCATGTTCATTAATAAGTCACAAGGGCAAACATTGTCGGTGGCGGGCATCCATTTGGGGGAGCGATGCTTCTCCCATGCCCAACTTTATGTTGCCTATTCCCGCGTAGGGAGCAGGAATAGAATTTTTGCTTACACTGCTCAAGTGATGACACGCAATATCGTCTACAACGAGGTGCTATAGATGTTGGTGCAGGTGTTGGAGGTGTTGGAGTTATGCCATCTGGAAAATTATTTCCTGGTAGGGTCACCCATGGCGGATAGATCTGACACCCAGCCGTATCAGGGCCACCAGCTTGCAACCTTGGTCTGCTAAATTCGCTATTGGAAGATTATTAACCCATCATTGATTGTCCAAAATGCTAATTGGTTCGTAACTTTTAATAACCGTTTCAACTGCTTTATGCACTTAATTGATAAGCTTATTCGCTTTTAAGCCACGTTTACCTGTATGAAAGCTTTCATTGCAAATGAACAAACCCGAGCAACGCCGGGCAAAACTGCTAGTCATATATAAATTACTTTTTTTGCATGTTTCTTTCACCTGTGTCTTCTCACGATAGGATCTGTACACTTTTTTCTCCTATTCCTTTCCTATTTTTTCGCCTTTTCCCTGCTCCACTTCTTCCTCCCCCTCGCTGT
>OZ024742.1:89504987-89519987 GCA_964016885.1 Eledone cirrhosa | reverse complement strand
GGTAGTTGAAGTGGTGGTGGTGGTGGCAACGATATACTGGAAGTGCAACTTTGAAAAGAAGACAATTTAAAATTATTTATATATAAGAAATTATTTTTGTTTACGAAATTTAGTAGATAAATTATGTAATATTCATTCATTATTTATTCAAAATAATCCAACTTATTTTATAAACGGGATAAAAAAAAATAAACCGTACGCAGTCCCGCAGACCTTCCTTTATTATAGTTTAGATTTTGCTGTGGAAAAATGTGTGGAGATGATCAGTGAGAATGAGATGGAGTTCTGCGACGTTGACACAGACGAACTGGGCCTCCTACTTAGACCTACCTATGACACTGACTACCTAGACAGCCACGAGATTAGCCGTTTCTGCCCCAGTAGACCCATAAGAGGTAGACACCCTCCATAACCTCAATGGCAAAAAGGACTCACATGGGTAGGTGGATTGGATGGACCAAAGTCATACGGACCCCCAAAACAACTATCAGGTAAGAAAAATGGTCGCACATGCAATAGAGGCTAGTATTAAAACTACCCTAAAAGGCCACATATTCAAATTCAACGAGAAGATCTACACCCAAAATGAGGGAGCAGCCATTGGCGACAGCATCGCTGGTGATGTTGCCAACCTTTTTATGGTATGGTGAAAAAGGAGAGTCAAGGAACTCCTTGATGAGGGCTCCATAGACCTCATCATGTACTCTCGTTACGTAGACGATAGTAATATAGTAATATGGACACCCCCACAAGAGAGTACTAACAAGTATGATTTAGAATGTAGCACAATGGAATGCATCCAGCAGATAGCTAATTCCATACACCAGAGTATAACTGTAACTATCGACTACCCTTCCAAACACTCTAACAGTAGACTACCTGTATTCGACACGGAAGTCTGGATTAACACTATAGACGAGAGGGCCTAAATTCTCTACTCACACTACGCTAAACCCATGGCCCCCAAATACCTGATACTCAAAAACTCAGCAATGTCCAGTAGTGCTAAGTTTAATATTGTGATCGCAGACTTGGTACGAGTGACGAAGAACGTGTCCCGCATGTGCGATCCAACAGAAATGGAAAGACACATCCAACACATCATCAACTGCATGCAGTTCACTGGATACAACCAAAGAGACAGAATCAGAGTATACGAAGGAGCCGCGGAGAAGTATAAGACCCTCATAGAACTGGACATGAAAGGAATTTGCCCATTATACAGGAGCAAATCAGGGAATAGCTTAGATAAGACTATACATGAGATAAGGAAAGCCACCTCATGGTACGACAACCAGAGATACCAAAGTGTCATATTCGTGGACGCTACTCCTGGAAGGAAATTATCTAACCAGTGTAGAAAGGCCCTGAGAAAGACACTCTTAAAGATTAAGGTGGTAGAAAAGCCAGGAACTACCATAAAATCCCTGATCAGCAAAATATACCCTTTTAAGAAAACCCACTGTACTAATAGGAAATGTATTATATGTAAAGTAACCTCCCGGATAAACTGTAAACCTAGAAACGTAGTCTATAGCATAATATGTACAGAGGGTACTTGCAGAAACATAATAACAACATACACAGGCGAGATAGCTCGTAGCATAGGTGAAAGGATAGACCAACACTGGGGCGAACTAAAAGGACGAAAAAACGGTTCAGTACTATACGAACATGCCAGACAACAACATGAGGGTAACATAGACAACATAGAAATTAAAATAATATCTAAACATAGAAATGACCCAGCAGATAGGCAAATCGGAGAGGCAAATGGAATAGAACTTAGAAGGCCAAAGCTAAACAGAAAAAATGAATGGAATAACAACACTCAAACAAAGAATACTGACCTAAGAGAAATATAAATAAATAAATAAATATATACACAAGCACAATAACAACAAACACATATAAACACACACTAGTAAACTAAGATAGAATACAATAACCAAAAGACAGTTACCTAAACGCGAACACACACGAAACACTATACATACACGCAAACGCAAGCGCAGAGAAGACAAAAATAAATAAATAAATAAAGAGATTAAATAAAGATGGCGTAGATATACAATAAAACAGGAGGAACGTAATAATAGCACCACTGACGATGTTGCAGATGTGCAACGAAAGAACTTTGTTAGACTATATATATGTGTTTGTGTCTATATTATATATGTACTCTTTTACCGTTGGTCAGTCAATGGTAAACATTGAGGACCGAATAAATTAACTGATATAAAAGTTACAGAAGCGGAAACCAACCAAACAGTGAGTGTGTTCTGTTATTAATTTTGGCAACATTATTACAACAATATGACCCTCTCCAAGTATAACAATATATATATATATATATATATATATATATATATATATATATATATATATATATATATATTCAAATCGGCAAACAGCGAAAGACACCTTCCGGACTTGTCCGACAGACAACCTTTTCCCCCACCCCGGAAAAAAACCCCAGTTGATGGATGTGAATCCAAAATATATAGGGACTATTAAATCTCTCCCAAGGTAACTCTCTCTTGTGTTGTTATTTTTATGTTTATCCTTTTACTCTTCCCTCCATTCTGCACATCTCACACATCTTATACACACCACGCTTCTCAACGTACACCCACTTACATCTCTCTCTCCACCACCGGACCTTGTTACCCGGAGATTTACCCATTTGCATTGTCGAGGCTTCCAATCGACTTATAGATATTTACTTATTGTTCCACAGTGCTTCAAGCAAACTTCAATACTCTCTTATATATATATATATATATAATATTTTCCGTAGTGTTGTAATATGAATATTACACACAGTATATGGACAGCTCACGTAGAGTGTGCTCGACGGTTCCAGTTGTAGTTTCAAAAGTAATCCGGAGAAAATAGAGTATATAGATGAAAACAATCAAAACACGAAAAATAAATCCCACATAGGGAGATATAATAACACAACACCAAACCACACTTACTACCATATTATACACACCAGTAAACCAACAAACAAAACTAATAGAAAGCGATGCAAAGAGTACTTATGGTATAACCCTGAATACAATAGTTCCATTAGTACAAATTTACCAGTACTCTTCTTTAAAATAGTTAAGAGACATTTTCCTACATCACACGAATACCACAAAATCCTAAACCCTACCACTATAAGACTGTCATACTCTACAGCGTTAAACCTTGAACAACACATAAAACAGATCAATACTAGAAGGTTAAACGAAAACACTAAAAACTTAAGTACAAAGAACACAAAAAAACAGTAGACAATACACTACAGAACATAAATAAACCACACCCAAGTTCGTCCGTAATACTACTCCAGAGTAAACCTAACTACAAAACCAACGTACACAACTGTAACTGCACCTATCCTGACAATTGCCCCCTCGGCAATAACTGCCTGGAAAAAAATATCATCTATAAGTGTACCATTAAATCCGGAGGCAACGAGTAGTATTACGTGGGATCAACGGCAACATCGTTTAAATCTCGATTATATAGGCATTCTTACTCAATAAAACACCAGAGCCAAAGAAATGTAACAACTTTAGCAGAAAAAGCTTGGACGCTCAGGGATAGCGATCAAAAGTTTACCCTAAAATGGGAGAAATTAGCTAAAACCCAAAGCTTTTCCAGGAGCCAAAATTTCTGCAAATTGTGTAATCTTGAGATTTATTACATAATCACACACAAGAAGAAATTGCTTAATAACAGAATTGAACGAACATTATTCTGCCGTCACCGAACTAAAACCCTTTTTTCCCACTACAAGCTGAATATTACATAAAAGAGGGACATCCCCCCAACTATATAAACCTCAATCTAGTTAGAAAAATATAAAAACAATCTCTTCTCAACATATATATGTATATTAATAACCTTAAATTACCACACTAATAATGGATAGATATGCTGATGAGAATAGGTGCGAATATGCTATAATGAATGTGTCTAAAAGCGACCATATGTATGTATATATATGTGAAAATGTATATAAATAAGTAAATATATATATATGTTTGATGTGTATAGTTAGATGTATGTGTATTCATGTATTAAAGTGTTTATATATACATATGTATATATATATATATATATACACATAGACAGGAGTATGTATGTATATATGTGTGTGTCTATACGTGTGTATATGAAGATAAGTTTAGTATGAAAATGTATACACATGAATGCGTATGTATGTACATATATATATGTATATATATGTATATATATATATATATGTGCATGTATATATGTATGTATGAGCATGTATGTATGTGTATGTGAGTGTATGTATTTTGTAGAGGTGTGCATATATGTTTGTGTGTGAATGCGTGGGCGAAAGGATACGTACACTTGAAAGAAAAATTTAAGCCTGTATGTTAATTAAGTGCAAGCACAAAACCAACCATGCATATCTTTACTATCTCTAATCCTTCTATAGATTTAGAAAAATAACCAACGCCAAATAATGTATTCTATAAAAATGTCAAAACAACAGATGGGAATCTAATTACTCACTGCTACCAAAAATTCTCACTGCTATCAAAAAAATCTCTATCCACTCCCTTAACTATTCTTCTAACAACTTCACCCCTCCCTCTTAATATTCTCTATAAAAACCAAACAGGTTCTCAATAAAATTATTCTGATGAAATGATTGTTGATAATAACATTGAAATATTGAGTGTCTGTATAATTAATACTTTGTAGATAGCAGCTGTTTTCAGGTTATGTAACTGTTATTGAAACACGTGTCAATAAATTCCTTTTAACTGAACTGTATGCATTTAAATCCTTCTCTCTCTCTCTCTCTCTCTCTCTCTCTCTCTCTCTCTCTATATATATATATATATATATATATATATATATATATATATATATATATATATATATATATATATATATATACACGGGTGTGCATGATTGTGTATAGAAGATTATATTATTAAAAGGAATTCCAACTTTGTATGATTTACTCGTTTTATTTACAATCCTTTAAAATTATAATGGTATTAGAATGAAATAGTATGGCAGAATATTAAATGTTAAGTGTTAACTGAACAAGTACTTTCATGCTTTCGCAATCTTCAAGTTCATATTCTGGAGTGACAGTCAAGTTTGCATTTTTCACAGTCGAATATTGCAAACTTGACTGTCACCACAGAATATTAACCTGAAGATTGCGAAAGCATGAAAGTACTTGTTCAATTAACATTTAACATTTAATATTCTACCATACTATTTCATTCTAATATCATTATAATTTTAAAGGATTGTAAATAAAACGAGTAAATCAGACAAAGTTGGAATTCCTTTTATTAATATATATATATATATATATATATATATAGTGAAAAATGGAACGGGAACAAAACAAAGAGGCAGTACGAACAAAGGTTTATTATTTACACGGTCTTGAGATTGTTGAGGGGGGGGCGACGTTTCGGGCATAAGTCTTCAGGCGAAAAGTGTGTGGAAAGAGAGTTCCAAGGTTGAGTAAGGGAGTGGGGGAGAGACATTTAGAAAAGAGTGGGTAAGTGGAAACGGTGGAAGGAGTACAAATGAAAATAAATATAAAAAAATAATAAAAATAAAAATAAACATGAAGATAAACAAGTGGTGGAAGGGTGTAGGGCGTGTAGGGTGGTGGCGGGTGGAGTGGGGAGAGGGAGGCGGGGTGTCCGAGCGGGGAAGGCTGAAGGTGGTGTGTGTGTGTGTAGGTGTACGTGTGTGTGTATTTGAACGTGAGAGTTGGGGGGAGAACGAGGTTCCATGTTCAGGAAAAGGTCTGTGTGGGGTGGGTGTAGGTCGATGTGTGTGCGTATGTGGATGAGGAGGGGTGAGAGGGATGGGGGAGGGGGTATATATATATATATATTACAGATAACAAAATATCGTTATAGGTAATCCAGGTAGAGGCTGTGAATACATCGTATTATGGATAGTTTAGCGCACGGCGTTATTTGACTCAACAAGAGGTTTACGTAGGTGGCGAGTTTATGAGTTCTCTTGTATTCCTATGTTATTTTATCCTGGAGTAATAATATTGAAAGAGTGAAGAACAACATGGTCAATTACAAAAACGGGTTTTATTTACAGCCTCACAATTGTTTCACTGATTAAGTTGTCTATATATTGCTGAACACTTGAAGCAGTGCTACTCAATGTTCAATACGTTGTTAGCTTAACCAGATCATCGGAGATAACTGTTATATTTCCAGTATCTTTACGAATTCAAATTACAGCATCATTAATAATATTAATAATAAAGATATAGAGAGAAAAACGAAAGAGAGATAGAGAGACGAAAGAAAGACAAAGGAGAACGGAAAAAAGAAAAAGACAGAGAGAATAGATGTTTGAAAGAGAAGAGAAAAGGATAAATAAGAAATAAAGGTAAATAAAAATAAAAATAAAGGGAAAAATAATGATATCAACAATAAATGAATAAATGCTAATAAATAAATGCTAATAAACAAGTTACATCTAGGATGATACAAAATAATACAAAATATGAAAATAAATAAATAAAAATGTTTATATGTGCGAAGAAAAGTAAACACAGTAAGATTATTGAGAGTAGTTGTGGTGTTGATGGTTAAAATATAGAGATACGAAGGTATAAACATGAAAATGTTAAATATATTTATGTGTGTATTGGTTATTTTAATAAATTAATTATATAATTAATTATTTGATTAATTAATTGCAAGTTATATTAGAAGTGAAAATAATATGATAAGATAAAATGCAAGAGTTGAAATAAATTTAGGGAAAGAAATAGAAAGATAGAAAGTGAAAAGTAAAGAGAGATATATATAATATAAAATATAAAATATAATAGGTTATGATGTTGGTTCATTGACAGATGATGACAATTATAATAATAATTCTTTCTACTTTTGGCACAAGGCCAGCAAATACACAGTGCATTACTGGTACTTTATTTTATCGACCCCGTAATGATGAAAGGCAAAGTTAACCTCATAATAATTATAATAATAATGATGATAATAGGATATTATAATAGATCTAAGTGGTACAATTAGAGTTATGGAATAGATGGGATGAATTAAGTTCGTCTAAAGTTATCAAATTTGGTCGCCGTTTTATACCTACAGAAAATAGTTTTTCAATTTTACTGTTAAGGAGCATTTTGTTGTATCTTAAAATTTGGAATAGCTCCATATTACAAAGACCACAGTGGGACATGCCAATTCTATAGGCTATTGTAGTTGATAACTGCATCCAGCTGATTCTGTATTCCTGGTGTGCATCTTTGATCTGCCAGATTTTATTGGCGAGCGTTGTTGTATTCATAAGCTTCCTGTTATTTATAGAGTGTCTGTGGACATACCACCTTTTCTTAACCCCCCACCACCCCGCCGTGGGCCCTATGTAGTGCCATGCTAAGTTGCCTGAATTTATAGTACATAGGTACATTATATTTGATTCCAGGCATCTATTTTGTAATGGGCATTTATCAGGTAGATGACAGTTACATTTTGATGCCACCCTATGTGCCGGTTCCTCGATATGGTTTAGTATGTTGTTATATATGGGCTGAGAATTGGGTTTGTTGATGTATTGTGGTGATGTGTTCTGACGGGTATTTTGTTTTGATGATGTAATGTGTTTGTGTTTTATATTTGGTGTTCTGGTACTTGTTTGCGGGCTAATTGTATTAGAGATTTCTCTTATAGTTAATTTCATGTATGTGCGATTCTATGCTGTTGGCAGTGGAGTAAGATAGTTTGATAGTTTTTCTATTAAAGATTTTATGATATTTATGAAGTTTAGGGAAGTGTTTGTCAACTAATTTAAAGAAATTATAAGGTAGTTTTGTTTTTATAGAGTTAAATATTGGATTGAACCATAAGTATTTTCTATCTCTGCATCTTCTATAGTTTCTAGTGGTCTTTATATTAGTATTCGGTTCAATTAATTATCGTGCTTGTTGCCAATTTCTATGTTTAATCCTAGATTTGTTGCTTCTATAGGTGTGGAGAGTGTTATTTCTGTTAAGCGTGTTGTTATTTTTTGTATCTGGTATGTATTTGAGTCTCTCTTTATGGCCTGCCTTAAGTAAAGCTATGTTGTAGTAGTTAGTGTGTTCGTTAAACATCTCTAGATTAGAAGATAAGCGCGAGATTCTAAGGGATATACTATGTGCAATGGAGTTAATTATGGTGCGAGGGTGATTACAGTTATAATTAATGTAAGCTAGATTTTCATTATTTTTATGGAAGGGTTCTATTAATCCAGTGTTTAGGTTAAGTGATACATCTAAGAAGTTAGCTTTTTTTAGTTGAGTTCAAAAGTGATGCTAAAGCCTAATTTATTGAATAATTTTCTAATCCATTTCCGTAAACTTCCTAAGTTTTGATTATTTAGGTTTTTAGCTAAAAGTAATGTATCGTCTCTATAAATTCCTCCCTGTAGGTTATCAAATTCCTATGTAAAATATGTGCTATATATATTCCGACAATGTCCGTTACTTGGGCTGAATCGTTCGATCCCATAGTGATATCATAGTTATTTTGTCTATTTTTTTCTTTCCCAGTAACTCTTATCGAACCTAACGATTGTTCTTCTAGAAGCTAGTATTATTTTAATTTCCTCTAGTGGTAGGTCAGAGTTTTTGTGTGCAAAGGTTAATGCCTTATTTAGGGTTACTGAGGAAATAGAAGAGTAGTAGACATTGATGTAAAATTGTATGAAGTCGGAAGATTCTTTATTGTCTACTTTGCTAAACCAATCTATTGTTTCGTTAGTGTTGCCGCAGAGCTTAATTATGATTTTTTAAAAATTTGTGGTATTATTCTGTCTAGTATATACTTGCTAATTTTGCCTATATCAGATTTTGATGGACATATTAATCTAATAGTAGGGTCATTTTCGAAGTTGCATTTATGTTCCTTCAAATTCAAAGTGGGTTTACAAGGGGTTAGACGTTCGGTTCTATCAGATAATTATAGTTTTTTTACTATATTAAGTCCTTCCTTGTTAATGTTATTGAGTGTAGAGTTTGTAGTTTTCTTCAAATTGTATGAAGTCTGAATATTCTTTATTGTCTAATTTGCTAAACCACTCTATTGTTTCGTTAGTGTTACCCCAGAGCTTAATTATGATTTTTTCTTTAATTTGTGATATTATTCTATCTAGTATATACTTGCTAATTTTGCCTATATCAGATTTTGATGGACATATTAATCTAATATTAGGGTCATTTTCGAACTTGCATTTATGGTCCTTCAAATTAAAAGTGGGTTTACAAGTGGGTTTACAAGGGTTCTATCAGATATTTAAAGTTTTTTTTACTATATTAAGTCCTTCCTTGTTAATGTTATTGAGTGTAGAGTTTGTAGTCTTCTTCAAATTGTATGAAGTCGGAAGATTCTTTATTGTCTAATTTGCTAAAGCACTCTATTATTTCGTTAGTGTTACCCCAGAGCTTAATAATGATTTTTTCTTTAATTTGTGATATTATTCTTTCTAGTATATACTTGCTAATTTTGCCTATATCAGATTTTGATGGACATATTAATCTAATAGTAGGGTCATTTTCGAAGTTGCATTTATGGTCCTTCAAATTAAAAGTGGGTTTACAGGTGGGTTTACAAGGGTTCTATCAGATATTAAAAGTTTTTTTTCTATATTAAATCCTTCCTTGTTAATGTTACTGAGTGTATACTTTGTAGTTTTCTTCAAATTGTATGAAGTCGGAAGATTCTTTATTGTCTAGTTTGCTAAACCGATCTATTGCTTCGTTAGTGTTACCCCAGAGGTTAATTATTAGTTTTTCTTTAATTTGTGGTATTATTCTATATAATATATACTTGTTAACTTAGCTAATTTTGCCAATAAAATCTGGCAGATCAATGAAGCAAACCAGGAATAAAGAATCAGCTGGATGAAGTTATCAACGGCAATAGCCTATAGAATTGGCATGTCCAGTGTGGTTTTTGTAATATGGAGTTATTCCAGATGTTAAAATACAACAACATGCTACTTAACAGCAAAATTGAAAGAACTATTTTCTGTAGGCATAAAATGGCGACCAAATTTGATAACTTTAGACGAACTTAATTCATCCCATCTATTCCATAACTCTAATTGTACCACTTAGATCTGTTATAATATCCAATTATCCTCATTATTATTATAATTGTCATCATCTGTCAATGAACCAAGATCATAACCTTTTATATTTTATATTATATGTCTCTCTTTCACTTTCTATCTTTCTATTTCTCTCCCTAAATTTATTTCATCTCTTGCATTTTATCTTATCATATTATTTTCACTTCTAATATAACTTGCAACTCATTAATAAAATAATTAATTATATAATTAATTTATTAAAATAACCAATAAACACATAAATATATTTAACATTTTCATGTATATACCTTTGTATCTCTATATTTTAACCACCAACACCACAACTACTCTTAATAATCTTACTATGTTTACTTTTCTTACATATAAACATGTTTTATTTATTTTATTTTCATATTTTGTATTATTTTGTATAATCCTAACTGTAACTTGTTTATTAGCACTTATATATTAGCATTTATTCATTTATTTTATTGAACTTAAATTATGTTAGTTTTTATTCTAATCATCCTAAAAGTGTTAAGAATGCAATAGTCAACAGTGTACAACAAAGAATATCCAGGCTATCTGCTAATAGATCCCTATTTAATAGTAAGGCTGTATATTATAATGAAGCGTTACATAAAGCTGGATATAACAATAGTATTGATTATATATAGAAAAAGATACTGAAAATAAGATTAATTATAAGCATAGTAATCATAATAAAAATAAATATAAAAACAACAACTTGATGCATAAATCGGGGAAAATATAAGAACTAGATCTATAATTTGGTATGCTCCGCCAGCATCTTTAGCTATTAAAACATCTGTAGCACATTTATTTTTTAAAGCTTTGGATAATGCTTCCCTAGGGCACATAAATATTAATCTATCTTCAATAGACACACAGTTATACACTCTTATTCAACAACTATGAGTTGTGCTCAAAATATAGCAAAAATAAATAGTAAAAATCTTAATTTGAACCAACGTTTAATTAGCAATAATTAAAATAATAATAACAATACATTAGTAATGGGAATAACAATAATAATAGTTTAAACATGAATAATAGTAGAACACATTTAAATAATAATGTAAATAATATTGAGAAGAAATGTAACTGTAGAAAGAAGTCCGAATGTCCTTTAGAAAATAATTGCCTTCTCAGGAATATAGTATATAAATGTACCATTAAAACAAATAATAATATATATAACTATACTGGTGCCACTTCATCTAAATTTAAGGAACGTTGGTATAATCATAGACAATCTCTCAGTAAACCAGATAAGAAATTTTCAACTTCACTTTCACAATTAATATGGCCTTTAAAGGACAATAATATTAAATACTCCATCTCTTGCACAAAATTAAATAATGCTACCCCCTATCGAAACTCAACTATTTCTCAAAATTGCAATCTTTGTAACATTGAGACTCTACAGATAATTACAAATTATGACAATTTAATCAACAAAAAAATAATGAATTATTTAGTAGTTGTTACCATAAAATCGGTAAAACTTTCCAGGCAATGTACAAGTTTCGGAAAAATATTGACAATTAATAATTTTATATATATATATAAGTTTTTGCCTTATTGTGGTAATAATTTATTGATATTTATATCTTTAGAATAATCTCATTAAGAGTCTCGTTATCCTATGTTTTGATTAGGTCAGTTCAATATGTAACTAGACATTATTTATGATATATACAATAGATGATTTACGGTTTTCGAAATATCGCGGAACGTGAGAGTAGAGATATGTTATAAATGTTTGCATATGGTGAATGAGTTATCTTCCTTTTGTTTACATTGTCCGTAATTTTTTTTTTTCTTTTTGACTAGCTTCCTAAGTTATATTAGATATGAAATATGTAGATTAATAATATATAGACTATCACTAAAAGGAAACTATATATGAAAATAAGTAAATATAGTAGTGAATATAACCTATCATTAATAAATGTAACAACTTTTTAGATTAAATGTAACTGCAGTTTAATCCTAGGAATTAAATGAAAATTAAAGAATAGTAAGATTCTATTAAGAGAATATCATAATTGAATAAAAGAATTTGGGTCATAGATGATCGAAATATATTAAATGTATTGATGGTGATATATGCATGGTATTAGATTTTAATCAATATTTAATAATTATTTAAATACGCTTTAAAGATGTTAAAGTTGTAACAAAATATTTATAGAATATCTTACCTTAAAATTAAAAATAATAATCTATAATGAATTAAATTAAATTATATAAATTCTTAATTAAACTATATATGTGATTGCTATAGAAAGTAATCAATACTGATTAATTTTGGTTTAATATATAAATATAATTAGCTAAATCATAATCAAATACAAAAGATATTCAATTGATTATGTGAATTGATTGGATGTCCTATTTGATCTAGCATTTGAAAACAACGGTTCCTTTCCCTATCCCGCTCTTTTTGATGTTCCTTTATTTTTCTTTATTTTCTTTACCCCCCTCTGTTCCCTTTACTTTCCTCACATCTTCCCTTTTTTGTCGTTATTCCTCTATTCTTTTTTATATATTTCTTTTATTCATTCATCCATTTATTTTTTATTCATTTATCTATTTATGTACGTATTTATTTATTATTATTTTTTTATCTTGCCTTTCCTCTTCTTTAAACCCTCTCTCATATCTATAATTTTCTCTACGTCCTTTTCTTATTTAAGTTTATCATATTATTTGTGGTATATACACATTGAGATTTGATGAAATAAATCACTGCCAATACTGGAATTGAACAATCAAGGTCGTAGCGGTATGTCATGTATCAAATCATATATTTTGTCTGATGATGACGTACTGAAAAAAGGTACAAAAAATTGTTTTGACTGGTACTGCACACATATTGAGAAGAGCACTATCTCTGTATGATTGATATCCCTCCTTTTATTTACATATGAATATGCACATGTGTATATATGTATATTGTTTTTTTTAAATTATAATCAATGTGCTGTATTAACTGACTTACCAATGCACACTGCGCATTTATTTACCCTAGGTGTCAGAAAGACACTCAGCATATATCTCAGAAACAATAATGAAACAAGATAAAAACAACAATAATAATAATAATATTTATACTTATATATACACTATATATAATTATAAACAGGAAAGGTCAGTATTCTTTTTATGCCACCTTAATACCAGTATGAAAAATAGCTGAATGTAAATACATCAGATGTCTTACAGAGTAGGAATATAAATTACAGAATAATCAAAACTATGTTCAAAACATTTTGTTGCTGACAATCTTTTCTTCCAAACTTTCGTTTGGAATCCTCGGAGCATTAGCAAAGTTTACACATGTAATTAACCTCATATTCCACAGAACAATCGTACACACACGTAGATATTACTGTTGTCACTAACGGTGTCATATTTAAAGAGTGAAGGTGATGTGGTTAGTATCATTGGATGCGACAAAGATTATAAAAGAATAATACAACAATTATAGAAGAATTAAAGGAGAAAGTTACTCGCAAAATGAGGACTTTAGCGGTACATAGGCAAACATATTGAAAGAGTTCAGAGGTATTATGCATGTACAGAGTAACAAGGTGAAAAACGAGCAATGGTACTAAGCATATACATCACAGCATGGCAATGGTATCACATAATACAATACAGGTGTAAACGCATATCAAGCAGACAGAGATGCCTGGGTATGAAAAGCAGTTTCTATTTTAGTTTATGGTGGATGCAATGTTAAAATTGTTCCGGTAATGTTCAAATGTATATGTGTTGTGAGTGTTAATACCAAGGTTTTCCTTTCCATTACGTTGGTTATATTTCGGGAAATATTTCTCAGTAGCTACAACTATGGATTGAGTATTGGTCTCACTACAATCTTATCAAAGATTAGAGTTGTTCTGGAGTGATCTGTCTAACGGTTTAATTTCAGGAAGTGATTAGAGATCTACACTAAGGGAAGCTAATGGGAAAGGGGAGGTAATTGCTGATTAATTTGAGTATAAGAGAAAAATGTATAATCTGGTGTTAGTTGTTTATGACTCCAATTAGTTAGATTCTATGTGTTAATATACACTATATTATATAATAAGTGAATCCTTTTATATAATGCTATTTATTTTAATATTTTAATATTTTAATATTTAATTTTATATACAATCTGCTTTCTATATAATGTGTCAAAGGTCTCAATTTACCACTACCTACCCATATACTAATTAAATGAATGAAATATTGGTAAGGAAGGTATTGTAGTTATATTAAGTGGTGGTAAATTTATGTTTATTCTCTATAATTATTATTGAGCATAGGATCTGAGATAAACAGGAGATAAGTGGAGGGATGAGCTGATACACGAATGTGATGCTATGGGGGTATTATATACTGATAAAACCTAGAGGTAAAGTGTTAAAGGTGGTGAGGAATCAAGATATGACATTGTTATATATTAGCAGCTAGGTTTGAAATTGTGGAAAAAGTGTTGGTGGTAGTGTCGACACGTGGAAAACGTTTCTGATTTTCTATTTAAAAGGTTTAGCTTAGAATAGAATATTGTGCGAGTCTCTAGAAGACAGAGGTTACATAATCATTTCGGTGGTTTATACGAGCTGGCCTTATCTATTACTTCCCATTGAAGTGTATATGGCCTATTCCTAGTTTTCAGAGAGTGTATGTAGTTAGATAAAGAAGTGGAGTTGGCTAGGTTGCGATTTTTTAAAGTGTGAAGATGCGCATATATCTCCTCTTGAAGCAGATCGAAGTAGAGCCAATATATGTTTTCGAAGTGTTATTTTTAACGACTGTGCATGAGTAAATGATCTCTTTGATTAAACAATTTTT
>OZ024742.1:89429987-89499987 GCA_964016885.1 Eledone cirrhosa | reverse complement strand
TGCATGTGTGTGTGTGTGTGTGTGTAATTTCCATAACGGCCAGAGAGAGAAGGATGTGTGAGAGGGAGATAGAAAGAGAGGAGTGAGAGAGAGAGAGAGAGAGAGAGAGAGAGAGAGAGTAAAATAAAGAAAGAGAGGAGTTAGTGTGACGCGAATATGATAAATACGGCGTTTATAATTTTAACTTATTTATTACACTTCTTAACTCTCCCCCTTCCACAACGTCACGTCTTGGGATTGTGTGCGTATGTGTGTGTGTGTATGTGTGTGTGTTTGTCTGTGTATGTGTGTGTATGTGTTTGTTTGTGTGTGTACGTGCGTATGTGTGTGCGTGTGTGCATGTGTGTGTGTATGTGTATAAATGTGTTAATTGTAAGAAATAACAGACGATACTTTAGCGATAAATACAGTGTTTATAATTTTAACTTATTACACTTCTTAACTCTCCCCCTTCCACAACGTCACGTCTTGGGATTGTGTGTGTATGTGTGTGTGTGTATGTGTGTGTGTTTGTGTGTATGTGTGTGTATGTTTGTGTGTGTATGTGATTGTGTGTGTGTGTACGTGCGTATGTGTGTGCGTGTGTGCATGTGTGTGTATAAATGTGTTAATTGTAAGAAATAACAGACGATACTTTTTATTAAAAAAATTAAATTCTAAAGCAATTTTGATGTCATAAATCATATTTTCAAAGTGAAAATCGTCATTTCTTTAATACTTATTCAGAGGTTGAAATATATTTACTGTTTGTCTTTTCGTTTTTAATCAAATATTTACACATTGCTCAACCGACACTGCTAAACACGATATTAGCAAAATTATTTTGTAAGTATGAAAATCTAATATATAATTTCCGTGTAGATAAAGCAGATGATAAAATATACTTTTTCGTCTTGCTTATTATTACAAAAATTTACACCTTGTACACAACTATTTATTTCTTTTAATTGATTTGTATCAGCTTTATTCAATTACATATTTTCGGTAGAAAGCCTCGAAAAAGAAAGAGTAACATTGGAAAAAAAACAAAAAATGCTTTTGCTTTGCGTTCTTTGCGCGCAAGCGAAACAGAAGAACAATGTGTGCTACGGCGTGCTCGCAATGCTGCTTCTACCTCGATCGCCAGAGCATTACAAACAACTGAACAAGCAGAACTCCAGCGTGCTCACAATGCTGCCTCTACTTTGAACATCAGAGCATTACAGAAAGCTGAACAAGCAGAACTCCGGCGTGCTCGCAATGCTGCTTCTAATTCCAATAGCCGTGCTTTAGAGACTGTTGACCAAAGGGCAACAAGGCTTGCGGCTGTTTCTCAACGGAAAATGCGTACTTATGTCTTTCCGAGGGATTCTACCTGTTACTGGTCTAAGAAAGGTTTTCAATACAACCCCCAAGAGGACTACTCATCCCATCCACATATCATCATTGGTAGTATGTCAACTGTTTGCGTCCATTGTAATGCAATGAGGTGGCCAGCTGAATCTACCGGTATATGTTGCTCCAATGGAACGGTTACATTGCCTTATTTACAAGTCGGTGCCGAACCTTTAATTCTCTGCTGCTTGGAGACCACCCTGATTCTAAACACTTTTTCAGAAATATAAGAGCCTACAATTCGGCTTTCCAAATGACAAGCTTTGGTCATACAACAATAAAAAGATGGGAATTATATGCCCACATTTAAAGTGCAAGGCCAAATTTACCATCAAATAGGATCACTTATTCCACAAGATGGCAAAGAACACAGTTTTCTCCAGATCTACTTTATGGGCAACGGACCTGAAGAAATTGCACGAAGGGCTTCAGTTGCTAAAGGAACGACACCTTCTCTTCTGCAGCCCCTTCAATATATGCTTCATTCCATAAACCCGTACATCACCATTTTCAAAACTGCTTTACAACGTAGAGATGCTAACAACAATCAATACAAGGTTGTCATTCGAAATGACCGCGCTCCACCAGGGCAACATCAGGGTTGCTTTTATAGACCCAAAACCGATGAAGTTGCGGTGATTATAACACGTCCTAATGAGAGCGCTTCAAACCGTGATATTGTTATTGAATGGCAGGACTCGCATCTTCAAAAAATAAATGAACTTCATCCCGCATATGATGCTCTCCAGTATCCATTGATGTTCCCCTTTGGCGACGATGGCTACCGCATTGATTTGCAAAAGTGTAATACTGTAAGTTTAATGCATCTTACACCAGGGAAAACCATTTCACAAATGGAATTTTATGCATTTAGACTTATGTTTCGCAAAAACGACGTCAACATTCTGCATAGAACACGGATGCTCCTCAATCAATACTGTGTAGACATATTTGCTAAGATTGACACTGAACGCCTCCAATGGATAAGACATCATCAAAAGGAACTGCGTTCAGAAGAATACGGCAATCTACGTGACGAAGTAAACCGAAATGATCAGGCTAATGCTTCGGATGTTGGGCTTTCTGTCATTCTCCCATCATCATACACTGGAGGCCCCCGTTACATGCATGAAAAAATGCAGGATGCTCTGACCTATGTCCGCCATTGTGGCTGTCCTGATCTTTTTATCACCTTTACATTCAATCCAAAATGGTTTGACATCCAGTCTCATTTACTTCATGGCCAAAATCCTTCACACAGGCATGATATCACATCCAGAGTGTTTCACATGAAGCTTATAAAAATGATGGATGTTTTAAAATACGGACAACTTTTTGAACCAGTAAGGTGCTTCATGTACACAGTAGAATGGCAGAAGAGAGGACTCCCACATGCCCATATTCTCCTTTGGCTTCAAAAGAAACTTAAGTCAACTGATGTTGATTCCATTATCAGTGCTGAATTGCCAAATCCCCAAGAAGACCCTTCGCTATTTCAAATCATAAAAGCCAACATGATACATTGCCACCTAAATCCAAAATCTGCATGTATGGACAATAGGAGATGTACAAAGCGTTACCCACGTAAACTCATCAATGAAACCAAAACTGGTGATGATGGCTACCCTTCATACCGTCGCCGAGCACCGCAGGAGGGTGGACATATTGCAAATATAACAATGCTTGGTGGTCAAGATTTCACTATTGACAACCGATGGGTTGTACCACATAACAGGGTGCTATGTAAAATGTTTTCAGCCCATATTAACGTTGAATTCTGCAACTCCGTCAAAGCAATCCAATACATCTGCAAGTATGTCCATAAGGGAGCTGATCGAGCAGTTATTGAGTTGGCTAAAAGCGATAACCCTGATGCTGCCTCAGATGAAGTCACGTGTTTTCAAACTGGACGCTACATCTCTTCTAACGAGGGATTTTGGCGCATATTCGGTTTTCCGATCCATGAACGTGAACCTGCAGTTATTCATCTCAACGTTTATTTGGAGAATGGTGAACGGGTGTATTTTAACCAAGAAAATATGCTTGACTGTGCAAGACAACCTCGAAGAACGACCCTTACCGGGTTCTTTGAAATTTGTACTTCAGACTCTTTTGCCAGAACACTTCTTTATGCGGAGTTGCCTACATTCTACACGTGGAATAAATATTCCCGCTGTTGGCAAAGAAGAAAGCGAGGACGCATTTCACAAAGGGATGCTTCGATGCGTGAGTCTGATGCCCTCTCAAGAGTGTACACAGTTCACCCGCTCAATTCAGAATGTTTTCACCTTCGTCTTCTATTGTACGTTATCAAAGGTCCGACTTCCTTTGAAGACCTCCGTACCGTCAATGGCCATATTTGGTCAACATTTAAAGAGGCCTGCTCCAAATTAGGTCTTCTCGACAACGATGACCACTATGACCACGCCCTCCATGAAGCATCAATGTTGCAGTCACCAATTGCTCTTCGTAAGCTTTTCGCCGTTATGCTGGTATACTGCAGTCTTGGGAATCCACAGTCTTTCTGGGATAAATATCGTGACAGCATGTGCTTGGACATCCTAATGCAATCTCGCTTTGCGTCCACAGACATGAATTTACAGTTTACACATGAAATGTACAATTGCGGTCTCATATTTCTAGAAGATATACTTTTGGAAATGACCGGCCATCCCTTGAAGAACTACTATATGGAATCCCCTAAAAGAGAAAATGAGGCTTTGTAACCGCCACGTACTAAGGGAGACATGCTACAATGCTGCCAGGCTTCTGTCCTAGATTCAAAAAAGAGAAAAACTTTTGAATTCTGAACAAGCTGATGTCTATACTTTTGTTTTGACCATGCTCGAAGACATAAACGGTGGCATCCTCTTCCTTGATGCGCCAGGTGGCACAGGAAAGACATTTCTACTAAACCTCCTTCTTGCCAAAGTTCGCCAACATGGACAGATTGCCATTGCAATGGCATCTTCAGGAATAGCAGCAACACTGCTAGACGGCGGCAGAACAGTCCATTCAACATTTAAGCTTCCCCTTAACATTGGTCATGTTGAAAATCCGACCACTAATGTAAAGAAGAATTCTGATGAGGCTGCTGTCTTTCGAAAATGCAAAATGATTGTCTGGGATGAGGCGACAATGTCTCACAAGAATGCACTTCATGCAATCAATGCAACGCTACAAGACCTGCGCTCCAACTCTAAACCTTTCGGTGGCGTCGTTCTGCTTCTTGCTGGGAACTTTCGTCAAACTCTTCCCATCATCCCAAAAGGTCAACCAGGTGATGAAATAGACGCTTGCATTAAACATTCTCATTTTTGGCGCTTCGTCCAGTCGAGAATGTTAACCATCAACATGCGATCGATTCTCCACCAACAAGACGGTAACAATTATTTTGCTTCAAAGTTATTGGATGTTGGTAATGGGAACTTACTAATCGACGTAAACGGTTTCGTTGACATAAGTACCATCGGCAACTACGTCTCCAGCCATGGGGACCTTTGCACAAAAGTTTACCCCGACCTCTCAACAAATTACGTCAGTCATCAATGGATGTGTGAAAGGGCTATCTTAGCCCTTACGAATGCCACCGTCCAAGCTATTAACACATGTCTGCTTTATCAACTTCCTTCCCAAGAGCGATGTTGTGCTTCGATTGATTCGATTACGGATCCAACGCAAGTAACGTTTTACCCAACAGAGTTTTTAAACTCACAAGAACCATCGGGAATGCCACCGCATAAACTCTGCCTAAGACTTGGATGTCCCATCATACTCTTAAGAATTGAACTCTTTCCGATGAAAAGAGTTCAATTCCCCATTCGATTAAGTTTTGCAATGACCATTAACAAAGCCCAGGGGCAATCACTAAATGTGGTTGGGCTGGACCTCAGTACCCCATGTTTTTCACACAGACAACTGTATGTGGGATGTTCAAGAGTTGGAAACTCAGCAAGTATCTTTTACTACGCTCCCGGAAGATTTACAAAAAATGTGGTTTACAAGGCAGCCCTCCAATAGTTTATCCAATGCTGCTTCTACTTCCAATAGCCGTGCTTTAGAGACTGTTGACCAAAGGCTTGCGGCTGATTCTCAACGGAAAATGCGTACTTATGTCTTTCCGAGGGATTCTTCCTGTTACTGGTCTAAGAAAGGTTTTCAATACAACCCCCAAGAGGACTACGCATCCCATCAACATATCATCATTGGTAGTATGTCAACTGTTTGCGTCCATTGTAATGCAATGAGGTGGCCAGCTGAATCTACCGGTATATGTTGCTCCAATGGAACGGTTACATTGCCTTATTTACAAGTCGGTGCCGAACCTTTGAATTCTCTGCTGCTTGGAGACCACCCTGATTCTAAACACATTTTCAGAAATATAAGAGCCTACAATTCGGCTTTCCAAATGACAAGCTTTGGTCATACAACAATAAAAAGATGGGAATTATATGCCCACATTTAAAGTGCAAAGCCAAATTTACCATCAAATAGGATCACTTATTCCACAAGATGGCAAAGAACAGTTTTCTCCAGATCTACTTTATGGGCAACGGACCTGAAGAAATTGCACGAAGGGCTTCAGTTGCTAAAGGAACGACACCTTCTCTTCTGCAGCCCCTTCAATATATGCTTCATTCCATAAACCCGTACATCACCATTTTCAAAACTGCTTTACAACGTAGAGATGCTAACAACAATCAATACAAGGTTGTCATTCGAAATTACCGCGCTCCACCAGGGCAGCATCAGGGTTGCTTTAATAGACCCAAAACCGATGAAGTTGCGGTGATTATAACACGTCCTAATGAGAGCGCTTCAAACCGTGATATTGTTATTGAATGGCAGGACTCGCATCTTCAAAAAATAAATGAACTTCATCCCGCATATGATGCTCTCCAGTATCCATTGCTGTTCCCCTTTGGCGACGATGGCTACCGCATTGATTTGCAAAAGGGTAATCCTGTAAGTTTAGTGCATCTTACACCAGGGAAAACCATTTCACAAATGGAATTTTATGCATTTAGACTTATGTTTCGCAAAAACGACGTCAACATTCTGCATAGAACACGGATGCTCCTCAATCAATACTGTGTAGACATATTTGCTAAGATTGACACTGAACGCCTCCAATGGATAAGACATCATCAAAAGGAACTGCGTCCAGAAGAATACGGCAATCTACGTGACGAAGTAAACCGAAATGATCAGGCTAATGCTTCGGATGTTGGGCTTTCTGTCATTCTCCCATCATCATACACTGGAGGCCCCCGTTACATGCATGAAAAAATGCAAGATGCTCTGACCTATGTCCACCATTGTGGCCGTCCTGATCTTTTTATCACCTTTATATGCAATCCAAAATGCTTTGACATCCAGTCTCATTTACTGTTTGTCTTTCGGTTATTAATAAAAAAAATTATACACTGTTCAACCGACACGGCTAACGATACATTTCTCTATGTTCACATTTTAATGACACATATCTGTAAATAAAACTTGCTCTTTTTGAATACAGTCTCATTTTTTTTTATTGAAAGAGATGTTCAGGTAAAATTATCCTCCAAGTTAAACATACAACACGGAAATTGACCATTAACATTGCAGCCCTACCAAGAACTGACACCGTCCAATGGACGGGAGTCATTTGCTAGTCTTATATATAATTCCCGTTCTGTGTGTGTGTGTAAAAGTGTTTCACTTGGAAAATATTCCATCGATCTCTGTCAAATTAAACACATAGCCAAAATAGGCTACGGTTTGTAACATCAAGAAAAACTTATTTCATAATGATTAATTTCGAAGTCACAAACTTCGATTTTATAATCTTATAGACTTTTGCACTAACAAATTCCATGACGGCCATTTAAGAGAGAGAGCGTTCTTTTTACACACTTCTTAACTCTCCCCCTTCCACAACACGACGTTATGGGATTGTATGTGTATGTGCGTGTGTATATGTGTGTGTATGTGTTTGTGTGTGTATGTGTGCGTGCATGTGCGTGTGTGTGTGTAATTTCCATAACGGC
Organism: Eledone cirrhosa; assembly: GCA_964016885.1. Lineage (NCBI taxonomy): Eukaryota > Metazoa > Mollusca > Cephalopoda > Octopoda > Eledonidae > Eledone > Eledone cirrhosa. Next base: position 89,492,584 of record OZ024742.1, on the reverse strand, counting down.
CAGAGAGAGAAGGGTGTGTGAGGGGGAGATAGAAAGAGAGGAGTGAGAGAGAGAGAGTAAAATAAAGAAAGAGAGGAGTGTGTGTGACGCGAATATGATAAATACAGCGTTTATAATTTTAACTTATTTATTACATTTCTTAACTCTCCCCCTTCCACAACGTCACGTCTTGGGATTGTGTGCGTGTGTATGTGTGCGTGTTTGTGTGTATGTGTGTGTATGTTTGTGTGTGTATGTGTTTGTGTGTGTGTGTACATGATGGATGTTTTAAAATACACATTGTTCAACCGACACGGCTAACGATACATTTCTCTATGTTCACATTTTAATGACACATATCTGTAAATAAAACTTGCTCTTTTTGAATACCGTCTCATTTTTTTTTATTGAAAGAGTTGATCAGGTAAAATTATCATCCAAGTTAAACATACAACACGGAAATTGACCATTAACATTGCAGCCCTGCCAAGAACTGAAACCATCCAATGGACGGGGGTCATTTGCTAGTATATATATATATATATATATATATATGTACAATATTAAATAAATGGAAAACTATATTTATAAAACCATATTTATTTCATTATATATATTTCGGGGATATCATATTAACAATATGCTATGCCTTCATCAGACAAAATACAATATAAACAGTTTTATAGATAAATATATTCGACATACCGTAATATATCAGTTATAAATATTTACTAGTTGTAACCCAACAATTTTAAATATAACTTTACATATATATATATATATATATTTATTAAAATAACAGATTAAAGTTTAAGCAAAGAATCGCTGCTTTCACCCTTAACGGGATCTTCTGAAACTAACAAAGTCAATCTGTAAACGCAGAACTGGATATTTCAAAAAACGTTGCAACAGGAGGAAGACAGGAAGACGATACTTTGGTTCGTGGAAACGTTCGCTAGCAAAGAACGGGAAAAAACGAATAATACGTCATTAATAGGAGCGGTGAAAAACAATTACACGCAAAGACAGAACCACGTTTATGGTATAAAAGAGGTCGTAGACTAATGTTCTCTTAGGTGGTGCATAGAGACGTTCTCTGGCAATGAACGAAAAAACGAAGATAATACGTCATATGTGGACCGTGGAGAACAATAGCACGCAAAGACAAAACCACGTAAATGGTATAGCAGAAGTCGTAGACTAAAATTCTAACTAGGAGACCAAATGAATCTCCACTACAGAGTTAAGAAAAAGTAAATAAATACAATACAGAAGTAATAGAAATACATACACGCAAACAAATACGTACATACACAAGCATACGCAAAACCTTACCATAGGTATACAAAACCACGCACATATAAATATGTGTGTGTGTGTATGCGTGTATACAAATAAATAAATAATTATATAAACGTATATAAATAAATAAATAGGTATATAACAAGCGCACACACATACCTACATATAAATACACGAATGTTCGGAGACGTAGGTCAACTAAAACAAGAAGTACACATTACACACACCCCCCATACGTACGAACCCGCATACTCACACAGACGCAAAACTCCCGTGAGTATGGTAAGGTTTTGCGTATGCTTGTGTATGTACGTATTTGTTTGCGTGTATGTATTTATTTATTTCTATTACTTCTGTATTGTATTTATTTACTTGTTCTTAACTCTGTAGCGGAGATTCATTTGGTCTCCTAGTTAGAATTTTAGTCTACGACTTCTGCTATACCATTTACGTGGTTTTGTCTTTGCGTGCTATTGTTCTCCACGCTCCACATATGACGTATTATCTTCGTTTTTTCGTTCATTGCCAGAGAACGTCCCTATGCACCACCTAAGAGAACATTAATTTACGACCTCTTTTATACCATAAACGTGGTTCTGTCTTTGCGTGTAATTGTTTTTCACCGCTCCTATTAATGACGTATTATTCGTTTTTTCCCGTTCTTTACCAGCGAACGTTTCCACGAACCAAAGTATCGTCTTCCAGTCTTCCTCCGGTTGAACGTTTTTTGAAATATCCAGTTCTGCGTTTACAGATTGACTTTGTTAGTTTCAGAAGATCCCGTTAAGGGTGAAAGCAGCGATTCTTGTCTTAAACTTTAATCTGTTATTTTAATAAATATTTGCTCTACGGTTCTTATATATTTGATATATATTTATCCTTATCGAGCCCTCTTTGGATTTTAGTCTTCAAATTTATTATTATTACTATATATATATATATATATAGTAATATAATATAAAGCTGGGTGTCGTGTGTATTATATATGTATGTATGTATGTATGTATGTATGTATGTATGTATGTATGTATGTATCCTGAACACTTCCCTATAGTGTGTTAGCTTTACTCTCTCCGTCGCTCTTCACTCTCAAATATTATAAAGTTGAGCGTCGTCTCTCCGTCGCTCTTCTCTCTCTATGTAATAGATGATCACCCCTCTATTTAATTTAACTGCTCTACTATCTTTGTCGCTCTTCACTCAAAAATATTATAAAGTTGAGCGTCGTCCCTCTCTCTCTCTCTCTCTCTATCTATCTCTCTCCCTGTTTCACCCTCTTTATAATTTAACTGCTTTACTCTCTCTGTCGCTCTTCACTCTCTATATGACAACAGCTTTAGTTTCCGTATCTCCGTTCAATACACACACACACACACACACACGCACACACACACACACACACACACACACACACACACACACACACACACACACACACATACATATATATATATATATATATATATATATATATATATATATATATATATATATATATATATATATATATATATATATATATAGACAGAGAGAGAGCGATTTAGAGACAGATTAGGAAAACTACACACACACATCTAGAGAGACAGAAAAACAGAGGGAGGGGAAAAGAGATAGGCCGTTAGACAGAGAGAGATACAATTAAAGTGTTAGTTATTCAGAGAGAGAGAGAGGGATAGAGAGAGAGAGAGAAAGAGAGAGAGTCGGAAGGACAATGTGACACTGGTTGGTGTGTGGTATCTTTGCAGTGGAGTGGTGGTGGCAGATATACTTAGCCGGCGCCAGCCGGTCGGGTCAGCTAGTATTATTATAAAGCTGAGCGTTGTGATATATTAGTAAAAGGAAAAGAAAATGCTGACAAAGTTTCCCAGTTAAAAATAGTTTAATTAGGAATAAGTAAAAATTAGTAATAAGTATTGGTTAGTATTCAGTTTTAGTTTTAATTTTTACCGGTTCAAAAATAATTTTGAGATAGAGCGTCCGTGAAGTTTGCTCTAATCAGATTAGATTAACAATTATAACAGATTAGAGCAAACATCATGGACGCTCTACCTCAAAATCATTTTTGAAAAGCATTAGAAATGCGTAACCGGTAAAAACTTAAACCTAAAACTGATAACCAATAATTATTCCTAATTAAACTATTTTTCACTGGGAAAAATTTGTCAGCATTTTCTTTTCCTTTTACTAATATATCACAACTCGTGTGTTACACCTCTATTCTTTTATATATATAAATATATAAATATATATATATATATATATATATATATATATATATATATATATATATATATATATATATATATATATAAATGTGTGTATGTATGTATTTTCTATGTATGTACATGTTTATAACAAGCTGCATCCTTTCATGTATGACACATTGTGTATCTTTATATGATTTTGTGTGTCTATTCTATTTATGTATATATATATATATTTTTTTTTTATGCGTGCGTGGGTGTGTATACACAGCAGATGCCAATATAATAACAAAGATTACCGAAAAGAAGAATATTTATGCAGAACTGATGAGAAATCTGCAGATTCTCCACCCTGATTACACCTTCAGATTTATGCCTGTGATTATTGGGGCACTGGGTTATGTTAGTAACTGCCTCAATACGAATTTTGAGAAGCTAGGCTTCACAGGAACAGAAAGAACACAACTAGTTAGGAAATTACAAGTGCAATCCATTAATGGAACAGTAAAAATATGTAAAACATTCCAAATATTTTGCATCTAATAACTGCATATACACATGTACAGATACAAAGCATATACACATGCACACATACAACTCAAAACATACACATCCACACATACAATAACATCCATATCTAGACATGCATACATAATCTACCTCGTTGATGTTGTCTAAATTCCAATGAGAGTCTTGTGTCTATGTTAGAAACCGACTCTCTCTCTATTGGTAACCATTTGTGAAATTATAAAACCAGAAGAACATACATACACAGTAAGTCAACGCGATCATTTGCACATTTTGGCGGGGATACTATCTATTGAATTTATGATGAATAATATCTCCGACAGAAATGCCTCAACTAACAGTCGTGTTGAATAACTGGGTATTCTTCTGACTATATCCACTGATGACACCTTTTATTCGAATTCGTAGAGATATCTGACTAAATATATACTTCATTTTATAAGGGTTTGGTATAAACAGTATGGGTGGACACAGCATCAACAGTAACAATTTACCGAACACAAGGAACAAAAATAATTTACCGAATAAAACCAATGAGAAAATCAATGAGAAATGTAAATAAACTTATTCGGTTGTAGCTACAGAAGAAACCGAAATTATAAATCGCAGTTCTCTTGGAGTTGCCAACTTAATGATGATTTATTTAATTGTTATAAAATGGTGAAAACAATCCCTCCATTGGCTATATGTATAGAATGAAGCCTAACTGGGAGAAAATACACCTAGAGCTAACTCACTTCACAGCCAAACAATTACGCCAACAAACGAATTTTGTTAAAAATAAAAATAAGATAAATATTATTAAATGTAATTCCCCCAGAACAAACATGGAATCAACAACACGTTCTACAGGTCCTTATGCTACTAGACCTTCTAGCAGCCAGGTCAAACAGTGCCTTGAAGCAACTATGCCCGTAAGAAATTTGACCACGTGTACCATCTGAGTCTGCCTTGACTGTTGTGGAAACACTATCGATAATAATAATCAAAAGTATAAATAATTAAAATTTTCTCGCAACGAAATCTCCCAGAAAGAAATTAATTCATGTATAAACATTTCTCTTGCTGAACGTAATAAAACAACAATACTAAATAAAATAAAACCAAATAATGAAATCTTACGTGCTATTGACGAAATGGGGATGAATATTAACGACGGATTAAAACCCCCATATTTTGGAAAATCAACGCCTGTTTATATATAGCAACGACAATGAAGCCTTATATCGGTGATAGCAGAGATATTAAGAACAAAACACCACAAAAACACCGTCATATCATAATATAATAAAAGGAGGAGTGAGGGACTGCGTCCTACATATATTTTTTTATCCCGTCAGTAAAATAAGTTGGATTACTTTGAATAAATAATGATTGAATATTACATAATTTATGTACTAAATTCCTTAGCTGTTGATTAAATATAGTTGTTCTTATATATAATAATGGCTTATTTTAAGATTCACTTCTTTTAAAATTTTGAAATGTCAACACTTCCGGTTAGCGTTCATTATATCATAACACTTATTACATTGCTTATGTAAACGTTCATATATTTTCATCGTTATATAAGGTTTATATTTCTGTCGCTAATTTTCTTCTTTTTCGTTTTCATAAAATTTGCCGCAGTGCAGTTTATATATAATATCGTCTTTTTTTAATGTATCATGGATTCCTTTAAAGATTACAGAAGAGAGTGCAACACAGTCCCTCTTCAATTTCTGTGCATATTGTCAATTACGATTTTATTTGACATATCATATCTACATGCATATATATTTGCGTATAATATCAATATGGACACTACACATGCTAGCAGAAAACCACACGAAGGTGTATAACTAAAATAGAAAAAAAGATTGTTGACCTACGAAAAACTATAGGATATGTGACAATGCTCCTTACATGCAAACAAAAACAAAAATAAAACTTCACTCCTCAACAACAAAGAGTGAAAAATAAAATAGAAACGATGTTTGGTGATAGTGCAACCAGAAAACTTCAATATAAGCTGATCACCCTCAAACAAGAATTGAGAGTTGTCAGTGAGAAACACCGATAGCTGAAGAGGGTAGATGAAAGAAAAGTACTTCATTAAAGATTCAGACGAAACCAAACATCAGTCTAGAGAGATATGAAGGGCAAAGTAATAAAGGTCACTGATGCCCCATCCTAGAAAGACATAGATTCCTTCTGGAGAATAATATGGGGTGAAAAGAAGAATTTCAACAAAGATGCAGTGTGGATGAAATAAATCAAAACGAACTATTGCTCTTAAACTACAACAAAAACATACGAAATAAATGAGGATGCCCTTGATACTGTGATAGGAAAACACCAGCATAAGAAAACACCAGGAAGAGACATTATTGTCAGCTACTGGTACAAAAAACTGATATTCTATCAAATGTATCTTAATGACCTCTACCAACAAGTTCGCAAGGCAGACACACATCGATTCGCAGAACACCTGACCTAGGATTAGCAAAAACACATCGTCACTTCTGTTTCCCACAATCATTCAGCTCAGCATCTCTCTGTCTCCACCATTATATTACATCAAGCATCTCTAGTGACTCGCACCAGGACCAAGCAGTTATCTTTCATCCTAGAATCACCATCCGAAATTATTTCAGCTCTCCACCACCATGTGCTGTATCGTTTTCCACTTACTTTCCACTCACTCCGTCTCTTTTCTCTATGTATATGATTATGTTATGTTAAATAAGTGTGAATAAATCATTTGTTTGTTTTTAGGTGCATATCTATAATCAATATCGTAAGCAGGATTGAGCACTCGACGTGGTGTAGTTCCACCGTTATGTATAACGGAAGTGTGTGCACAGCAGAGTATTACTATAATAATGAATTAGATGAGAGTATGTTATAATTTCATCAAATTCTATTTAATACTTAATCCTTTGATACGTATTTAGATGGCATCAGTTATATAATAATCAGACACGCTCTCGTCAGTTAGTACTTTACTTATATAATCATTAGTGGTGTCATTATCAATCCGATACAGTAGTTGGCTGGCTTAGGTTTTGTTTCTTCACTGCTCAGCATGAATATGGAGTTACCCACAGATGTATTTCCTTTTGTGTATTACGTCGGGCGTGGACTTTCTTTGGTCTATATTTGGACGTGGACTTTCTTTGGTCTATATTTGGACGTGGTTCGTGTTTGCACATTCACACTTATTTTCACCCCCAAAATATTCTCCAGTTTATTGTTTCATTTGATACTTAGGGCAGTCCTCGGTTAATCAGTTCATATTTCACAGAAAGTATGTTTTGTCATTATGGTTGGCTTCAGACGAGTGAACTGGTCATTGTTTATAGTATTTGGTCAGTCGTCAAAATAGGCAATAAAAATAACAATAAAAATAGATGTAAAGCTAACAGCAACAACCACAACATGAACAACGATCCTGGCTTTGTAAATTACGGCCCCAGCATATCGTATCCCGTGCAAAAGCGAGTGGTGAACATAACAATGAATGGAAATAATACATTCTAAAATTCCTATTCCGTTAAAATTCCCTACAACTGAAATATTAACAATAATATCAATAACAATCACAATATGTTAAGATACAACAGTAATCAGCCGAAAAACCAAAGAGTGGACCGGATTACCTTTGACAGAGCAAGTCCCATGGACAGAACAAAAGCGGGTGGTACGAGGCAACGGTAAATATCCATCCCTTAACATGAGCATGAACCAGGAGCGAACACATTCTTCCACAGAAAAATAACAACTCACTGCAGATACAACGGTACTGAACAGAACACGCAACTGCAGAGACTCTAATAAGTGCCCACTGAAAAATGAATGCCTACAAAGAAATATAGCTTACGAGTCTAGGTGACAACCTGCAACTCATCATATAGATTAGGAGAAAAATCAATTATGTCCCAAAACCAATGGTATAATCACTGTATATCTGTTTATCTGTGTACACAAACTCCCCTAGATTTGGTACTTAAACTCAAAATGTAAAGATATTATTGACTGTAGTATATAAGATAGGTTCATAGCACTAAATTATAGGGCAATCTATAGTCCCCAGTATTTGAATAGTTCTTATGTTATCGACCTAGGTAAGATGAAGAGCAATATTTACACCGATGCGATTTGAACTCGGAAAGTTAATGGGATGTAACTGTATACAACAATGTACATTTACTGTCATTTTATGGTTTTCTAAACGCCACCACACTCCTAACTATAGTAGCATTATTTTCTTTTTTTTCAGTACTGGAAACTATGTAATTATAATTTGATTTTAACTTATCATTCGCATCCATAAAACTGACAATCACAATTGATGCAAGTTCGGTATAGTGATTTTTATGAGTAAAGGTTCTCCCAAAATATCACACACTGTTACCAATATAACCGAAAACACTCTGTCTCAATGTAGATATTTGTAAAAAGAGATAAATTCATGCCATCATGTTCCGACAAAAGTGTTCCACAACTTCAATAAACTTAGTAGCCAAACCCCCAAATTAAATCTTTAGAGAGTCAGTATCGAATAGAAGACATCAGAGACAAGTACAAAATCAATTATTACACGGTGTAATCTAATATATGGCATAAATATATTAATTTGTTTGAACTTACCGACACCGAACGACCAATACTTCGGTGTACAGGAAATATGAAAGAATTATCGTCATACCTTATTTTCTAATGAGACGTACCAGGTGAAATATTGATAATTAGGAATTTAAATTGAATTCACGTTACACGATATAAAACCAATAAATATCTATAAATATAAATATCACTTCAAAATCGTTAAAATTATATCAACCTCGGTATACAGATAGATTTTTAAAAAATGTTTCAGAGTTTAAAATTAGAGTAACATTATTACTAACTTTTAAATATTTAAAGAAAATATAGAATAATTACTTGTTTGAGGACTGTAAGGAGGCCAATAATGTGGTATAGGAGTTGGATGCCATGTTGTTTGCCATGGATAATGCAATGCAGTTGTTCCAACGACAGTCAGTAGAATACAAACAGTGATAACCAGGATCTGCGACATGATGTTATACATTTTGTTTTTGACTCCTAATTCAATTTAATATTGAACTGAGAGACATATTTATGGTGTTCTAGCACAGAAGCAAATTCCTTTAATTCCCACGCATGTGTTAAAATTAATATTGATGTTTAAGAGTTTCTCACGCCTTTGCATAATTTCAATAGATACTTTATAATAAATTAAATAATTAAATGGATTATTGAAATTAGTTAAATGTAAAATAAACCTGAATCGTGGGATAATTAATCCTGTTCCAGATATTTATTAGATCGTAAGATTTCATAATAATCATCATCATATTCATTTGCCTTTTCATTATCACCATCATCATCAGCATCATCGCTATCACCATCATCTTCCTCCTCGTTATCGTCGTTCTCAACAGGATCGCCGTTGTCGGAGTCACCATCATCGTTATCGCCATCATCGTTATCGCTATCATTATTATTATTATTAAGGGCGGTGGATTGGCAGTATCAGTAGAGGGTCGGACGCCATGCTTTCCAGCATAGTTATGTCCCTTTTCGATCTGAGTTCAAATCCCTCCGAGGTTGACTTTGCCTTTCATCCATACGGGGTCGATAAAATAAAGTACCAGTAATGCACTGGGTAATTGATGGCCTTGTGCCAAAACGTAGAAACAATTATTATTATTATTGGTTAATAAAGAAAACATCATCATCACCATCTAAAAATAAAATAAAAATAAATTAGTAATAATAATAAATATTTAGGTGTTCTGGAGGCAGATGACACCAAGAACAAAAAATGAAGGAACTGATGAGATCTGAGTACATAAGGAGAGTAAGGAGCGTGTTAAAGTCACATCTAAATAGTAGGAATGTCATAAGTGCAGTGAATTCCCGAGCTGTGTCTATTATTAGGTAAAGTGCGGGAATTCTGAAATGGAATGTTGCTGAACAAAAAGGAAATGGATAGGAAGACTAGGAAGCTATTGCCTATCTACAGCATGTTCCACAAGAGGATTGATGTCGATAGACTCTACTTAAATAGATATTAAGGTGGAAGAGGTCTTATCAGCTTAGAAGACTGTGTTCAGATGGAGAAAAACAACCTGTACAAATACGTGACTGACAGTAGGGAGCCAATGCCCAAAATTGTACTGAAGGAGAAGACAATAGACCAGGGGATGTCCAAGGAGGTAATCACAACAAGGAGGAAGAGCAACCTTCATGAAAAATACCTTCATAGTACCTTCTTTAAGAAAACTGAATTTAGAGATCCACAGACATAGAACTGGTTAAAAAGAGGAGACCTTAAAAAAGCAACAGAAATAATGCTAATGGCTGCGAAAGAGCAAGCCCTCAGAACGAAGAGGGTGAAACACCATATTTACAAGGAGGAGGCTAGATTACTGTGTAGGATCTGTGGAGAGAGAGAGAGAAGACTGTGGCTCATATTGTATCCGAGTGTAAACACCTAGTCCAGACTCACTATAAGGGCTGGAGACATGATGTGATAGGCAGGGTGATCCTCTGGCATCTATGCAAAGTAAACAATTTACCACATTCTGAAGTGGTATGAGCATAACCAGAGTCGTTTCTTTCTTACTGCTTCCTCTTTCTCTGTATCTCTCACCTTCTTTTTACCCCCTCTGCCAGTCACTCTCTCTCAGCTGGCCTCTTCCTCACACTTTCACTCACTCACTCTCTGATTCTCCCCTCTCTCAATTCCTCCCGTTTGACCTGTGTGAAATCCTTTTCTCGCCCACATCTCACCCAGGTCGGATGGTCTGTATCTCTCGTCTATGATTTCACCAAGCTTAAGCTTATAAGATTTCACGGACTTGTCTCCTCTCTTCTTATCTTCTCGTTGCCATACCATCTATGTTTGTTTACGTGTCTCGCTCGTTTCACCCTATTTTACGTGTCCCAATAACTTTCTTTAGTTTTTGCTCGCATCAACCAGAGGTATATGATCTTTAAACCGATGAAATACCAATGAAGGCTGGAAGATCACTGATGAAGGACTCATTTTATTCATATGTAACCCATGTGTAACGCAGCACTCCATTTTTCATATATTTATATTTTTTCCTCCGCTGTGACCTGTCTGTTTCTTTCTTACTGCTTCCCCTTTCTCTGTATCTCTCACTTCCTCCAGCTTGACCTGTGTGAAATCCTTTTCTCGCTCAATTCTCACCCAGGTCGGATGGTCTGAATCTCTCGTGTATGATTCACCAAGCTTAAGCTTATAAGATTTCACGGACTTTTCTCCTCTCTACTTATCTTTCCGTTGCCATACCATCTATGTTTGTTTACATGTCTCGCTTGTTTCACCCTATTTTACGTGTCCCAATAACTTTCTTTACTTATTTTCTTGCACCAATCAGAGGTATATATATATATATATATATATATATATATATATATATATATACACACACACACAGAAACATTGTAGGTCGCTTTAACCCGTCTTTTATTATTCAAAATCTTCTTGCCAATAAACATTAACCCTTTGTGCGCCATTCATCTAACTGTAGACCAACACATACCAAGTAAACGGAGCGTTGACAAGAACGATGGCGAATGAATCTTCGAGGTAAACAGTTTCCTCCCGAACTGTTAGTTCACGCGGGATTCTCTGCTATAACTTTTCGTAAAAATACTGAACAACGTACTGCTGGTCACTGCTTCCTCCAAAACCCTAAAAGCGGACATGTGCATCGGGCAGATGGATTGGGTGCAAATCTACACCAGGCCTACGCGAGAAATTCGCAAGGGACAGCACTGAGAGGGATACAGAGAAAGAGTATCTTAGTGGAAAAAGTGCGAATGAACTTTTGAGGTAAGTAGCCTACGCCTTACTGTTATTGTACTAGAGCCTTCTTCCAACTTAACCTGTGACTTTCTCTCTCACATTTACTCCAAAAAGGCCAAAATAGAGGACTATGAAACAAAGGTGCTCAACAATATATCTATGAACAATGCACGTAGACAGCTAAACTGTACTTTCAACTTCTTAATTTTCTCCAAATAAAAGAAGTTTCCTGTGGGTATATTTTCGTGAGTTTTTAACCGGCACTCACAAATAAAGGTTTCGCATTGGAGGTGCTATTACCAATGTTCTTACACGTGCAACGCCGGGATACACTTCTGGTATATATATATATTTATAAATGTCTACATGCGATTGGGAAGACTGCTGGATTTTTTAATCTCGCAGTCTCTTCTTAACGTTGAGGGAGACCATCACTATTCTATTAATGTCGATATGATTCTTATATCGATATTATTTGGGTATCCACTGATGAGTTTATAAGAGCCTGCTTGTGTATGAAACTATGGATTATATACAAGTTTCTACATAACCTGGAAATTATTTATCCCAACTTGTAGAAATCTTATAACGAAACGGCCGTCTGGAAGGAAAGAGATATTTATTTAATAATGTCTCATATAAAATAATACAACCAGCTATCCACGAAATACTGATTAGTTAGCACCCCAAACACTAAATTGTGATAATACTTAGGTATATCCTAATGTTTGTTGAGTGAGATGGAGTTGGTCGAAGTATCGCTTAAGGCTTTCTCTGTTTATGTATAAAAAAAAAAAAAAAAAATATTTATATATAGAGAGAGAGAGAGTGAGAGAGGGGGGGGGGGATTTGGAGTTACCAGTCAAACTAGTAAGACCATATTCAGCCCCGTACGCGGTGCTTGGGAAAGTAGATTGTATGTGGAGATAAAAGTTAGTGCCGGGTGGCTGAGTTCACGCTGTTTCAAAGGAGAGGGGATAACTGAATTCATTTTTAATTTTCAGCTACTTCCATACACTGTTTCAACAGGGTATGTGGGGTAAGTGGGAAAAAACGTGGTGTAGATGGGGGGCTGTAGCCGATAGTCGCATAGAGGTGAAGGCTCTATCGTGATCACTGCGTCCTTGTGCACAGTCGCCCTCATAGCACTTTCAGTTATGTATTATTCACCCTCATTCCCTAGATGTGTGCGCGTGTCTAAATCTACGTCTTCATGTATTTTTGTCGTCGTATGTTAGCTCTGTTATGGTCGTAAATGGTGATGGGTAAAATTTTGGAAGGAAGCAAACTACTACATTGTCGAAAACGGGGTCAAGAGAATCTGGTTTCGGGGCTAGTTGAGGGTAGTATTATCTCTTTCTCTTCTCACTCGCAGATCCCCTCACTTTCCTTTCCTGCCCTATTCTTTTATTTTGGTGGGTGTTTTCGTTGTTGTGGTAGTGGGCGTGGAGGTAACTAATTTTAGTGTGCGTAAGTGTGGAGTTGAGGTTATTTTGTATGGGTGTCGCGTCCTTCCCTCTGCCTATGTGGTGGGTGTGTATATTTCCATGCGTACGCATTTCTCATGTCAGTTTTGATAGATGGATTGGGTGGTTTGCTTTCTGAGACCCTGGTTTTGGTATGCATCATTGTGTGTACAAAAAAGAGAGGAGGAGGCTAAAGGTGGAAGAGTTATTTTGTATGCTTTCTGACGCGGGGCGGGCGGTGGGGGCGGGGTATGGGTGACAGCACTACGTGCATATGCGTTCTGCTTAAGTGTGGTACATACATCTATGTATTCTTCTTAGTAGTGATGTTGCTATGTTAGTATTCAGCCAATGATGGATGCACAAACACAGTATCACGAAAATTAGGCCCACCCCATACACCAAGCTACCAGCCCACACGCACGCAAGTACACCCGTACATCCAATACACACATTCGCAGACCCCAAATCAGGCAATCCTACGCGGGCATGCTACACACGCACTTACTTAATCGCCTTTCAACGCACCCTCGAGCACGAGAGCAAAGAATGTCTCCTTGACAAAACTCTGCACGTCCGTTTTCTCTTTGTGGGTATTGTCTGAGGGGCCTGTATAACTCTTATGAGCCTCACAGTTCGCCAGCTAATTTGGACGCAACAATATCTTTACATCTCTTTGCCAGCGATTTAGTGTAAACTTTGCAAGGGAAGATTAACGGGGTGAATCATCTTTAATTAAAAGGGAGACTTATTTCCAAGCCAAGCTTTGTCAGACTCTTTCATTACTCGATTGGAACATTTAAATGTCTGAATGACCAAGATGTCTAGTCAGCCGGAGACACACAGTGCTGCTTTCATCTGCATAATTCAATAGCTGAAATAGACACTGCCAGGTCCTCAGTTTGTTCAGGAACTTCTCTGGATTTGGATGCAATATCACCCGCATACCTGGTTGACACCTCTTCATCAGCCAGCATTTCCCACTTTATAGCTCTAGATAGATCTGTACTTACCAATTATTAGATTACCTTTATTTTAGGCATCCTGAGTTTGCAGATAACTAGATGGTGAGTAATTGACAGCTTAGCACCCCAAACCTTTTAGCACGAATATCCAGTACAGAATCGAGGAGACCGAAGAAAATAAATATGAATTACTCACTTCTATCCAGATTTCCTGTATATATATCGTATGCTAGAGAAGGGTGTTCATAGTAGAGTTTAACATCGAAACAATAATCAATTTTCAATATTTCAATTATTGCTTGTCAGCAAGTCTATGTTTTAATGATGTTTTTATGTTTTGCACACATATACACAGCGCTTTACACGTTATGTGTGTGCATATATGTGTCTGTCTCAGCGTATATACATAAACACGGTAACTGTGTATATCTGTTTGCACATGGAATCTTAGGCTTATTTCTGAATTCATATCATGCCAAGGCGAGATCATAGATGTTCATGCAGACGATTAAGTTCAATTGCTATTTCTCAGATATTTCGGACATAATTTCAATACGAAATAGCTGATTGATGAGACAGGACACTACGCAAACGAGAATCTTTCTGTTTCAACTTACTAAATCATCCCGTGCGATCATTGTAAACTTCTAGTCTGAGACCTATATCTACAAACAGAATTCGAGACTGTGATAATTGCCAAGTTTATTCAGCAACCACATATATGAATACTTACCCGCCAATCTTGCAGAATGCACAAGAATGTCAATAGAGTTCACAAGATTAAGCATCCCGTCAACATCAGGTTTCATTCTTTACTAGATGTCCAACATTATCACACATAAAAGAAATCTTTCTATACAAAATTCAGCAACATGGTGATATGCACTACGCGTCAGCCCTACCCATATGAGCAAAAACAGCCTATGTATCCAACGTGGATTCCCGGATAAGAAAGAGACACAGTGTAGTTAGAGACCAAACCAACACAGCACCAAAGAGTTTGAAAATCTGCTGATAAAATACAGCTATCTAGCATCCTTCACCAAACGCTAAAATGCTAAGATATCAAGAAGAGGGCGCATGCTAAGGGATGGCATATTCTGTCTTTCGCTGCCGCACATCAATGAGAGGACTACGACTGTAATTCTTTATGCAATCCCAGAACTCAATGAAGTCGAGGCATGACCCAGTTTGAAATGTCTGATCAAAAACACCACAACTGGGCTGACTAAATACCTTGGTA
Source organism: Eledone cirrhosa (assembly GCA_964016885.1). Classification (NCBI taxonomy): domain Eukaryota; kingdom Metazoa; phylum Mollusca; class Cephalopoda; order Octopoda; family Eledonidae; genus Eledone; species Eledone cirrhosa. The sequence goes on along the minus strand of OZ024742.1, from coordinate 89,477,051 downwards.
GATTGGCAGTATCAGTAGAGCGTCGGAGATCATTCTTTGTAGCATAGAGTTATGGCCTTTTACGTTCTGAATTCAAAACCCACCAAGTTTAGCGTTGCTTTTCATCCTTATGGGGTCGATAGAACAGAGAACCAGTAATGCACTGGGGTTGATTTAATCGACTTTGCCCTCTCTCCCCACCAAAATATTGTTGGCCTTGTGCCTAAATCAGAAACCATTATGGCCAATAAATGAAAACATTACTATTGGATTGGCAGTATCGGGAGAGGGTCTGACGCCATGCTTTGCAAAGAGTTACGGCCTTTTACGATCTGGTTCAAATCCTGCCACGGTTAACTTTGCCTTTCATCCTTACAGGGTCGATAAAATAAAGTACCAGTAATACATTAGGATAATTGCTGGCCTTGTGCCAAAAGTAGAAACAATTATTATTGTTTTTCCTTTTCCTTCAGTATTGTTTCTGATATATGCCGAGTGTCTTCTTGACACCTAGGAAAATAAATTCATTGTATACATTGGTAAGCCAGTCAATACACCACATTGAATATAATTTACAGCTTATCATTCTTACAAAGGGATATTATTCTTACAGGGTAGTGCTCTACTCACACACACACACAACCACACAAGGGTGGGGGGTATCATTCTCACAGAGATAGTGCTCTTCTCAATACGTGGGCAGTACCAGTCAAGACAATTATTTGCACCTCTTGCAGATAGGGTAGACGAGGAATCATTCTCAATTACTGTTCTGTTCCTTTCTTGATCATTCCCAGTGCTCCCACAATCATTGGTATTGTAACGTCTTTGAGGTGCCACATTTTTTCGATTTCAATAAGCAGATCTTTATATTTTCTTTGCTTGTCGAATTCTTTTGCCGGGATATTGTGATCACATGGGAAGCTCATATCAGTCAGCAAACAGACCTTGATATGTTGGATTTTACAATGATATCTGGTCTATTTGCTTTAATGGTCCGGTAAGTATGTATAGGAAAGTCCCAAAGAATTGTTACTTTTTCTCCTTCAGTTACAGCCTCAGGATGATGATTGTACCATTTGTCAGCAGCTTTGATTTTATAATGCCGTCATATTACCCAGTGTAGATATTGGCCAACTCTGTCATGTCTATATTTAAAACTTTACATCCAGAAACTGGGTGGTCCACTGTTTCCACCTCAAAATTACAGAATCGGCACTTTTGATTTACTCGATTTCTCATCACATTGGCCTGGTAATTCCGAGTCAGTAAGCTTTGAACTTGGGCAGCTAAGATGAAGTCTTCGCTCTCTACTTTTAGCCCTGAGCTACGTAGCCACTGATGGGTGTGCGTTTGGTCAACATCAGCTTGTTTGCAACGGGTCACATGTTTGCCATGCAGAGGTTTCTCCTCCCACTTTGATGATAATTGCTCTTGCCCTTTTGTTTTGCCATTAATTTTATGTGCTTAGCTACAACAATTGCAACAGTTTCCTCAGTCTGTCCAGCCTGGGAATCAAGCATGAGATCAGTAGCATATATTTTGCTCTCCTTCAAGATAGAATGAAGTTTTGACATACATCCGTTTATTATTATTATTATTATTATTATTTATTGGGCGGTGGATTGGCAGTATCGGTAGAGAGTCGGACGCCATGCTTTGCAGCTTAGAGTTACGGCTCTTTATGGTCTGAGTTCAAATCCCGCCGAGGTTAACTTTGCCTTTCATCCTTACGGTGTCGATTAAATAAAGTACCAGTAATACATTGGGATAATTGCTGGCCTTGTGCCAAAAGTAGAAACAATTATTATTATTGTCCCGTGGTCAGACGATCCATCTGCTGCCAACACTCGTTGCGTGGAGGACTGGGCATGCCATGGCTGATGATGCGCAAACATGCGTTGAGGCTGCGACATCTCTTGTGCTTCCTTAACGGTGAACAGGTGTCGTCGCCGTTCGCCAGGCACGTTTTCCCACAGCTCGTCTACTAGACGGAACTGCAGTCCTGGGTCAGGAAAAGACCGAGGGATAGCGCTTGGAAACTGGAATGTGTCCAGGTGCTCACTGCCCTCTGCCAGCTGGGCATCAGTATCGGTGGAACATCCACCTCGGCGTTCTATAGAGGACTAGTGGAGGGGAAGAGCGTCGACGTTCTCGGAGAGATCCTGGGCGTCGAAGAAAATCAGCTGTTTGCTCTCTTCCGGAGAACTTTCAGCCCAGGTCCTATGAATAACTTCCAGAAATTCTTGGCCTGGTAATGCTACCGGGGAGCGTTGCCGGTTCTAGATAAGCTCTAAAGGCACGGAAGTGCCGTCAGCCGAGCCTGTCCGAGATGCGTGCAGATGGACGAAACCGTCGTGCTGTCGCGTGTAGGACCGATTCGGTTATCGACTGAGTCCATTGTGCAGATAGTCTCGCCGTCTTCCTTCGAGGAGGAAGGGCAGGCAGTTTTTATCTGCCTGGTGGCCATGGCGAAAGAGATTGTGTGGTGGACAAGGTTGAAAGGGATAAAGACAGACACTTTCCTCTTCGGCGAATCCCTGATTAACTTTTTCAAGTTTCACTTGAAGAGGAAAATCAGGGTGGAGGGGCAAGTGCTGTCTTCTAGCAAGTTTGTTGAAAGGTGGGTGAATGTAGCGAGAATGGTCCCAGTGAACGGGACCGCTCTGAATATACGCTTGTAGTTTGAGGAATGGAAAAATTGAGAGAGGGCGCTTGCCCTGGTGGTCAGGGTGGCCGTGGTCTTTTGTGTGGTTTTCGCCACGAGTAACCCTCGGAGGTTTCCCCCCTATTGGGGAATTTTTCATTGTTTCAATTTTCATTTTTATTGTCTATATATATACGTTTTATGTCCTTTTTTTTCTTTTCTTATATAAATAATAAAAATATTTACACGCACAAAACTCACATCGTACCATCCTGTACCGTCCTGTGCCGCCTGTAATGATTTCCTTGATGTCAGCCCTTGAGGCCAATAAAGAAATCATCGTCATTATTATTATTATTATTATTATTATTATTATTATTATTATTGGCGACCTACGTAGTAAATCATATCATCGTGAGCTCCGCAATGGTTTGTTATTTTCAGTTGTTTAAAATTGCCATTTATGGAAAATGTTTATTGTTAACTGTATATAAGTGCACATACATTGTTATCTGAAAAGGAGACCAAAAAAGATTGGGGCCTTGAGCCCAAAATTTAAACTTTTATAATTATCAAACTAAAATTTTTCTTTGAAAAATCATGGACGTCTCAGGGTCACTCCTTCCTCACAAACTAACACTTCACACCGACACCACCATTGTAAATATTACTACGTTTGCCAACACTAAAAATATAAGCAGTAGCAATATTTTAAATTTGTCTCAGGCAGACATTCATTTCCCGCCATTACCAATGACTGCAGGTGTTAAAGCCACCACCCCCACCACCACCGCGTCAACCACGACCCCCACCACCACCGCGACAACAGAAACAAAAGAAAAAAAAAATTAACTCGTGATATCGAAATGAATTCAACCAAAATGAACTCTTCCACACCGAACACCACTGACGCCACCACCACCACCACAACTGAAACTAAAATTAACAATAACAAAAATAACGATAACACCAACAGCAACAATGAAATTAAGAAAACAACCTGAGATTTGCCAGAGTAGCAAAACAGTGCGAAGCATTCCAGGTAACTCAGGAGGAAATAGAAGTAGCCAAAAAATGGTAAAGAAAGATGGGTACAGGTTCAGCCCCCCCCCCTAATAAAATGGAGCATCGGCGCCTATCCACCAGACGATTAGCATAAAATCGCGCCGAGTGGAACGGGCATCCGAGTCCTAAATCCCAAAAGCTTTGGGACATGTGTGAGCAAAGAAACCCCACATCAGACGTGGGCAGAAATATGGAACCATGGACGTGTTCTTTGAAACACCACAGGATGCCAGAGAACACTCCATGTCCCCATTAAGAAGTGACGACTTCACACTCGTCCCAAGCTATTGCGGCCAGAGACTCGTGAAGATCAGGGTGACCCACGTTCCACCAGCCATCGAAATTCCCTGGCTAATAGCTGCCGTCCTCGCCGGCATCGAAGCCAACACCAAGATAATCGTACAAAAACTGGGACGAGGTGACGAGCAGGGTGGCTTCTCTCACCCAGAAATAGGCGGAGAGGAAACTATCCCTGAAAGGTCGAGCGGAGGTGGCTAACGCGTACATCGCGTCCGTCATCTACTACCGCCTGATCGTCGTACCTTGTCCTAAGCCCCGCCTAACTGCGCTGGAGCGTTTGCTCTTTCGCTTTTTGAGGAAGGGACGCGCTCCGATGGTCAGGCGGTCCATCTGCTGTCAACACCTGCTACGTGGAGGTCTGAGCATGCCGTTGGCTGATGATGCGCAGACACGCGCTCAGGCTACGACAACTCCACCTCTTCCTCGGCGGTGATCATGTGTGGTCGCCGTTTGCTAGACACGTCTTTCCCCAGCTCGTCTCCTTGCGGGGCTGCAGTCCTGGGTCAAGCGAAGACCGAGAGGGAGCGCTTGGAGATTGGAATGTCTTCAGGCGCTCACAGTCCTCGACCAATCGGGCAGTGTGATCGGTGGAAACTCCACCTCGGCCTTCTATAGAGGATTAGTGGAGGGGAAGAGCGTGACGTACTTGGGGAAACTCTAGGCGTCGACCAAAATCAACTAGCCAATCTCTTCGGAAGAAATTTCGGGCCGGGCCTATGGACAGCTTCCAGAAATCCCTGGCCTGGCAGTGCTACCGAGGAGCCTTGTCAGTTCGGGATAAACTCTACAGGCATGGAGGTGCCGTCAATCGAAAATGTCCAAGATGCGCGCAGGGCGACGAAACCGTCCTGCACGCACTCTTCCAGTGTCCGAGAATTGCTGGCTTGTGGGTTTATGTCGAACACCTGCTGTCGCGTGTAGAAAGGATCCGGCTATCAGCTGAGTCCATCGTGAGGATTGCCCCGCCCTCTTCTTTTAGACGGGAAGGGCAGGCAGTTTTTATCTGTCGGGTGGCCATGGCGAAAGAGATAGTATGGTGGACACGTTTGAAAAGGCTGAAGACGAGCACTTACCTCTTCGGTGATGCCCTGATTAACTTTTTCAAATTTCATTTGAAAAGGAAAATCAGGGTAGAGAGGGAAGTGCTCGCTTCCCAGCATTTTGTTGAAAGATGGGTGAGAGAAGCAAGTATGGCCCGGGTGAATGGGCCTACTCTGAGTATGTGTCTGTAAATTAAAGGTGGAAACTGGGAAAGGGCAGTTGCCCTGGTGGTCAGGGTCACTGTGGCCTTTTAATGGGCTTTCTCCACAAATGCCCCTCGGAAGTCTCCTCCCTATTGGGGAATTTTTCATTGTTATTTTTTTTTTATTACATCCTCTGTTTTCTTTACACGCAGAAATGCCCATTTATACCGTCCTGTATTGTCCTGTACTGTCCTTAATGTCTACTTTATGTAAACCCTTGTGGTTAATAAAGAAAGCATTATTATTATTATTATTATTATTGTTCTTTGAGTCTCAGTCATTGATGTTAGTTAACTGGAAAGTTTGTTGAAATGAATATCATTATTATTGTTGTTATTACTCTTTGAGTCTCAGTCATTGATGTTAGTTAAATGGAAAGTTTGTTGAAATGAATATCAATCCACTACCTGCAGCCTCAGATATTCAGGACGTATCGGAGGGTTCTTGCTGTTCCCAGCAAGCATGCCTTTTGAAGCGTTCCAAAAAGTGTGAAGGGGCCAATTTTCTTTAACCATCCCTGGAAATATTTTGAGATAGTCGCTAGTGCGCCTATGACAATCGGGATCACTTTGACTTCATGGCAGTTCCAAATCCTTTTTACCTCCCACTTTAAGTCCTGGTATCGGTTAATTTTCTCCCTCTCCTTTTCATGCACTCTCGTGTCAAATGGGTAGGCTACATCTATAATAAGGCACGATCCTTTTTTCCTTGTCCAAAACCACCAGGTCAGGCCTATTGTGTTCTAATTTCTTGTCCGTCTGTATCCTAAAGTTCCATAGCACCTTCACCTGGTCGTTTTCTATCACCGACTCTGGCTTATGCTCATACCACTTCTCAGAATGTGGTAAATTGTTTACTTTGCATAGATGCCAGTGGATCGACCTGCCTATCACATCATGTCTCCAGCCTTTATAATGAGTCTTGGCTAGGTGTTTACACTCGGATACAATGTGAGCCACAGTCTCCTCTCTCTCTACATAGATCCTACACAGTGGGCTAGTCTCCTCTTTGTCAATATGGTGTTTCACCCATTTCGCTCTGAGGTTTTGCTCTTGCGTAGCCATTAGCATTCCTTCTGTAGCTTTTTTAATGTCTCTTCTTTTTAACCACTTCAATAAAATCTGCCCAACGATTCTTTCCTAAGACATTCTAACCATATATTCGGAGAAGTAGTAGATCTAGCTTGAGTGACTCTGTGACATACGAACTACACACCACTCTATCGCGTAGTGTTTCCCCATAGATCCTTCGGATGCATCACTGATATTTCGTTTTATATTTTATATATATATATATATATATATAAATATAAGTTAAAACAATGAAATAAAAAATCGACACAATAGAGATATACATCACTGCTTTACGATCGTTTCTAGATGATGATAATGCATTGTAGCTATACTCAGTAATTGATCTATGTAAGGTTATTTACAAACTATCAGATAAAGAGAATATTTACTTACATGCATATCGCCAGCTGTTTTCAAAAGCAATAATAATTTTATTCAATAATGATTTTATTCAGAATTAGTAGTATGTTAGTTTCATGTCCTTATTTGGAGGCTGTTGAAGAACTAACGAATCAAATTGTTTTTTTCATATGGTGTTCATATGAAAAGTAATATACTTTAGTTGAAGTCCTGACCCTTTGAAAGGAATCGTTGAAGGGTATTAATAGTAGATTTGGTATAAAAATCTATCAGGAGGAAAGGGATTGTCAAACTGATAGTTGAATGTATCTGATATAGTGAATTTAAAAGGAATGTCAAATAAATGGTGATTAGTGTTGTATTGAGTTTTAAGGTGAATATAAATTAAGGTTATGGCTATGAAAGATAGTATATTAAAAGATGAAAATTATAATAAGATAATGAAATACAGTAATGCAATTAAATACAACTTAACCAACACAATATAGTACTGTGTGGTAAATTGCATTTAGTATAACATAGAATATGATACGCTCTATAATACTATCAGGTAGGTTAATGCATAAATAATCAAACTCAGATAAATACATGCTGGCATAGTTAAAACAGATAAATTTCATAGATTACAAAGTGCATATACCCACACTATATATAGAGAGAGGTTAATCAGTGAGGAGTGGGGTGTTAATAAGACAGTATCCGTAATATTACTATGAACTATAGTAGCAGTTTTGGCACATTTTTGCTCAACAAATAATTTGGAGATAATTATAAAGAATTAGTATATCTACCAACACATATATACAGATGAATACCTATGCTAGCAAATATATAGGATTTGTCTTAGTAACTTTGTGGTTCAATGCAAGGGGATGCAGGACAATTATATGAAAGACGTAAAATAAGAAAATTATAAAAATTAACTTACTTACTAAAATTTCACTTCAACTAATTAATTTCTGAAAGGGAATAAACATGATTTCCGAATGGAACATGGAGAATACCTTTCGTCAACAGGAAGTCAATTCTCAGCTAAGTTCCCAGGCTAAATCAGGATACTATAGAGAATACCAATAGATATCCCGACAAAATTGACGGTATAAATATGGCCGACACCTCATTAACAGAAGAGTTCAACAACAAAAACACAAATATATATGGTAACGCAAGAATAGATAATGACGAAATGTCTGTGTTATGTTTACCCCCGAAATTTGCGACATTCAAGAAGGTAAATATGATTAGTTGTCTGTCAGAAATAGAAAAATCATTTACAAAACTACGCTGGAGCATAAAAAACAAAAACAAAAACAAAAACAAAAACAAAAGCAACAATATACGCACACACATATACAACACACATCCCAACAACAACAGACACACAGACACAAACAACAATAACAACAACACACACATCAACAACAACAACAATAACAACATACCCAGAAACAACAACAACAGACACGCAGGCACAAACAACAATAACACACACGGAGACAACAACAACACACATCAACAACAGCACACATCAACAACAACAACACACACGCATTCAATGTCTCTCACCACCACCACAATCTTAACAAACACACAGACACAGAAAACAAGTAATGACAGTAGCACAGAAATCACAAAAATAAGGGAAAGTAATAGGATTAAAAGGAGAAGGGAAACTAAGGACAAAGAGAATAACCAAGACGAACACACTGACACACAAAATAGGTTAGATAACAACAATGAGCCAGTGGAAAGAGACAGGAGTAATTATGAGAGACATAGAAACAACCATGAGGCTGTTGGTGGAAATAGAAATAGAAACAACACAACTAACAATAACAATAGCACTAGTACACATAAAGCAGCAGCCTGGAACTCTCCGTTTTATAATCCCTCCGATAAATCATTCGACCTGAGACGAGTCCACGCCACGACTTTACCATTTAACAAACGCACGCAATTGCCGTCGCAGATCGATGAACAAACAGAAGCACAATTTAGCATAGCTAGATCCGAACTTAGAAATATTATAGAACAGTATAGCAAGAAGCATAATAGAATGTAGGCCCAGCAACTGGGAGAAAAATCTGCAAATGGCTTGCGTAAGCTCATGCAGCGCTCTCGATAGCATGCTTTCCAACAAGTCTGGCAGAATGTCGGTTGACAGCCTGCCAAACTACATCCAGGCAATTCAACCCCACATCACTAACACAAGAGAGGTAACACCACAGGAGCATGAGGATAGAGAAAAAGTCCTCAATGCCCATATGGTGATGTGGACGAATATAATGCAGCCCAACAAAAGGACTGCCAACAACTTCCAGGCCTGGAACAATGACGTGCCGGCGTTGTATGGGCTTCGAAGAGACCATAAAACGGGCGGCGACCCTGTCGCTGGACCACCAACACGGCCAGTCTGTGGAGCTAACATTGCTAGTAACTACAGACTGTCCTACTTCCTCTCCCTGATCATACGCCCCATCATTGAAATGTCCCCAGATGTATGTGACAGCACGGAGGACCTCCTCAGCAGAATCGGCGTGAGTAACTGATCTGGGGAGCTAACAAACTGCATAATAGGCAGTATGGATGTTGTGTCCCTGTATCCATCTATTGACGTGGATTTTGCTGTGGAGAAATGCGTAGATATGATCAGTGAGAGCAAGGTTGAGTTCCGTGGGATTGATACCAGTGAGCTGGGACTCCTACTTAAGCTTACCTATAGTAATAGTTACCTAGACACTTAAGACCTTAGCAACCTGTGCCCTACAAGACCAGCAAGAGGCAGACCACCTACCATTACCTCAATGGCCAAGAAAACCCACACAGATAGATGGAACGGGTGGACCAGAGCCATACGGACACCCGAAAACCACGATGAACTGAAGAAAATGATTGCACATGCGGTAGGGGCCAGCATAAAACTAACCCTTAAGGAACATATGTTCAAATTTAATGGAAAACATATGCCCAAGAGGAAGGAGCAGCCATTGGTGTTAGCATTGCAGGCGACATAGCTAACTTATTCATGGTATGGTGGGACAGTAGACTTAAACTTAAACTTAAAGAACAATTAGAAGACCCCTTAACCCTGATAATGTACTCCCGCTACGTAGATGATATAAACATCGTAGTTAAGACACCCCCACTAGAGAACAGTCAGGAACTAGAGAAAAACACAATGGAAAGCATCCAGCAAATAGCAAACTCCATCCACCAGAGCATTAGAGTTACTATAGACTACCCAAGTAAACACCCCAACCATCGATTACCTGTACTAGACACAGAGCTCTGGTTAGATACCATTAACAACAAAACACAAATACTCCATTCACATTATGCCAAACCCATGACTTCCAAACATCTGATCCACCGAAACTCGGTCATTTCGGACCATACCAAAATCAACATACTGATTGAGGATTTGGTACGGGTGATGAGAAATGTGTCCCGCATGTGCAACACCGAAGAACTAGAGAGACACATACAATACTCCATCCACCGTATGCAGTTCTCTGGCTATAATCAGAGAGATAGAATCAGAGTGTATAGAGGAGCCAGAACCAAATGGGAGAAAATGGTAAATAATGACATAAATGGGACCTGACCCTTGTATAGGAGCAAATTTTGGAATAGAATAGAAAGAACTAGGAACAAGGCTAATAGAATAAACTCATGGTATTATAGCAATAAATACCAGAGTGTAATGTTCATCGATACAACCCCTAGAGGTGAACTAGCTTACAACTTTAGAAGGGCCCTAAATAAACATAAACTCAATATTAAGATAGTAGAAAGACCAGGTACCTCCGTAAAAACACTTATTAGCAAGACATACCCTTTTCAAAGAACTTATGTATAGATAAGAAATGTGTAACCTGTAAAATAAGCCCCCATATTAACTGTAAAACTAGAAATGTAGTGTATAGCATAAGATGTACTGAAGGACAATGTAGAGACAAAAATATAGTGTACATAGGTGAGACAGCTCGTAGTGTAGGGGAACGGATAAATGAACACTGGCGAGACCTTCAAGATAATAAAGAATCATCTGTACTCTACCAACATGCTAAGATAGAACACAAGAGTGAATTAGAGAACATAGAAATAAAAATAGAATCTACACACAGAAAAGACGCAATGTTTAGACAAATTACAGAGGCAATAATCATAAAAGAATTACAACCAAAATTAAATAGAAAATATGAGTGGAACAGCAACATCACAACTTACAATTAAGGACAAAATGAAAACACACACACACATAGAACAAACAACCAACCAGTAACATGTAAATAAACAAATAGATAAATGAATACAAACACACACAGACACCCGGATGTGGCGCATGCGCAGACTGAGCACACAACACACACACAGAAACAAAATGGCGTAGGACAGATCAAAGGAGAGGCACAGAAACAAAGAAAGGAATCCCCAGTCACTGAAGAGGTCACAGAGTGTGTGACGAAAGAACTATGACTATATATAAACAACTATCTGGTTGTGGAACCAACCAACCAACCAGAAATTTATAAATATATAATAAATTGAAGTGAAAGCACTGGTGCGTATGTTTCTTATAGGCAACATGACCCTCCCAAAGTATAACAATATATATATATATATATATATATATATATATATATATATATATATATATATATATATATATATATATATATATATATATACATACATATACATACACATATATATACATAGACACACCCACCCATACACATATATATACATATATACATGTGTGAGTATATGTACACTCCTCATACATGTGCACATACTCACACATAAACACTCATACACCTATACTCACACATACACACATACAAACACACACATATATATATACATATATATATATATATATTCACACATGTATATATATATACATACATACACATACATACATACACAAACATACAAGTATATATATATACACATATACACATACATAAATACATATACAAACATATACATATATATACATTCCCACACATAAATATATTTCCATATCATACAAAGATATATATTTACTCATGCAATTACGGGTGGTTGTGTATCTTGTTGCCATTAGTCATTAACGCATAAATCTAAGGAAGCTAAAACATTAAAAGGCAAAAGCTAAGCATGAATGCATATAATTAGGGGAAAGAGGTACTAATACATGTTACTCTATATGGAATTATAGTGAGTTGTTATTTAGAATATTTAATTAGGTTTATAGTATTTAAATGTTTTTCGTATACGGTGATTACAAACTATGATCAATTCCTGTCTTTTATTTAATAAATCGTCCTTAGATTTAGTAATTTCCAAGATATCCCCTAAACATAATCTGCATTCCCTCCTGTTCCCAAGATATGGAGTTCTTTGTAGATTGGTGTTCCACGATAACTTGAAATCTAATTTTTTCTTTTTATAATTATTTACCGCTTCAGCTAAAGATGTGGTGTTAGCTAGTTTAGTATTGTTGAAACTACTAGAGTGTGCGTAAAATCTTTTCATAAATGTGTTTGATGTAGATCCTATATATGTTTTGTTGGAGTCTGTAGTAGACACAGTGCATTTATATCTTACATTATCAATCAAACAGTTTCCATTTAAGGGCAAATGCTTCTATTTCTGCAATTACAGCCATACGTATGATGGTTATTAGGGGTGCCTATATTATTCTCCTTAATCCTTGAGCTATTTCTATTGTAATTAATGATAACAGGAGAATGAAGGTTGCTTTGTGGGTGGTTTGGTGTTAGGGTTGTATTGTGATTTTGTGTTCTGTTGTTTTTGTTTTGGTGATTTGGGTGGTTGTGTTTTCTAGGTTGAAGGATTGTATTATTTGCCTTTTTATGCTGCGGTGGTGTACTCATATTATTTTAAAGTTTATAAATGTTGTAGTTGCTTATTTTTTGTTTGAGATTGCTTGATGTAGAGTATGAGAATTTAACAGTATATTTGTTAAATATTTGGTGGTATCTGTGGTTTGGTGGTAAATGTTTATGTAGAATTTCAAAGAATGTTTTGGGGATTTGTCCAATAGTTTGACCTCAACTAAAGTATATTACTTTTGACATCAACTAAAGTATATTACTTTTCTTCAACTAAAGTATATTACTTTTCATCTTACCACCATATGAACAAAACAATTTGATTCGTTAGTTCTTCAACTAACTCCAAATAAGGACATGATACTAACATACTACTAATTCTGAATAAAATCATTATTGAATAAAATTATTATTGCTTTTGAAATCAGTTGGTGATATGCATGTAAGTAAATATTCTCTTTATCTGATAGTTTGTAAATAACCTTACATAGATCAATTACTGAGTATAGCTACAATGTATTATCATCATCTAGAAACGATCGTAAAGCATGAAAGTATATCTCTTATGACTTGATTTTTTATTTCATTGTTTTAACTTATATCATGACTCTGTTTTCCTTTTAATGGTTTATTGTTTTTCGAGATTTATCTTAACCTACAACATTTTCAACATATGGATTACATCGAGTTCTTCATGCAGAATAGACCCCACAACTTACAGTGGATACCTCTGTATATATATATATATATATACAGAGGTATCCACACACACACACATATATATATATATATATATTTTATTTTTTTCATTCGCACCGTTTCCTTTCGCTATATGTCTTTCCACCACTCCCCTACACACCCTTTGAACTCTGTTCCCACACACTTCTCACCTGAGGAAGGGCTTATGCCCGAAACGTCGTCCCCCACCAACACCCCACTCTCCAGAGCGTGAAATTAATAAACATTCGTTGTACTGCCTCTCTGTTTTGTCCCTGTTCAAATGTTTCCATTATATATATATATATATATATTTAGGTTTGTTGGTTCACCACTGGATAGAACTGGTCATTCAGTATCGTCAACCTCGATGTAATATTATGGAGAGCACTCAACGTATTGTAACTCACCCGTCTTCGTTTGTGTAGTTGGTGTTGCGAGTACGGAGTTAATTATTATAAAATTACAGAGGCTGGACTCGTGTAATTCATTAAAAGGTTTATTATACTATTATCATTTCAATGACCGGGTTCAGAATAAATCCGGTGACATCATCAGCTAATCGAAATATAACAGAGGAATATAATAGACAAAATCCATGAGGCTGAAAATCTCGGACATGAAGGCGACCGAACATTTACCAGCTTCTACCCCAGTCGGTCGCCCTCATGTGGTCATTATTAAGCCTACATATGACTATTTGGTGAAGGGGCGTAGGCTTATAGTGTAATACTACCATCCCTTCAAAGACAGAGGCCAGCGTTGAAGTCAGGTCACAATCAAGCTGGTCATGCGTGCTAGAAGTGCCGCGAAAAATATTTTATCAAAGAACATATATCTTAACAAAACTATATATAGAAATATATAGTGGGCGTCTGCATGGTATAATGTATGGACAGAAATTTCGATTAACAATTAGAAACGTTAAATTTATGTTTAGAGTTAGAAGATGCCATTTAAGATGAAATTAGAAAAATAAGGTTTAAGTTTGAAGTTGTGAGATTTAGTTAAAGAATTTACAGAAGGGGGCTGTTATGAAAAAGTTTCAGTGTATTATAGATAGTCACGATAAAGTTTCAGGGTAGAATACAGAGTAAAGATTAAACCCATGCTTAGCGACGTAGCGTACCCCCGGCCAGCCCGGGGCCCAACGGCGTGTTAGCCGTTCCGAGTATTATTGTATAGCGAAAGAAATGGACATTTATTTTTCCGCGCACCCCAGGAATGTTAACTGTCTTAAGCGTCGGGTGTGCCAGCGGGAAGTCCGCCACCGTCCGCCGGATATCGTATACAACAAACGACTACTAGTGATTCACACTGGTGGGGGATTTAGTTAAGTGCTAGTAGAAGGAGGCTAGATAAAATTAAAAGTTATGATTAAGCCTAGAATTTAAAGGTACTGTTTGGCAGTCAATAACCGGTGTCGAGGCGGGTTCCAAGTCCGGCAGGGCCCCAGGGCGAAGCAACCGTTCCGAGTATTTTCGTTTACCGAAAGAAGGGGAAATTTATTTTTCCAAGCACTCAAGGAAGGCTGATCGACCCGAGCGACTGGTGTGCAGTCGGGAAAGCCGCCACATCAGTCGGATCATCGCGTGTACCAAACGATTATTAGTTATTCACACCCGTGATGTGAAGTTGAAAGTGATAAAATCTGATGAAATGTGCAAATAGACTATAGTTAGTCCGGTTATATGTAGTATGATACCTGGGTGGGTAGGGGGAGTAAATAAAGATAGACAGATATAAGGGTACAGAGAGCAATATTATAGGGTCGTGTGCTAATGAGTACAAGGATACGTATATAATGAGAGTAAAGGGAGTAAATAAATGCATAAGTAATACCATAAGTAAAATACAAAATACAGTCATACCTAGGGTGGTGATGTAGGGAGTAAAAAGGAAGTATATAAGAACATAGAAGAAATCACAATACAGAAGAAATAAAATACAGATCAAGGTGCAGTAAATGGGCAATATATAGCACGGTTGGAGAATGCAATGTTATACATATAGATATACAGGATGGAAGAGTAGGAATGGTATCAGGTGATACCTAGTGTATGTTCGAGTCTGAATATCCAAAGTGAATCCCAAAAGCCCTGAAAATATTTTCAGCCCCATGGATTTTGTCTATTATATTCCTTTGTTATATTTCGATTACCTGATGATATCACCGGATTCGTACTGAAACCGGTCATTGAAATGATCATAGTATAATAAACCTTTTAAGGAATTACACCAGTCCAGCCTCCTGTCATTTTATAATATATATATATATATATATATATATATATATATATATATATATATATATATATACCTGTCACATTGTCACTCTATCTATCTGTCTCTCTTTTTCTTTCCCGCTCTGTCTATATATATGGTAGTTGAAGCGGTGGTGATGGTGGTGGTGGTTGTAGTTGTAGTTGATATGTGATACTAATTTTATAAAAATCAAAGAAGAAGAACAACAATTATAATGCACCTGAGCGCTGTACACAATAATTTTCATTATTATACCGATTGGCAGTATCGGTAGAGGGTCGGACGCCATGTTTTCCAGCATAGTTACGTCCCTTTACGATCTGAGTTCAAACCCCGCCGAGGTTGACTTTGCCTTTCATCCTTACGGGGTCGATAAAATAAAGTACTAGGAATGTACTGGGTAATTGCTGGCATGGTGCCTAAAGTAGAAACAATTATTATACATACACATACTGACTAACGAACCTAACTCTACAGCAAAATGGAATAAGCAATAAAATGATCTCTGTTTAATGAAGCGTTACGAAATTTAGTACATAAATTATATAATATTCATTCATTATTTATTCAAAGTAATCCAACTTATTTTACTAACCGGATAAAAAAAATATAAACAAGACACAGTCCCGCCCTCCACCCGTTATTATAGTAAGTTTCTCCTTTTTTCTACATTTGCCCAGCCTTACTTTAAATACTGATGCCCGAAACAAATTATTAGGAATAATGGAGCAACCCAGATGCCAATTACAAATCAATAGACGGTGTGATATGATTGTTAATGAGATGAACTGGCTCGAAAAGCAGGAACTTTGTTCTCCCCAACACCGTTGTGGATGCTACAACATACGGATGTTTAAATTGATTAAATATCTCTCTCACTCTCTCTCGTTCTAGCTACACACACACACACATATATATATATATATATAGTAGCAGTTTAGCCCGGCGTTGTTCAGGTTTGTTCATTTTCTATGAAAAGTTACATACAGGTAAACGTGGCTTGAAAGCAAATAAGCTTATCAATTAAGTACATAAAGCAGCTGAACCGGTTATTAAAAGTTACGAACCAATTAGCATTTTGGACAATCAATGATGGGTTAATAATCTTCCAATACCGAATTTAGCAGACCAAAGTTGCAAGATGGTGGCCCTGATGCCGCTGGGTGTCAGATCTGTCCGCCAAGCGTGACCCTACCTGGAAATAGTTTTCTAGACGGCATTGCTCCAACACCTCCAACACCTGCATCAACATCTATAACACCTATTTGTAGACGATATTGGGTGTCATCCCTTGAGGAGTGTAAGCAAAATATCTATTCCTGCTCCCTACGCGAGAACACGAGAACAGGCAACATAAATTTGGCCATGGGCGAAGCATGGCTCTCCCAAATGGATGCCCGCCACCTACAATGTTTGCCCTTGTGACTTGGCAAAACATGGTCTCACCGGGATTTGGAATCGCCGGAAATAGAACGCGATATCTGACACCGAGGGGAAAAGGTTCATCCTTGCAATGAGAACATTCTCCCCTCTCCCGCACCCTGTTACAATGGTGGCCTCAACCAATTGGGGCGTCAGTGACTTGACGACCATGCGAGTACCGTTGCACTGCTTTGGTGGACGCATGTTCTTTATTAGCATAATGGGACGGCCAACCCTAAGCTTAAGAATGTGAGGTGGGAGCTCTGGGGGCTCAAGGGAATTTAATAACTCAACCGGATAATTAACGATATCGTCGGGGTCTGACGTCAGGTCGATAGATTTGAAGATGTGCTCTTTACCGGGAATCTTCTTCAGCTGCTCGTTAATAAAATTAACCATGGGATTTTTCGGAGCAAGGATGGCTCTTTCGCTGAGCCAATCGAATTTTTTAAAGTTATTAAAGACATTAGGAAAAACTGCTTCCCAAAGCTCAGAAGGGATGCTCACAATGTTGCACAGAGAGTCGATTGCTATGCCGCCCTTGTCATCCGCAGGGACATTGCCCACACCAAATGTTAAAATGTTAGAAAATGCTGCAGACATGTTGTCACCATGCAAATGAGCACTCACATTTGTGCTCAGCTACAAACTCTTCACCTGGGGCTAAACATGGACAACTTAAAAGGCAGTCACGCACTTCATCAGTTCTTGTCCCTTTGGGGATGACAGGCAGCGTTTGCCGAAAATCCACTGATAGCAGAAGGGTTACGCCACCCATAGGAGTCGTAGAATCCCTAATGTCTTTCAGAGTCCTGTCCAATGCCTCAAGCGCACCCTTGTGTGCCATTGTGCACTCATCCCAAAATATGAGGTAACATTTTTTGAGAACCAGAGCTTCGTGTGAACTCTTGCTGATATTGTATGTTGGTGTCTCAGTTTTTACTAAATCCAAGGGGAGTTTAAGGTTGAGTGTGCTGTCCTGCCTCCCGGCAGCAAAGTAGAAGCGATCCAGGACGATGCAACGGCCAACGCAATTTTTTTCTCCTGACGAATCTTAGCGAGAATCAATTTTGTTCCCAAGATTTTTCCATTACCCCCAGGAGCATCGAGATAGTAAATACCCCCAGTCTCATTTTGAACCGCGTCAATGATAGTTAAATAAGCCAACCTTTGGTCCGACAGAAGTTTAGGCTCATTTTCCTCTATGTATTGGGAAAGAGAATCGATGTCATATGCTGTTTCTCGCAACAAATCCGGGGCCAACGTGTTAGCGTCCTCTCTGATGGTTGACAGCAAACCATACGTCGCCAATTCGTTCCCTACAATGTCGAGGAGGGCGTCCTCGATATCAATGAGTGCCCTGTTGTAGATAATGTCGCTGCAACCAACTTCCACTGAAGGATACTGCAGATGAGCCAGGCGCAGGAAGTCCTCAGACATCAAGTCTCTGTACTTGACCCAGAAAGATTTAGGATCACCCAATTCACACTTTTGAAGCAAAATGGCAAAGAGTTCTCGTAGACTTTTAGTTGATTTCAACAAAGCACCCTATGCTAAAGTGGAATCCCATTGCGAATCACCTTTCAAGAGACCACGTTTAAAGCAGGCTTCCCAGTACGTATCACATATTTCTTCATCAACAGTTTTGAGGTCCTGAAAACTTTGTGGGCCTGCAATTTCATGCACAAGAAGGCGGAGATGAAAGCACTCATGCTGACTTGGGGACACAGTGTAAACCCTTCCAAGACAGCTGTCAAATTTTACACCAGGATGTCTTTCAACAGCCTGACCTGACTTTCTTCGCACTCACGTGTTTTTCGGCCATATAAAGTAGGAGAGAACCTGGGGGTACACAATTGTTTGCGCAAATGCATCGAACTGGCAAAGTTTGAAGAAACCCGTCAGAATGGTCTCTTTCGGTCGGCGGCCAACTTGGCGGCGGTTTGGTCCGTAAAGTAAACCCTTTGCCCATTTTCCAAATGTACCGCAAGCTGTACGATGGCGGGGTGCCATTGGTGTAGGGGTAAACCAAATAGGCGCCAAAAAGCTTCATTGCTACTGATGTACCGCCCCGCCAGGTATTCTGTAATCTCATCCCTGCTATTTTCAGCTTGAAATGCGAACATTGCGGCATCAGAGCCCTTATTTACATATTTGTATATGTATTTTATCGACTTGACGGAGTTGCAAATCTCAACGTTGATGTGGGCATTGAACATCTTCAAGAGAAGCGGGCAGTAAGGGACCACCCATCTATTGTCGACTTGACCTGCCTTTACTGTTGTGGTGAAGCCACAACCGTTCTCGGGCCGTCTCGGGCCTGTACAGGGGGTACCCGTCGCCACCAGTCTGAGTCTGGTCAACACATTTTTTGGGGTATCCGTTACTGCACGACCCCTCTTTCAGACACGCGTAATGCTCATTAGGACCCGAGGCACATGGACCATGTTAGCTTTGCTGATATTATGTAATTCCTGGTCAGTTGCTGGGTTAGGGATTTCAGCTGTCTATGGCATTTGTTTTGATTTTATCAGCTAACCAAATCAAAATGTAAGCATGCGGAAGCCCTCGTTTTTGCCATTCGACGGTGAACATGTCACATTTTGCAGCCCCATGTACCTGACCCTTTTTGATAAAAGCCATGAGTTTAGCCAGTTTCAGTCTGAACACTCTGGCAATGAGGTCATGTCTGTTCGAATAATTTTGCCCAGGAAAAAGTTCACGGGTTACATTTCGATTTATATAATGCACCATATAAGCCGTATGTCAATACGGAACGCTCAATACGGAATGCTCCACCGCAGTGTTGTCATATAGGGAGTAAAGAGCGACAGAGAGAGTAAAGCAGTTAAATTATAGAGAGAGGGAATATACGAAACGCTCCATTTGATCATACACATTGTTTCTCTCTCTGCAGTGTTGTTATTTAGGGAGTGAAGAGCGACAGAGAGAGTAAAACAGTTAAATTATAGCGAGGGGGAATGATCATGATCGATTTTTGCCCTTATTGTTGATGGATTTGAATTTCCTTTTGCTTCATGACCTTTTCCTGACCAAAAGCAATAATTGTCCTGACTTTGAATAGAATCCGTCGGAAGTTGTGGACGTGAATCCGTTACAGACCTTAACACACACATCCTCAGATTTATATATATAGATATATATACACATATAAATATACATCAAGTGTGAATGTATGTCAATTTTACTAATATCGTTGCTAAATTTAACCAATATTAACATTCGTTATTTTAATTTTTATTTTAGGTTATTGTGGAACACACCCAGGTTTATAACAAGGTGACTCAAATTTGCTGTGAATCCCAGATTTTATCGAAAAATGGATTCACGAGTCCTGCTTGCTGTGGAAGTATAGTATTTGAGAGGAATGCTAAATTATGTTGCGCTGGTGCTTTATTGCTAGAGGAGGAGTAGCGAATTCATGTTGTAGCAACATTGCGATAGATTCATCCATCAAAGTTTACGTGGGATGGGGGAGGGAGCTGCTTTAACGACTGTTTACAGTAATAAGAAATTAAGGAAATTCAACATATTTGGCCTCTTGTCATTTCACTTTATAATACATTTACTCCATCCCCGCATCACCAGCAAGATTCAACATTGAAGATGGATGTGTTGCAAACTCCGAGTGATTTTTCCATATTACGTCATGATTAAAATTGCAGAATGACCAATTCTATCCAGTGGTAAACCACCAAATTTAAACTTATATATATATTTATATATATATATATATATATATATATATATATATATATATATATATATATATATATATATATATATATATATATATATATATATATATATATGGGATAACAAGTAGTCGTTATAGGTAATCCAGTTAGAGTACTCCGCGCCGTGGATCGTTTTAACGTACGGCTTTGTTTGACTCAACAAGATGTTTTCATAGCTATGCAGCGAGTTCGCGGTAATTTCTATGCAGGTTATACTTGGAGTAATAATAGTTAAAGAAAGAAGAGTAACATAGTTGGCTGTACAATAAGGGCTTTATTTAAAGTACTGACAATTGTTTCGTTGATCAGGTGTGTCTAGAGTTCGCTAACCGCTTGAGGTTGCGTCAATCGACTCCAATACATAAAAGCACGTAGATATGAAAATAGTTCACCCGAGGCAAGACTTATATAGAAAAGTAGCGTAACAGCGAAACAATAACATCAATAATAACATTTTAAATAAAACAATAACATCAATAGTAAAATATGTATGGTACATAGAATAGGGATGTTACAGATGTAAAAAAGTAAAATATAAGATAGAGTACATTAAAAAGTAATAATAATAAGAAGAACATGAGGAAATGGAGGATACAAAGAAATAAAAGAAATAAAAGAAATAAGAATGAGAGAGTGTACGTAGAATTAGATTTTAGTAGTTTTTGAGGAAGTGTTTTTTGGTGCTAACATGAGAAACCAGATTTGAGATGTAGATAAATTTGTGTGGAGGGTCCGATAAAGGAAAGATAATAAATTAGAGATTAATTAATGTATGATACTTATGGGCTGACAGGGGGTTTGATAAACGTTTGTTGTAGATGTTTTGCTGGTTGTTCTATCTTAATGAGGTTGATGGAGAGAGGGTGGAAGAAGTGTACAGAGATTTATGTTCCAGTGATCAGTTGGCTGTTTGATAGCTAATAGTGGTGCGATAGTGTGTATTCAATATATTAAAATCTAGTGGTTCAGTACTAATTTTGGGATTGCTGGTTCAAATCATGGTGGTTTGAAGTTCGTAAATCTAGTAGCTATTTTATGCCTACAGAAAATGGATTTTTCTATTTTGATGTTAAGCAGCATCCTATCGTCTCTTAAAATATGCAGCAGTTCTAAATTACAGAGCCCGCAGTGGGACATACCATTGCTGTAGGCATTTGCTGTCGATAATTTTACACAAAAGTGTCTTTTTCTTAGCTCCCTATGCATTTTCTTATGCCATTTTGTATATTATCAATTTATAATGTAATTTTGATTATTTCAGACTAATTTAAGCCTTGCCTAATAGTTGCAAATTGGCAGAATAATTTCGGAAACCAGTAGGCCTAGTTGTAGCTACTCGCTCCGTTGTGATAATCGAGAAATATGGCTCCTGGGGCAATATGTTACATCCTTATCACCAAACAAAATACCAACAAAGGGGGATGTTCTAAGATATTTCTTCTACCTGAAAAATGGTTCTATGAAACACGAAAAGCATGTGAGCTTCAATGGTGCTATTGCGGATAGATATGTGATGGAAATAGTTAGTCAGTTGGAAAAAGCTGGTGTGGCGACTCAACGAACAGACAAAGTGAAACTGAAAATTATGAACATGTACAGTGAATATAGAAATTTACAAAAGAAACAAAGGTTCTAAGTCAAACAAAGAAAAGGAAGCACTATTTATTTCTGAATTGGATTCGTATTTCTACATTGCACATGCTGATGCAGAAAAGAAAATTTTGAAAGACCGTCTTCGTAATAATGAAGAGAAAATGGAAGATGCTACATTTCTCGAAGCCCTGCGTTGCCAGAAAAAAGTATCTCTGGGTGCTGAAGACAAGGGTTACCAGAAAAAGCTATCTTCAAAGTTTAAGCGTAATCAGGTTTCTGTGGCTCGTCGAGAGTCAGAGAACGATAGAAAGCGTTTGTCAGGTCCTGTAGCAGCACAACGTCCACGTAATGAACTGAGAGATTCAAGTTCAACCAATGATGAAACTGAAGATGAACAGGATCCTGAATTTCAGCCCTCAAACCCACCCAGAAACAGTTCAAAGTCAGACAAGAAACGAGGAACTCGCAAAGAATCCATTTCAAAGTCGAAAAATTTCTCTAATGGCAGATCGTTTAAAGCTGACACTGGGCCAGAAAACAACATTTATGGCATCGATTATTTCTGAGGATGGGACTGACATAGACGCCACAACTCTCTCCAAGAATAGTAGCAGACGTGCAGCTAAGAAGATCAAACTGTGGGGGCTGAACACATAAAGGAACAATTTGCTGTACCAGACTTTGTTACCTTGCATTGGGATGGCAAAATAATTCCTGGTGACCACGAGAGGCTAGGTGTGCTAGTTGCTGGAACTCCGGACTTCAGAGAAGGTAAACTCCTCGGTGTTCCCATAATTCCTGATGGCACTGGAACCACCCAAGCCAAAGCATCATTTGATCTTGTTAAAGATTGGAATGTTGATGGGTCTGTGGTGGGCTTGATCTTCGACACAATTGCTTAGAATTCTGGATGGAAAAATGGTGCCTGCGTGAAACTAGAAGAGATGCTCAACAAAAAGGTGTTTTATTTTGCTTGTCGGCACCATTCATGGAGCGTATCTTGTGTGCAGTGTGGCAACAACTATTCGGAGTAATGTCCAGTCCAGACACCCCAGAGTTCAAGGAGTTCAAAAAAGATTGGGTGTTACTCACGGACAAGACCAACTTTAAAACATTGAACATTGTCGACCGGAGACTCAAGCGTCTGTGTTCTGAGAACATCAAGTTCCTCCAAGATTTGCTGACATCTGACGACTACCGAGGATGTGCCGAGTGGATGTTGATCTTGCTTGGTGTCACCCCTCCTCGTGGAATTCATTGGATGCGGCCTGGTGCACATCATAACGCTTGGTGGATGTCCACAATCATCTATAGTGCAAAGATGTATGCATTTGGTGAGTGACTCAATTACGATCAAGCTAAAAGGTGAAAGTTGCGCCGGATCTGTATTTTCAATGCTCTGTTCTACGTGCGATACTGGCTGACAGCAGTCAAGTGTGCTGATACACCATCCAATGACCTCCAATTTTACGTGGAGTTGACACAGTACAGTAAGGTTGACAAAGATCTCTCGCAGGCAGCCACTACTGCTCTGAGCAGGCATCTTTGGTACATGACAGTGGAAGCCATTCCGCTAGCGCTGTTCTGAAATCGGGTCCAAGAGTCCGAGAAGAAACAAATAGCCCAGCGTCTTGTCAAAACGAAAACGTCTGGGCCTCTCGATCGTGATGCTCCAGTATTTCCCGAGTTGAAGTCGTCCACGAAGCTGCCTCATCTAGTTGGGAAGAAATCAAGGCTTCTGTTCGATTTCCTTGATCTCGACGATGTTTGGTTTGAGCTGTCACCTGCAACTTGGTCATCACAAGCGTCATATCAAAATGCCTGTGCTGTTGTTCACAATATCAAGGTAGTCAACGACGAAGAGAGCAGTCAAGTTGATGACTGATTTTGTTGCCATCACCAAGAATGAGGAGGAGAATCAGTGTGTTCTTCAAGTAGTCGAAGCTAGTCGTCGCTGATTTCAAAAAAGAAACTCTGAAAAAAATATGACTGGAGTTAACTTAACTGAACTTGTTTCTTCCTTGTAGCTGATTTACTAATATAATGGATTAATAAAATAAACAATTATTGTATGGTCATATTTGGTTTCACATTTTCATGATTTCATACAACATAATCACACTCTACTATAATCACCATGATATAGACAAGTCTCAAAATAATTTATTTTATACAAAATATGATTTATTTTACCAATTGGGGCATTTATAATGGGGAAAATACACAGGGAGCGTTAGTATTGTGACCTTGCCTTTTATGCCACACCCTAATATACATATATATATAAAATTCAAAGGGATATATGTATATAATTAGTCACAGATACATATATGAGTTTGGCTACCTTTCACAGTGTGGCTCAATGAAGAATTAATTAAGCAAATAATCATTAATCAGAGCTATATATAAAATTGCAAGTTTGAAGAACTATTAGATAAAATATATACAGTATTTCCTTTCCCTAGCCCGTAGAAATCAACCACATAAATAATCATTTAAACGAGGCTATAAGTTTAAAAAATAACTATGAAGAAATAATAGACAAATGATACAGACTATCTTCTTCGAGGGATAGCCAGATAAAATTTAGTTAGTTATTCCTTTTAGCCCTTAGAAATTGACTAGATAAATAATCAACTACACGGAGTTAGGTATAAATAGAAGTTAGAAGTATAAATGCATATAAACTTTACCAACATTCCTCTAGTCTCGACTACCGGTAGTTTTGTTCCTTTTCTCCGGATATACCCAATCTTGGATCTATCCACAAGGCTTGGAACTCTTCAAGAGACACCTCGAGTCTGGACTAAAATTTCTACCGTGATCCCCGCCAGAAATGAATTAAAAAATGGCTAAGAACTATCACGTGACTAGCGGTCAAGGCAGAGAGTAGTGATTGGTTACCAGTCGGCAAGTAGGCTGGTTGATAGAAAGCGCAGCCAGATGCTACCTAAAGTTTTACTCAACCTTACGGGAGTATATATTAAATTTAGAGGGATATATGTATATAATTAGACATAGTCACAGATACATATATGAGTTTGGCAACCATTCACGGTGTGGCTCAATGAAGAATTAATTAAGCAAATAATGATTAATCAGTGCTACATATAAACAATTGCAAGTTTGAGCCACACCGTGAAAGGTAGCCAAACTCATATATGTATCTGTGACTATGTCGAATTATATACATATAACCCTTTGAATTATACATGCTGTCTGCTACTACCCGAGACTGGACATGGTCGTAGCCACAGGCCTGCGCCTGCGCGATAGCATGGAGTATGTATTTTCTGCTAGTCACCCCGTGTAATATGATACCCCAAGATTCCATGCACGGGATTCACCGAAGCATGCGCAGACTTAACCGGGAGATGACATGCGAATTTGAAAATACCACAAGAGAGACCCTTTGGATAGCGTAGACGCCGGACCATACCCGCAAATATCTGCATATATACCGTGATCTGTCTTGAATATGCATGACTGACGGGATAAAGAAGCAACATGGATAACACAACTACCATCTAATCTAGAACCGACCCCTACAACAAGCAAAGAGGAGACAGCCCTTAGCATTTGACCAGTCACGTGTGAACTTGGAATTGCTGAGAGGAGGGGATAATAGCGAGAGACGCAATATACTACCCCAGTCAAGTCCATACTGAACTTTTTTACCAATATATCATGTACACCAATATATCCTATACAGCAAAACCTTGGATTTAGAACCGGCAGGCTGATCTATCGCAAACGCGTGCAATCCCACGCATGGATTAATAACTGGCACGACCGAAACTACATGGAAAAGATCGACCGCGCCACACCCTGTGACCACTAGCTATTTGATCCACAGGTACATTTCCCAGAGAGTCCACACAGCTGATAGTGAATCCCAGTTGATTCGTAAACTCGGAACTTTTCAACAAGACCAACTGTGCCTGGAGCTATGCAGATGACTGCATGGCACAATGGATATCGCACCCACAAGGTCACCTGTATTGTTCATCTTGCTGTATGTGTGTAAAGTATCCGTGCGTGGGATATCCCTGAGTAAATTTGCTTGACTGTTAATTGTTTATTGATTGTTTGTTAATTAGGCAGGAATATACTATTATGTCTTTGTTAATCCTATATATTGCTGTATGTGTGTAAAGTATCCGTGCGTGGGATATCCCTGAGTAAATTTTCTTGACTGTTAATTGTTTATTGATTGTTTGTTAATTAGGCAGGAATATATTATTATGTCTTTGTTAATCCTATATTAATAATGTTTTGATAGTACATTATTAGATTACTGAAGCTATTAAAAAAACATTTTATAATTATTGTCGTTTTGCTTATATATTTTCTTATTTATCATTTTCTTTAATCTTGCCCAACTTGATAAGCTCTTTGAATTGCTCCTTAATTAGATTACTTAAATTACTTAAATTACTTTATCTATTATACCTAAGTTGCTCTATCTGTTGAAGCAGCCCTTTGAAAATTCCTCGGATCTCCCAAATCCCGTAATTTTTAATTTTTAATTTGTAATTTTCCTCAATTCATTTATATATATTTTTAAAGGTTCTCTAAAATTTTAATTCTTTGAAGGGTCTTTCGGAAGAGGTTTTTGTTAAAAATATTAAAAGGGCCTTTTCTGAGGTATTTTTTGAAGGCTTTTTGAATTAACCTTTAATTGATTAATTTCTTTCAACTATTTTTTTCTTAATTTTTAAAATTAAATTTAATGTTCAACCCCTTAATCTTTAATTTTTAATCTTGGATATATAAGATTGCTTAATAAATTGCTTCATAAGATTGCTTCATAAATTTTTTTAATTTCTGGGTTTGGAACTCTTAAAATTCAAATCCTAACTTAAATCTTAATCTTTATATTATGGATTCCCTAAATCATTAACTTTATTAACCTCTTAATTCTTATTGAAAGTTCTTTTCCCTAATTTTTAATTTTTAATTTTTAATTTTTAATTTTTGAGTTTAGAACTTTCGTAGGGATTATTAAATCTTCGTAAATTTTCTAAAACTTTTTAAGGGGATCTCTTAGAAAAATGTTTCTGTTTGTTTTTGGAGGAATTTTTTAGGAAACTTTTTATTTTAATTTTTTAATTTTTTTTATTCTCTTAATCTCTTCTGGTTTGTTAGGTTTGTAGTGACCTACATTCTGCGGGCTCATATACATTCTCTGTGCGTGATTTGGCTCAGCTCAGCCAATCAGCGCCAGGAGAAGAGGATGTATCCCTACGCGTTCTGAGGGAGAAATAGCCCGCAAAGATTTGAGGACGCTATGACTCGCAGCTGGACCATGCTAAGGTAAAACACGCTTGTTCTTTTGCTCCGTAAGCACAAAACATTACCTACGAGCCTGGCCAAACGCCTTCAGCCAGTCGCCCGTATTTTCTCTTGTAATCTTAATTGATTTGTTTTATTTCTCTTGGCATGCCAGCTCAACTTCTGTTAATAAATAATGTAAAACCAAACTAAAGTCGTTGTCGATATTCCTATGCGCTTATTGAGAGATTTTTAATGGTGCTTTTACGAGATCCCAAGTCTCTTACTTTTAATGCGTAACTTATAAATTTTTTAATTTTTAACCTTCAATCCCTAACTCTTAGGCCCTTTTCAAATTCTCTTAACTCCCTATAACCCATCCATTTTACAACTCCTACAACTAATATAAAAGAGCCCCCTTAGAATATAGACCCCCAATTTACAAGCAGAACTGTTGATGTATACCACGATTTCAAACTGCTAATCTTGAGTGAAACGTTGATGTAAATAATGAACTTACAATCACCTGTTATATGCCCTGAAAAGTCCCACCATATGGTCGGACGAAACGGCTGTCGGCAATAAACTTGTTATAATGTCATAATAGTTCCTTTGTTCTTGTTCATTAATATTTCTGCTCTGCTTATACGCATAGAGATTAACTATCTACCGTCGCATATTTGCTAGATCAGGCGTAATCATCGCGATTTACGTACGACCTACCATAGATCTTGCTTATATATATATATAAATACATTATCGGAGAAAGCTAATAGCCATACGCCGGCCAAATTCCCAACTCACTCAACAAACATTAGGAAAGTGAGTATATTCCTAATTAAACGTTCGGGGTGCTAACTAATTGTATTGTGTGGAATGTATATATATATGGTCGGACCATGCTTGTGTCCTTGTGTGTATTAATTACATGTAGAGACATATACTTTTATTATTATTCTCCCCAATGGTAGAGAAATCTTTGGTCGTCTGAATGGCTGCTATTTTTAGCAGTACAGGATTGACCTGTCCACCCTGCTTTTGCTTTTGCACACGGTACCATGACAAAACTCGTTTCTCATTTATTTGCTCTCATTCTGAGGCAGTTTTGAATAGCGCTAGTTTATAATTTTTAACTCGGGAATTTTATATTCTCCGAGAGAGAAATACCTTCTGACTAGAATCTCTTTCTTAATGAAAATCCGCTTGGATTATCTATTCATTTGGGATTTGAAACCGCGGTAAGGGCACATACAGTAAGTACAGTGAATTATTTAGAATTTATTTTAAGATTTTTTCAGTATTTGCATTCCCTTGATTTTAGATATATATATATATATATACATACATTTATATGTACGTATGCATACTTACATATATATTATATATATATATATATATATATATATATATATATATATATATATATATATATATATATCCATATCCATTTGCTAACGCATTCATATAGTAGGTCGAATGTGCTCGCACACCGCCAAAGATTCTATTTTACTAAGCCTCCAATTATATATATATATATATATATATATATATATATATATATATACACACACAGAGGTATCCACAGTAACTTGTGGGGTCTATTCTGCATGAAGAACTCGATGTAATCCATATGTTCAAAATGTTGTAGGTTAAGATAAATCCCGGAAAACAAAACATTAAAGGGAAAACAGAGTCATGATATCAGTTAAAACAATGAAATAAAAAAATCAATTGATTGTTTTATCTTATATATATATATATATATATATATATATATATATATATATATATATATACATATACATAATACATATATTCATATACATATAATATATATATTTCATATATATTCATATATATATATCTTATATGCAATATGTTGAAAAGGTAACACACTAGAGAGAGAAAGTGTGCCATCAATAAAACAGGGAAAACCACCAGTGTATGGAATCTATACTCTATGGAAGGCAGGGTATGCACACAATAATTAAAAATATAAATTAAAATGTATATACGCACCTCTATAACTGTATAACACACGCGTACAAATCGAAAGAGATCTGTTTCGCCAGTAAGTTGTTGACTGAAATGCCTAGCGTTCATCAGCGCATACTAGACTATACATTCCAGGCAACTCTAAGAGAATCTAAAGTGACCGTCCAGCTACACGCGGCAGAGAGATGTCACAGCGTGTTTAGGGCAGTGAACCAGTAGTATATGTGGGACGAGCTGCTAGAAAGGGCAGCCCAAAAGCCACTCAAAGAAGTGTGCTCAACCAAACAAAGTGAGAGGAAAGACTGTTATAAGGAGCGAAATATCACGATAAATTAACGGAGCCATAGACTCTTGTTATTCCCTGTCAATAATGTGCTCAAAGGAAAAGGAATCCTGGAGAGTCTATGGCTCCGTTAATTTATCGTGATATTTCGCACCTTATAACAACGTTCCTTTCTCTCTCTCTGTTTGGTTCATCACACTTCTTTGAGTAGTTTTTGGGCTGCCCTTTCTAGCAGCTCGTCCCTCAGATACCACTGCTTCACTTTCCTAAACACGCTGTGACATCTCTCTGCCGCGTGTAGCTGGACGGTCGCTTTAGATTATCTTAGAGTTGCCTGGAATGTATAGTCTAGTACGCGCCGATGAACCCTAGGCTATTGTATTTCAGTCAACAACTTCCTGGCGAAAGAGATCTCTTTGGATTTGTACGCGTGTGTTATATAATTATAGAGGTGCGTATATACATTTTAATTTATATTTTTAATTATTGTGTGTATACCCTGCCTTCCATAGTTATAGATTCCATTCACTGGTGGTTTTCCCTGTTTTATTGATGGAACACTTTCTCTCTCTAGTGTGTTACCTTTTCAACATATTGCATATAAGATATATATATATGAATATATATGTAATATATATATTATATGTATATGAATATATGTATTATATATATGTATATATATATATATATATATATATATATATATATATATATATATATATATATATATATATATATATATATATATATATATATATATATATAAGGGTAAACATTGATGCAATTCAATTCAAGCACTCAACGTACTTTTTCCACATAGGAGTGATGGAGTAAATATCGAATAAGGAAAAGCGAAGTAGTTTCAGATGTTCAAGTCCTTTAATAATAATGCTATGATATATATTTCAGTGACGACACTGGCCACACTGTTCTGTGTGCGAGTGTCGTGTCATCATCAGACAGCTTGTTACACAATAAGGTTATGTTTCCGAGGCAATCCAAATTGGATCGACAAGGGAACGGATGAATTGCGTGTTTTGGGGCTTTTCATCCGCTCCCTTGTGAATACCAATTCACCCCCACCGGCCTGCGCAAGCGCATGTCCGAAGGAAGTTGACCATTCGCCACCGCAGACTTCAGCGAAATTTGCTTAGTCAGTTCACCCTATCATCCAAAACAATGGCCCACCATTGCCTGTACCATATTTTACTGCTACCCATCACGGCTGCGGCAGTCAGCCGAGAGCCAGAGGGGATGGGAGAGTGTTAGTTTTTACAGGTCATAATACTACCCCTCACTAAGCATTGACGGTACGACTGACCATCACCTTATAAGGGAAAACAAACTTATTATAGGTATCATGGTTTTACGTTGGAAGTTAAGAGTGAGAGTTGGAAACAAAAATTAAAATCCTAAATCAAATATCAGAAATTATAAATTAAACAATTAAGAAATTAACAATTAGAAATTAAAGAATAAAAAAAATTCTTTTCGGGTGATAATTCGGAATGAGGTGAGTAAAAATATAGACTGAAGTGAGTAAATAATATGGAGGGAGATGTTTAAGTAATATGTTCTGAGAGGGATTCTAGTGTCCCAGTTACTCTATCCACATATTGAACGACAGTGCCGTACATTATAACTACAGGGCTCCAGGCATTAGTGAATCTGGTACACAGTTTTAATTATCATCACATGGAACAAAATCAAAGAAAAACAGACATAAAGTACACAAAAGAAAAGAACAGAACCAATAGTGAATAAATGCAAAAACACAGAGTACATATATGCAAAATGATCCATATGATTGTCCTTCTGTCCATGTATAGATTGAATTGAGGGGGCCTCTGTTCAAATGCGATTTGGTGCAGGAAAATAGGGGTTTATCCTATTATTTGTTTCCGCGTATTTATCCGGCCGAAAGTTACTAGTATGTCCGTCCAGTGTAAGGGGGTTTCCATCCCCATAGTAGAGGGAATTTCCGGGGTAGCTTATGGTTGGTTCCTCTCTTCTCCACCATATCGGTTACATCGTAAAGCGCTCAACTAATTGGAGCTAAATTATTAGGGTAGTCACTGAGGAGGTCACAGAATGTGTGACGAAAGAGCTTTGACGATAAATAAACAACCATCGGGTTATTGAACCAACCACCCGGTAATTTGTAATAAATTGAAGTGAAAACAACAGCGGCGTGTGTGTTCATTTGAAACATCACCTTCCCAATATATACAATTTCTACCCGGACGAAAGCCATACTGAGTGTCAGTTAGAAGATCAT
This sequence comes from Eledone cirrhosa, assembly GCA_964016885.1. Classification (NCBI taxonomy): domain Eukaryota; kingdom Metazoa; phylum Mollusca; class Cephalopoda; order Octopoda; family Eledonidae; genus Eledone; species Eledone cirrhosa. The sequence goes on along the minus strand of OZ024742.1, from coordinate 89,444,955 downwards.
TTACTAGTAGCACTAGTGTGACACTTTAGGGATCAGTGGTGGATGCTTATATGGCACTTGCGTGGGTATCAGAAGCGGCCACACCAGCTATTTTATTTGTGGTGGTCGCGAGTGTTGATGTAACTGAATTTGGCTTTGTAGTTGACGAAGCTAAGTCATCTGTCTCACTATCTTTTCCGTTATTAAAAAAAAAGTCCTTTTATCCAGTTAAAACTCTGTACTGCTTCTGTATACTTCCTTCTCGTCATCAGGGGAGTGCGTACAACCTCAGTATACATCCTGGACAGTGACCCTGTGCACTGTATTGTTTGCACATGTTGGTTTTGGCTTGGGTAGTTGGCATAAGCAGGATGGGTGCGACTTGCAAACCCGCAGTTTGTCCCAGACGCCCTATGCTAACAGGTCACTTTCTTGTGGAATTCACAGAGAACCTGGGCCTTCTTTTTCCCAGGGACTTTGTTTTTCTTAGTTTTCGACTTCTTGCCCTTCTTCTTTTGTCTCCTCTGACCAAATGTGGCTCAACTGATCCACGTGTAGCAGAACAAGCGTGTAGGCACGAATAAATTCGTTCTTTTTTACTTGTAGCTGTGCCCAAGTTCTCAGCAAGCCACATCTTTGTAGGGCATCCTTAATTAGCTTGTTTGAAAGGGAGCCATTAGCTCAATTCCATGCACTGAGCATAAATTCTAGTTCCTTTAGTTTCCAGTTTCGGTGAGTTCGGTTCTCATCTATCTGAACATTTGTATGTGTTTTATATTCTCTACATCAATTGTAATATTAACTACATTATCAAACAATTAAATTAAATTAGAAAATAAAAAAAACAAAATCAAATAAAGTTAGAATAAATAGAAACGAAAATGATATTTTATAGAGTGCTTTATGTCCGTTTACAAAAAACGTCAGCGGATTAAATGATCAACAAACTTTCCTGAATTGAATAATATATATATATATAAATATATATATATATATTCAGGTTTGAGGTTCACCACTTGATAGAGCTGGTCTATTCCGTATGGTCAATCGTAATGTAATAATATGGAGAGTACTCAACGTAAAGCAGTTCAACCGTTTTTGTTTTTGTAGTTGGTGGTGCTATTACGGAGCAAATATTATAATGAAATGACAGGAGGCTGGATTTGTGTAAATCCTTGAAAGGTTTATTATACTATGATCATTTCAATGACCGGGTTCCGTATGAATCCGGTGATATCATCAGGTATTCGAAATATAATACGTGAATGTAACAGATAAAATACATGGGGCTGAAAATCGAGCACCCGAGGGCGATCGCTATCCTCTACCTTCTACCTTATCCGGTCGCCCTCGAGTGATGTGGCTAAAGCTTACAGTGTGCTACTACCGGTCAGATAGAGGAAAACAGAAAGGGATGGGAACATAAGTTAGCGTTAATCTCATGCCACAAGACAAAAGAAAGAAAGGAGGGAGAGAGAAGAAGGGGGAAGGAAGAAAAAGAGAAGCCAAGTTTAAAGTCAGCTATAAGAAGAAAGACAGAAAGAAAGAGGAGGAAAGGTCGGTATTACAGTCAGGCCAGGATTGTCGCGAAGAAATCTTTTTTTTATTCTACGGGACCCGTATCTAAACAACTACTACCGGTCAGATATAGGCAAACAAAAAGGGGGAAGGAAGATAAGTCTGCGGGAGGAAGACAGAAAGAGGGGAGGAGAGAAGGAAGAGAATGAAGAAGTAGAAAAGTAAGGTTTCGTGGCTACAAGAAGGAAGATAGAAAGAAAGAGGAAGAAAGGTCAATATTAATGTCAGACTACAGTCAGGCCAGGAGTGGCGCGTGAAAATTTTCACAGGGACCCGTATCTTAGCAGAGGTGAATATATTGGGGGTCAGTGTGTTATAATGTGTGATCAGAATATTTGAACGTTACGTTTTTGTTTAGACTTATAGGATGAGGTTGAAAAAATTAATAATTAATATTTAATATTAAAGAAATTAGAAAATTTAAAGTTAAACAGTGTTTAACATTTTAAGGTTGATATATCTAATAGTTCTGATTTGATCTGTAATTTAAAGGTACTATGTGGCGGTTAAGAAACCGTCCGCTCCGGGACCCCCGGGCGAATTAAACCACTCCGAGTAGTTTCATTTACCGAAAGAAGGGGAAATTTATTTTTCCAAGCACTCAAGGTAGGCCCATGCGTCACGGGGCTGATCGCGCCGCCATTAAACCCACCCAACAGTCCGACAGAAAGTTGGAACTTTAAAATATTGTTTAAATTTATAGGATGAAGTTGAAAAAATTAATAATTAATATTTAATATTAAAGAAATTAGAAAATTTAAAGTTAAACAGTTTAACATTTTAAGGTTGATATATCTAATAGTTCTGATTTGATCTGTAATTTAAAGGTACAATGTGGCGGTTAAAACACCAGCCGCGCTCCGGGCCCCCGGGGCGAATTAAGCCACTCCGAGTAGTTTCATTTACCGAAACAAGGGGAAATTAATTTTTCCAAGCAATCCAGGTAGGCCCATGCGCCAGGGAACTGGTTGCGCCGCCATCAAAACCCACCCAGCAGTCCGACAGAAAGTTGGAACTCTAAAATATTGCTTAAATTTATAGGATGAAGTTGAAAGAATTCAGAATAACATTATAAAATTAAAGAGTAAGAAGATTGAGAATTGAATAAACAGAAAAATGAAAATTAAACATTTAAAAAAACTTCTATGAGGTTTTGGGTTGCGGGGTTTAATTAAAGAGAGTCTTTTATGAAAAAACGCTAATTGTATTATGTAGATCTATAATTTATCCTAGTGGGATGTAGAGTACGGGATATAGTCGTGTAATATTTATTTTTGTTCTCAGGGGGAGACATTCTAGTATCGTGTGCTAATGGGTACAAGTGAGCAAAAGTCCCAATAGGAGGAGTAGAAATACATGGATACATAGAAGTGGAATACGTGGAAGAGCACATTGATAAAGCAAATGTATAAATATATAAACATATCAATATATAGATATAAATATGTAAATAAAGCAATAAGAGTGGTGTTGGAGTAAGATGGAGAAATCAAGACATAGGAGAAGTACAATATAGTTCAGGTTGCAGTATTTACCACTTGACAGAGCTGGTCTATTCCGTATTGTCAATCGTAATGTAATAATATAGAGAGTACTCAACGTAAAGCAGTTCAACCGTCTTTGTTTTTGTAGTTGGTGGTGCTATTACGGAGTTAAATATTATAATGAAATGACAGGAGGCTGGATTTGTGTAAATCCTTGAAAGGTTTATTATACTATAATCATTTCAATGATCGGGTTCCGTATGAATCCGGTGATATCATCAGGTATTCGAAATATAATACGTGAATGTAATAGATGAAATCCATGGGGCTGAAAATCGAGGACCCGAGGCCGATCGCTATCATGTACCTTCTACCTTAGCCGGTCGCCCTCGAGTGACGTGGCCAAAGCTTACAGTGTGCTACTACCGGTCATGTTATGTTCCCATCCCTTTCTGTTTTCCTTTATCTGACTGGTCGTAGCACACTGTAAGCTTTGGCCACTTCACTCGAGGGCGACCGGCTAAGGTAGAAGGTACAGGATAGAGATCGCCCTCGGGTCCTCGATTTTCAGCCCATGGATTTTATCTATTACATTCACATATTATATTTCCAATACCTGATGATATCACCGGATTCATACGGAATCCGGTCATTGAAATTATCATAGTATAATAAACCTTTCAAGGATTTACACAAATCCAGCCTCCTGTCATTTCATTATAATATATTTAACTCCGTAATAGCACCACCAACTACAAAAACAAAGACGGTTGAATTGCTTTACGTTGAGTACTCTCTATATTATTACATTACGATTGACAATACGGAATAGACCAGCTCTGTCAAGTGGTAAATACTGCAACCTGAACTATATTGTACTTCTCCTATGTCTTGATTTCTCCATCTTACTCCAACACCACTCTTATTTCTTTATTTACATATTTATATTTATATATTGATATGTTTATATATTTATACCTTTGCTTTATCAATGTGCTCTTCCACGTATTCCACTTCTATGTATCCATGTATTTCTACTCCTCCTATTGGGACTTTTGCTCACTTGTACCCATTAGCACACGACACTAGAATGTCTCCCCCTGAGAACAAAAATAAATATTACACGACTATATCCCGTACTCTACATCCCACTAGGATAACTTATAGATCTACATAATACAATTAGCGTTTTTTCATAAAAGACTCTCTTTAATTAAACCCCGCAACCCAAAACCTCATAGAAGTTTTTTTAAATGTTTAATTTTCATTTTTCTGTTTGTTCAATACTCAATCTTCTTACTCTTTAATTTTATAATGTTATTCTAAATTCTTTCAACTTCATCCTATAAATTTAAGCAAGATTTTAGAGTTCCAATTTTCAGTCGGACTGCTGGGTGGGTTTTGATGGCGGCGCAACAAGCCCCCTGGCGCATGGGCCTACCTGGAGTGCTTGGAAATATAAATTTCCCCTTCTTTCGGTAAATGAAACTACTCGGAGTGGCTTAATTCGCCCCCGGGGCACGGAGCGCGGCCGGTGTTTTAACCGCCACATAGTACCTATAAATTACAGATCAAATCAGAACTATTAGATATATCAACTTCAAAATGTTAAACTGTTTAACTTTAAATTTTCTAATTTCTTTAATATTAAGTATTAATTATAAATCTTTTCAACTTCATCCTATAAATTTAAACAATATTTTAAAGTTCCAACTTTCTGTCGGACTGTTGGGTGGGTTTGAATGGCGGCGCGACCAGCCCCCTGGTGCATGGGCCTACCTCGAGTGCTTGGGAAAATAAATTTCCCCTTCTTTCGGTAAATGAAACTACTCGGAGTGGCTTAATTCTCCCCTGGGGCCCGGAGCGCGGCCGGTGTTTTAACCACCACATAGTACCTTTAAATTACAGATCAAATCAGAATTATTAGATATATCAACCTTAAAATGTTAAACTGCTTAACTTTAAATTTTCTAATTTCTTTAATATTAAATATTAATTATTAATTTTTAACTTCATCCTATAAGTCTAAACAAAAACGTAACGTTCCAATATTCTGCTCACACATTATAACACACTGACCCCCAATATATTCACCTCTGCTAAGATACGGGTCCCTGTGAAAATTTTCTCGCGCCACTCCTGGCCTGACTGTAGTCTGACATTAATATCGACCTTTCTTCCTATTGCTTTCTATCTTCCTTCTTGTAGCCACCAACCCTTACTTTTCTACTTCTTCATTCTCTACCTTCTATTCTCCCCTCTTTCTGTCTTCCTCCCGCAGACTTATCTTCCTTCCCCTCTTTTGTTTGCCTATATCTGACCGGTAGTAGTTGTTTAGATACGTGTCCCGTAGAATAAAAAAACAATTTCTTCGCGACAATCCTGGCCTAACTGTAATACCGACCTTTCCTCCGTTTCTTTCTGTCTTTCTTCTTATAGCTGACATTAACCCTAGCTTCTCTTCTTCTTCCTTCCCCCTTCTTCTCTCTCCCTCCTTTCTTTCTTTCTTTTGTCTTGTGGCATGAGATTAACGCTAACTTATGTTCCCATCCCTTTCTGTTTTCCTTTATCTGACCGGTAGTAGCACACTGTAAGCTTTAGCCACGTCATTCGAGGGCGACCGGCTAAGGTAGAAGGTACAGGATAGCGATCGCCCTCAGGTCCTCGATTTTGAGCCCCATGGATTTTATCTATTACATTCACGTTTTATATTTCGAATACCTGATGATATCACCGGATTCATACGGAACCCGGTCATTGAAATTATCATAGTATAATAAACCTTTCAAGGATTTACACAAATCCAGCCTCCTGTCATTTCATTATATTATATTATATATATATATACATACACAGAGGTATCTACTGTAAGTTCTGGGGTCTATTATGTATGAAGAACTCAATGTAATCCATATGTTGAAAATGTTGTAGGTTAAGATAAATCGCAGAAAACATTAACACATTAAAAGGAAAACAGAGTCATGATATAAGTTAAAACAATGAAATAAAAAATGAACTCATTAGAGATATACTTCACTGCGTTACGATCGTTTCTAGATGGTCATAATACATTGTATCTATACTCAGTTATTGATCTATGTAAGTTTACAAACTATCAGATAGAGAGAATATTTACTTACATGCATATCACCAGCTGTTTTCAAAAGCAATAATAATTTCATTCAATAATAATTTTACTCAGAATTAGTATCATGTCCATATTTGGAGGTAGTTGAAGAACTAACGAATCAAATTGTTTTTTTCATATGGTGTTAAGATGAAAAGTAATACACTTTAGTTGCGTTCATGACACTTTGAAAGGAATGGTTGAAAGGTGTTAGTAGAAATGGCATAAAAATCTATTAGGAAGGAAGGGGATTGTCAAACTGACAGTTGAATGTATCTTGTATAGTGAATTTAAAAGGAATGTCAAAATATATTTATATTCACCTTAAAACTCAATTCAACACTAATCACCAATTATTTTGACATTCCTATTAAATTCACTATACAAGATACATTCAACTATCAGTTTGACAATCCACTTCCTTCCTAATAGATTTTTATGCCATCTCTACTAACACCTTTAAACCACTTCTTTCAAAGGGTCATGACCTCAACTAAAGTGTATTACTTTTCGTCTTAACACCATATGAAAAAAACAATTTGATTCGTTAGTTCTTTAACTACCTCCAAATATGGACATAATACTAATTCTGAGTAAAATTATTATTGAATAAAATTATTATTGCTTTTGAAAACAGCTGGTGATATGCATGTAAGTAAACATTCTCTCTATCTGATAGTTTGTAAACTTACATAGAACAATAACTGTGTATAAGTATAGATACAATGTATTATGACCATCTAGAAACGCTCGTAAAGCAGTGATGTATATCTATAATAACATGATTTTTTATTTCATTGTTTTAACTTATATATATATATATATATATATATATATATATATATATATATATATATTATTGTGAAGATGCCTAAAGTAGAAACAATTATTATGAAGACATATAGATCAGGTATTGTTCGTTGGTGGATGTCTCTGAAAAATATTCTCATCACAACTAAATAATAATTAGAAGACTAAAAACGCACGTGTGATAAAAGAGGAAAGACACACGAGGTCATGGCCAACGCGGCGCAAATAGAGATCGTTCGACTTCTAAAAATAGCACCCTAAACCATTCAACATAATACAGCTCTACTAAATAACAATATATATATATATATATATATATATATATATATATATATATATATATATATATATATATATATATATATATATATATTATTGTTATTAAAGTAGAGCAGTATTATGTTGAATGGTTCTGGTGATATTTTTAGTAGTCGAACGATCTCTATTTGCGCCGCCTTGGGCGATGGCCGCGTGTGTCTTTCCTCTTTTATTCCTCTTTATATATATATAGTTTGTCTAGTTTATATGTATATACCCTTTAAATTTTATATACTCCCGTAAGGTGAGTAACACTTTAGGCAGTATTCAGCTGCGCTTTCTGGCAACCATCGTACTCGCCGACAGGCATCAATCACAAACTTTCTACCTTGACCACTAGCCACGTCATAATTCTTACCCATTTTGAATTCGTTTCTGGCGGAGATCATGTAAGAAAAATCTTTGTCCAATTGAGTTATCTCCTGATGATTTCCAAATCTCGTTGATTTATCCAAGATCGGATATATCCAAAAATGGAATGACACCAACGCGGTTAGAGATATTTTGATGATTTTGGTAAGGTTTATGTACACTTTTTCTTCTAATTTTGATTTTGTACATAATTATGTATGGTTACCTATATGTCTAGTCAATTTTTACAGGCAATTAGAAATACTAGGTAAATTATTTGTAGCTACAACTGCGGATAAGAAGCTATATCATTTATCTATTGTTTCTTCATAAGTATATTTTAAACTTATAGCCTCGTTTAAATGATTTTTTATGTGGTTGATTTATGGTGATTGGGAGAAGAAATACTGTATATATTTTATCTAATGATTCTATGGTCTTATTTTATATATATATATATATATATATATATAAAATATTAAAAAAATAATGAATAAACCAAGTATTGTTTTTCCATTGTGATATGGATAATGGACAATATATATATATATATAAAAGGAATAGTGATGAAATAGAAATGCAACTGGAGTCTTATTTTAAAAAATATATATATATTTATTTGGTTCCTTTACCGGTTTCGCAGTTCCTCTGCTTTTCAAAAGTAGAGTTGAGATGGAGGGTCTGTGGTTTTTCTCACATCTGGTTGGTTTTTGAATGTTACTTGTTTTATATGGAAAAAGTGGCTTGAAACGGCAGGTTTTTAGAGTAGTAATTTGATTGGTTGGTGATTAAGTATAATAAATTTCGCGCCAGTTCGCCTTACTTAGTTCTTCAAACCAAGGAGGAGGACAGCTCAGCTTGTCTTTTCATATATGAGTGAAGTTTGGTTGGTTGATGCAGTCATCAGCTTTCGCGCCAGTTTGTTTGAATTTCTTTTTACTTTAAAAAAGGTGGCTCACGAAGGCTTTTTTTTATTAATGTAATTTGATTGGTTATAAATGAACTTATGACTGTCACGTGAACAAGTTCATTAAATTTCGCGCCCGTATTTGGGAATTTATTTTGTAGTTTTTAGAGAATTTTAAGACAAACAAAAGATAATGTTCAAGAGAAATGGAATTGGCAGAATTGTTCTGGTTCAGTAAATATGGCTGGTTCGCTGGTGTGTCAGAATTCAGACTTTCTATTGAAATAAAGAAAGTAGAGATATGTATGTTTATTTGTGTGCCTGTGTGTGTGTGTGTGGGAAGATGATTCTATTAGTAGAAATAGGGAAGGGAGTTGTTTGGGTGTGTATGGGTGTTATGTGTGTGTGTGGGGGGGGTATGTGTGTGTGTATGGGTGTTATGTGTGTGTGTGGGAGAATATATATTTTGTGTGTGTTTGTGGATGGTGTGGTTAGCATGTTAAGGTTTTAGGGTATTAACGTATGTTAAGGTTTATTTAGTTTTGGTTTTTATTTTCTAAAGTAGAAGGTGTGTGTATGTATGTGTCTGTTTGGATGGTTGGTATGTTATGTTGTTGACATAATGTTTATTAAACTATATTTAATGCTGGTCTATATTTTTGAATAAACATATTTCCCTTATTTATTCGTATTTGTTCTGTTGTATTGTCAGCGCAAAGGTAAAATGGGAAGACTTGGAATGTGGGTGTCTTATTACTTGCGCATATGTCTAGATATGCACTTAGTGGTATCTGTCTCGTGCTTGGATCTCGTAATTGTTGGCGATGAACTATGATTCTGTTTCTTAGTGTGAGTTTAGTGTGTCCTATATAATCGTCATAGCATCCTTCGTTTATGCCATTCATTTAATGGCATAAAGTAGATTTTTTGATGGGCAAGTGAAGTGATTTTTTACAGTAAAATTTTGTCCTGATTGAAATGTATACGTGTTGCCTTCAATGAGGTGAGTGCAGGTTCCACAATTAGAGTGCCCACATTTTGTGACAGTTGGTTGTAGGTTTGTGGTGGGTAATTTGGCATCTTGTGAGTAATGTTTTTATTGATTTCGGTTGTCTTTTGCTTTTGATTATTTTGTGTGTTTCAAGGGCTTTTTTCATTCTTGGGTCTTGTTTCAATAGTGGGATGTTCTTGCGAATAATGTTGTAAGTTCCGCATTTCTTGGGTCGTGTGTTGAGATATATGATAGAATATTGGACGTACCTTGAATTTGTTTTTGTTTTCGTAATTCATCAATGCTTATTGCTTTAGCACTTTCTATTCCATTATTTATTAGTAATGGTGGGTAGTCTTTCGAGTAGATTTTCCTTTAATTCTTGAAGTCTTTTATTTCGCGTTTCAAAATTGGAGACAATTGGGCAAATTCTTCTTGCTAGGTTAAAAGGGATGTTCGTCTTCATGCGAGTTTTTAACATTTTAATTTAATATACTCGGCTCCTGTTATTTAGTAGAGCTGTAATATGTTGAATGGTTCTGGGTGCTATTTTTAGTAGTCGAACAATCTTTATTTGCGCCGCGTTGAACGATGGTCGCGTGTGTCTTTCCTCTTTTACCACACGTGCGTTTTTAGTCTTCTAATTATTATTTAGTTGTGATGAGCATATTTTTCACAGACATCCACGACGAGCAATACTTGATCTATATGTCTTCACTTAATTGCCAAACATAGCTTTATTCTGAACTTGCCAGGGTGTTAATAGTTATGGTCGGTTTGTATACCTTGATTTATCATTTTAATTAATTTGTATAAACTGTTCTATACGTAGATAATATATCCACCCCCCCCTTCCCATGGTGTGTTTATATCACTTATGATTTGAAAACACATGTATATATATATATATTAGTAAAAGGAAAAGAAAATGCTGAAAAATTGTTCCCAGTGAAAAATAGTTTAATTAGGAATAAGTATTGGTTAGTATTCAGTTTTAGTTTTAAGTTTTTACCGGTTGCGTATTTCTAATGCTTTTCAAAAATAATTTTGAGATAGAGCGCTCGTGATGTTTGCTCTAATCTGATCAGTTTTGGAAATTCTTCCTGTTTTATGTGAAAAAAGTGGCTCCAGAGGTATTAAGATTTGGTTGGTTGCTGAATGTCACGTGAATGAGTACTATAAATATCGCGCCAATTTGTGTTGCAAACATTCTTGTAGTCAAAATAATTTTGATTGGTCGGTAGAGGTCACGGGAACGTTAAAAATTGATTTTGCGCCAAATGTAGGTTTGTCGAAGAGTGTCCTTTTTCGCCTGATTGAGAAGTCACTGAAAAATAAGTTTATTAAGACAAATATGTGTGTGTGTGTGTGTGTGTGTAGCAGAGTGGTTCGTGGTAGAGGAAATAAATTCGGTCAGTAGGAATGTGTGTGTACGTGTGTGGGGGATATTTAAACATGTTGAAAGATATTTTTCATCTCTTGTCTTATACGGAGAAGGGTGTGTGTGTCTGTTTGTATGTTAGTGTACGCGTGAGTATGTGTATGTGTGTATGTGTGGGTGTGTGTGTCTATGTGTGTGTGTGTGTGTGTGTGGATGGACCAGTATTTTTGTGATACTGGTAAAAATGGTGTACATTATTCGATATTTTCAGTAATTTGCAAAAAACGATTCTGTCAAAAGAACATCAAAAACATTAATAATAAAAGGGGTGTGTCAGTGTCCAGATTTTGCGCACTGCAAGGGAAATCTATTAGGCCCGGTCGTATGGGAATACTTGTGTACAAACATGTATGTGCCCATCAGTGTGCAATGCATGTGTGCGCATATGTATGTTTCTGTGTCAGCACGTTTATATCTATAAACATCAAAAGGTATGCAAATTTGTGTATATATGTGTTGCACCATAGAACATGTGTGTTTACGTATGTCATTGTGTTTATATGTGGATAGAAATGTATGTAGGATGTATGCTGATGTAGGTATGTATGTTGACGTGTGTATGTTGTGGCTTCGTCTTAGGGAGAAGTGTTTAGACGGGATCCGTATTTGTTAATAAAGTGAGATTCCTTGATGATGCGCTGGGTGTGGGTGGCATTATCTTTAAATTTGTAGAGAGGAAAGATTCTAAAGTTGGGATGATTTTGGGCGGCACAGATATCAATGTGTTCACTCAGTGGTATTTTTCTGTATTAGCGTATTTTAATTTGGGATCTATGGACAGTCATGCGTTGGCGGAGGCTGTTTTTAGTCTGGCCTTTCTAGTCTCGCATACGAGAAAGTAAAGCGGGATGTGAGGAAGGGCATTGCTGTTGCACTTCCAGACGGCGAGGGTCCTCCTATGGTTTTGACATGCAGCGTCTGTGCGAGACTCTGCCTAAGCAAAGCTGGACTCGAAAGTCATCTTCGCAGTCATAAAGTAAGACCAGTGGTTGACTACCAGGCTGTTGTTGGAGATGCTACTCATCATGCTTGCCAAACATGTGGTAGAGAATGTAAATCAGCAGGAGGGCTCAAGCGACATGCAAGAGTACAAGAACTCCAACCACAGCCGACTATTCCCAGTGAATGTTTTGGTTTCCGACTCTGTGCAAGACATTTTAGATAATTGGCTGGGCTAATAAGCCACATTCGATCGCAGCGCTGTTAGTTGCTATCGTGTGTGTGTGTGTGTGTGTGTATAGATATGCTTATGTGTGTGCGTGTGTGTGTATATATATATGTATATTATTATTGTTGTTGCGTTATTATTATTGTTGTTATTATTATTATTATTATTGTTGTTATTAATGTATGTGTGTGTGTGTGTGTGTGTGTGTGTGTGTGTGTGTATATGTGTATGTATGGTATCCAATGATGTTGATTTGTTCTTTTTGGTAAATATCATCTTGGTTAAGAGAGTGGGACTGGCTTTGTGCAGTGCCTTTGCTCACTATAAAAGCTTCACGGCACAGGCATTGCTTTATATCTGGAGATCTCTCTGGACTTGTCGTCACATGGTACCATCGGCCCAGCACTATGTGTCAATAATTGTCATAAGTGTAGTGTTTGTACCAGAGTTTTCATGTCGCTGGCTGGACTAAAAAGTCACACTCGTTCAGCGTATCGGTAAGGGTTCTCCTACATGGATATAAAGTAGTGGCCGTACTCGAAAACGAGTTGGCAGCCACCATATATACATATATACATATATATATGTATGTATATGTATATATATATATATATTTCTTTTATTTTATTTTTTTTTTCTCCTCGTGCAATGGCCATACTCGATAACGAGGGGGCAGCCATCATGTATGTATGTATGTATGTATGTATGTATGTATGTATGTATGTATGTATGTATGTATGTATGTATGTATATATAGTTGGTGCTACTGGTAACATGTATCCCAGTACAACCTGTCTCATGGTCGGGTCGTTGGCGACTAAACTGGCCACCCCACCAAGGTTTCTTGGTGAGGAGGGTGACTTTGGACATCCTGCAGGACTAAAAACAAAACCTGTCAAAGGGCAAAGGAGCTCTTAAGAGTCAATGACCATCCAAAATCACCGGGAGAGATGACCCCTTAGCCTTTGTCAAGGCAGAATTCTAGGAGAAGGAAAACTCTGATATAACACCTGCAACCCTGATGGTATCCAATGATGTTGACTTGTTCTTCTTTTTGGTAAATATCATCTTGGTTAAGAGAGTGGGACTGGCTTTGTGCAGTGTATGAGCATTTATCTTGGCCAAACTCCATTCCTAAATCCTTTGAGAACGTTGGAACCAGGTCAAGATTTTTCTTCATCCCATCCATGGTCTTGGCATAGAGTTTCAGATCGTCCACAACGAAGTTATGGGTTAGGTTCGTATTTCTCTCCTCCTGTGAGCCAATGATGTATCCCTCACATTTCTAGAGCAGAAAGGACAAGGGGTTTAATGACAAGATGAACAATATCACAGAGAGACTGTCCCCCTGAAATATACCCCTGCAATATTTTATTTTATCAGTGAAAATAGAGTCCTCCCTCTCTGTCTTTAACCTTAGGATAGTAGCCCAAGAAGAAGACAGCCTCTCTATGGCTCTGACAATAATGGCTGGGACTTTAGCAAGTTGGAGGGCCTCTATCATCCAAGAGTGGGGAACAGAATCGAAAGCTTTCTTGTAGTCCAGCCAGACTGTAATCATATTCCTCCTAAGTTGTCGCACCTCCGACATCGCAGTTTTGTTGATTAGGAGTTGTTCAGCACATCTCCAAACCCTTTTCTTTCCAGCTGCTTGTTCATCTGTGATGATGTTATTATTTTCACAGTGATCTTGGAGAAATAGGTTCAGGCAGGCTGTATACATCTTATACATCAGGTTCTGGCATGCAATGGGTCGGTAGTTTTTTGCCAAGTGGGTGTCTTTGTTCTTGGGGACCAGTAACGTTTGTGCTAATGTCAACCATTCTGGTATAAGTGTATCTCTCTTAAGAACTTGTTGGTAGAGGTCAGTAAGATACCTCCGATAGAATATTAGTTTTTTGTACCAGTAGCCGACAATCATGTCTCTTCCTGGTGTTTTCTTATCTTGGAGTTTTCCTATCACAGTCTCAAGGGTACCCTCACTTATTTCGTATGTTTTTGTTGTAGTGTAGCAGCAATAGTTCTTTCGGATTTCTCTTAGCCACACTGCATCTTGGTTGAAATTCTTCTTTTCACCCCATATTTTTCTCCAAAAGGAATCTATGTCTTTCTGGGATGGGGCCTCTGTGACGCTTATTATTTTGCCCTTTATATCTCTATAGACTGATGTTTGGTTGCGTCTGAATCTTTTATTAAGCATTTTTCTCTCATCTACCTTCTTCAGGTATCGGCGTTTTTCGCTAACAGCTCTCAATTCTTGTTTGAGGGTGATCAGCTTATATTGGGGAGTTCTGGTTCTACTGTTACCAAACATCGTCTCTATTTTACTTTTCACTCTTTGTTGGCGAGGAGTGTGTTTTTTGTGTGTTTGTTTGCATGTAAGGAGCATTGTCACATGTCCTATGTTTTTTCGTAGGTCAGCACTCTTTTTTTCTATTCTAGTTATATATGATGGTATTTTTGGTGGTGTTTTGTTCTTGTTAATATCTCTGCTATCACCAAGATAATGCTTCACTGTCATTGCTAAGGCATATAAACAGGCGTTGATTTGCCAAAATGTTGGGGTTTTTATCCGTCGTAAATATTCATCCCCTATTTCGTCAATAACACGTACTATTTCATTATTTGGTTTTTTATTCACCATTGTCATTTTAACACGTTCAGTCAGAGAGATATTTATAGATAAATTAATTTCTCTCTGAAAGTTTTCGTTGAGGGAATTTTTCAATTGTTTATACTTTTGATTATCATAATCGATAGTATTTTCGACAACAGTCGAGGTAAACTCGGATGGTATACGTGGTGTCACATTTA
>OZ024742.1:89389987-89424987 GCA_964016885.1 Eledone cirrhosa | reverse complement strand
GCTCATAAACCTGAGCAAGATGGTCGCCAACCTTTTTCCTCTGTTGAAGGTGTTGCTTCAGTGTTACTATCCGGGTCTCATATGTTGTTAATATTGATTTTAGACCCCGGCCACCTTCCTTGCGTGAGAAGTATAGCCTATCCACATCACCATTGATGTTAAAGTTCCCAGTAACACTGAGAAGTTTTCGAGTTCTAACATCCATCTCACTTAGTTCTTGCAATGACCAGTTCAGTAGGCCAAATGTTGGCGTTAGAATTGGCACAGCATAGGTATTGTGGGCAATGTATTTGTTGTATGCTGACAGTTCTGATGACCATATTTTTTTTACTCTTCTGAGGTATTCAGTTCTGGTTCTCTCCTTATTTATGGGTCCATCATATCTGACATTCTCATCCTGTCCAAGATATCTGTAGTTGTCACCTGACTGCAGAGGTTGTATTGTCAGGCCGTTCATATCTAGATTTCTAGAGGAGGGCACAGCTCTTCCACGTTTTACTGCCAAATATGCACACTTGGACTCACCAAATTTCATTTTGATGTCGGTTGAAAATTGTGTAATGAGGTCCAATTGTTTCTTGATGTCATTGATATTTGGCCCATACAACTTCAGGTCATCAACAAAGAAAAGATGGGAGATACTTCTGGGCCCACTTCTTTGTCCACCTTGTTTCCTGAGTAGGTAAGATAGTGGATTCAGTGAGAGAACGAAGAGTAGTACTGACAAGCTATCACCCTGAAAGATGCCCTTCTGGTAATGTATCCTATCAGTCTTAACCTGCTCCTTCTCACCTCTAAGGATCAAATTGGTGTACCAGTTCTTGGTCAGGCGTTCAACAGCAGCTACTAATGGTTGTGGGACTTTAGCTAACTGTAAAGCCTTAATAATCCACCCATGAGGTACACTATCAAATGCTTTTTGATAGTCCAGCCACACGACAGTCATGTTTCTGCGATTCTTTGTTGTTTTTTCCTGAATCATTTTGTTAGTTAGTAGGTGATCTATGCAACCCCACACCTCCCTCTTTCCACCAGCTTGCTCAGGTGTTATGATGTTGTTGGTAGCACAGTGATCCTGTAAGAACAGGTTAAGGCACCCAGTATATAATTTATACATGATGTTTTGGCAGGCAATTGGGCGGTAATTTTTAGCAAGGGTGGTTTGGCTATTTTTGGGAATGAGGAGAGTAGTGGCAGTTGATAACCATCTGGGCAGTTCTTGTGTGCCCTTAATGGTTTCTGTAAACAGCCGTATGAGATCTTGCCGATAGAAAGTGAAATTCTTCAACCAGTATCCTGTAATGAGGTCTGGGCCTGGCGATTTCCTATTCGAGATTTTCTGTAGAGCTGTTTCCAGTATTGACCCATCTATGTCATATTGTTTTGTCTGGACATGTTGGCAGTAGTCCTGTTCCAGTTGTTTTAGCCAATTAGCTTGTCTGTTGAATCCGTCATCCGTTTCCCATACAGATCTCCAGTAGTTCTCAACCTGTTCTTTTGAAGGGGTGTCGTTTACAGGGATTGAGCTTTTGCCACCGAAGCTGCGATAAACTGATTTAGGATCTCTGGCAAACAATCTATTTAGCACTTGTCGTTTATGGGCTGTTGACTTATATTTTAGTCTTTCTGTTGTAGCTGTGAGTTGTTGTTTCAACTGGTGTAATTTGGAGTTCAAAGTTTTAAATTTGGTATCTCCAAATCGTCTCTCTAACTTTTTCTTTAGGTCTTCCTGGTGTCGTGTGAAGTTTCTCTCTATGTTGCATTTCATAACAACTGCGATGTGTGAGATACTTCGTCTCAGGGACAAAATTTTGGTTTTTAAATTTCGCATCCACGCTGGTTCAGGCTTTCTGTTTGTATCTTGATTGCGTGGTTTTAGATGTGTGTTATATGATAGCAATGTGACAGCTGAAACATATAACAAAACATTGAGCGTTTCAAATGTCGTTTCTACACCTTTAGATCGTATAGCCTTCAGATAATTGCCAGCTATTTCGTTCACCGCTTCCAATTCCAATTTAGTGGGTTCTTTATGTATGTATGTATGTATGTATGTATGTATGTATGTATGTATGTATGTATGTATGTATGTATGTATGTATGTATGTATGTTTCTCTTTCTCTTAATTTCGAGTACATTTTTGACCGGCCACCTTCCTGCTGGCAAGTTTGTAAAAGAAAAGAAATTGTCATCACTTGAATTGCAAGAATGTTTTGCAGATCTTGAAGGTGCCAGCTATCTCGGCCATTTGTTGTCTATGAATTAGGGAGCTGCGTTCTTTGTCCACAAATCCAAGTTCAGTTATACTTTAGTCCAAGTGGATTGGTATGTAAGCTGTAGCTCCAATAATGATGGCTATGAAGCTGAAGGTGTATCTTGGATACTGGATCTGCAAACTCCTCACCAATAATCCGTAGATGTCCTCCTTCTCTTGTATTTTCTCACAACGTTGACATAAAGTGGGCTGCTGATCTCTACAAAAGAGCACGTTTTCAATGTGTGGTCCCAAACAACAATACCAGGACGGATGTGCTTTAATTTGGTGGCAGATTTTATTTTCAGGTTCTACCAGTATACTTTAGTGCCATCTATGTATATATGTATAGTCGGGCCGACGGCGACTAAAGCGGCAACCCCACCAAGCTTGCTTGGGGAGGAGGGTGATTTTAGATACGCTGTGGGATGAAAAACAAAAACCGTCAAAGGGCGGAGAAATTAAGGAGAGTAAATGGCCATGAAAAAATTTGTTTATGTGGAACGAGTGACTTCTAGTCTTCATTAAGACATCTCTCTATGAGAAGGTAACTCTTCTATAAAACCTGCGACTTCATTTGCATCCCATGATGTAGACCATTTCTTCTTTTTGGGGTAAATGTATTGGGTAGATGTTCAGAGAATGGGATTGGTCCCGGGTAAAGCCTTTCCTCACTAAAAAAAGCTTCAAGCACAGGCATCGATTGATATGTGGCATTTTGTTTGCGATGCATAGTATTGCTGACCATAAGCAAGTCCCTAGCAGAACTAAAAAGCCACATCCGTACTGCTCATGCTTGCGTATCATGCGATGGCATTATTCGAAATCGAGTTGCAGTCATCATCATGTATGTATGTGTCTATGTATGTATGTATGTATGTATGTATGTATGTATGCGCGCATGTATGTCCGTGAGTGAGCGTGTGTTCTTTTTTTTATATATTTATATAAATGTAGTATATCCTGACGCATAATACAGAAAATAAATGTAAAAACAGTCAGATGTTGGAGGGATAGCGTAGGAAATCGGGTAAAGATCCCTTATAGACGGAAGAAAGTTGATAGCGGCCACTACGAGCAATCGAACCTCATATCTCTGTATGAACTTCATAACCCCTCACCGCAACGAGAGATCGAGCTTTGCATACGATATATATATATATATATATATATATATATATATATATATATATATATATATATATATATATATATATATAAAATAATTAAGTCAAAATGTAAAATTTGGATTCGTTTATTATAAATTAAAAATTACTGCTATATATATTTCGGTGACAGCCATCATTGGCTGTGACCTCTTCAGGCAGTCCGAATTGGTGTGGAAAAGAGGGTACACATTATGTTGAAGTGTGTTTTACTCCGTCAATACATCGATATGTCCAGCTCCTGGGTGTGTTGTTATTCCTCCGAGGAACTGGATTTATATGGGCTAGAACAAACGAATTTCAGCGTCGTAGGACAAGCTCGTATCCCAAAAAATAAAAAATGTGTATGTGCTACAACCAATATAAAACATTTTGAAAAATATAAACTGAAATAGAAAACCTGTGTGTCAGAATCGAGAAGTGTAAAGAATAATAATTCTTATTTTATGATAGAGTGGTGCGTTTTAAAAACAGATGAGGCAAAAGTGGAGTGTAAAATACCAAAGCCCTATGTGTCAAAATTCAGAATTGCAAAGGACTACAATTCTTATTTCAGCATAAAGTACATATGCGTGTATGTCAACACACACCGTTGCAAGCACACATGCACAAACACAGGCTCAGGTGCATTCCCATATTACGTCTACACAGTCACACACACTCATACTTGTACACATACACATAGCTCCATATACGCCCACATGTGGATACACTCACACGGACACAGGGTCAAAGTCCCCTCTGGAGGTGGGGAGAGGGGTAAGTGGTAATAATCGGCGCGTCATTTTTACTTGTGGTATTTATCCCTGACTCATGCGTGCGAGGGGGGACGGGTTCGAGGCGGATATCCCCAGGGTATTCGGGTCACAATGCGGGGTTGGCGTTGGGGCCTGTTGTTCGTAAACTTGGGGTGCCTATCTGCACAGAAGATAGGACTCCATCGACGTACTTCGTCTATTTATATTATCTAGTGTCAGCAAACTTGAGTTCTGGTTAAGGAAGTGATAGAGAAGGGTTGAAAACAACGGTGTGAGGCATGGTTTTAGCTGCTAGGTGGGTGTGTTCCTATAGGATGGCTGTCACCGAAATATATATAGCAGTAATTTTTAATTTTTAATAAACGAAGCCAAATTTTACATATTTGACTTAATTATTATACATTACTCCGGAGTAAACAAACCAACCTGCGTACTTCGTCGAGTGCTCCAATCTGCATACTGAGGTGTCGGTAAACAACCAGCATATGCAGAAAAAAAAAGAAATCTATAGTCACTGTGATAGCTAACGGCCTTCGTATTTATACTGCATGCTGTAAATCAAAAATAAACAAAAAACAAAAATGAACACGGTGGTAAGTTATAGAAGCGGTGTATTTAGGCGCAAACAATCTATTACGCCGTGTTTAAGTAGCGTGGATTGGCAGTATCGGTAGAGGGTCGGACGCCATGCTTTACAGCATAGTTACGTCCCTTTACGATCTGAGTTCAAATCCCGCCGAGGTTGACTTTGCCTTTCATCCTTGCGGGGTCGATAAAATAAAGTACCAGTAATGCACTGGATAATTGCTGGCCTTGTGCCTAAAGTAGAAACAATTATGTTACATAATGATTCTAAGGAATGTATCTGCACTTGTCGTTAAATGTTTATCGGTACCATGTACTTTGAAGCTCATTCAGACTTTCACCTGTCAACAGATATGATGGTATTTTGTAGACAATTCCTGTGGTGAGTAGCACCTTGTCTTTCCTTGGCATTTATTGCAATCGATAATCGATTACTTGGATAGATTTTCACTTGCCTAATGTTCTCTTGGAGCTTTGAAACTGTGCTGCAAGGATCTATTCCCCCTTATGTATGTATATTTTTCTGACTATTATTTGAATTAAATATGTGTACAATATACTATGTGTTTTTCAAACGATATATGGCTCCTTTTCTCTCTATAAATATATCTTTTGAATATATATATATATTTTTTGAGTTTATGTTGGTTGTATACCAACACCTCAGTATGCAGATTGGAGCACTCGACGAAGGGCGCAGGTTGGTTTGGTTACTCCGGAGTAATGTAAAATAAAATAAAATAAATAAGTCAAATGTTTAAAATTTGGCTTCGTTTATTACTGCTATATATATTTCGGTGACAGCCATCTT
The DNA here is from genome assembly GCA_964016885.1 of Eledone cirrhosa. NCBI lineage: Eukaryota > Metazoa > Mollusca > Cephalopoda > Octopoda > Eledonidae > Eledone > Eledone cirrhosa. The sequence continues at coordinate 89,419,412 of OZ024742.1, read as the reverse complement.
TGGCTGTGACCTCTTCAGGCAGTCCGAATTAGTGTGGTAGAGACGAGTACACATGTTGTTGAGGTGTATAACTTTGTCAATACTCTGATATGCCCAGTTCCTGGTTGGGTTGTTATTTCACTGAGGAACTGGAATCATATGAATTTAAACAAACGAATTTCTGCGTCAAAGGGCCTCTTCTCTTCTCATTGGTCAGTTGTTAGAACATTCCTCAGTCAAAAGTCTATAGAAATTCGTTCTGAGGCAAGCCAATCTGTAGCTGTTGTTCTTGTTATTGTTAGGTACATCTGACGACTATTCTTATGTTGGTAGTGGTGTTGTTGTTGGAGTCAGCTAAAAAAAAATGATAAAGTGGTAGAAGGAATAAGATGGTAAAGGAACAAAATAAAATAAAATAATCGAATAAAATGTGTGTGTGTGTTATACCCATCTCAATGTTATAAAGATTTGTAAGGTCACTCTTTCCATTGGTCAGTTTTGAGAGCATTCCTCAGTCCAAAGTCTATAGAAATTGTTTCTGTGGTGAGGCTCCCTGTAGTGTTTGTGTTTGCTATTGTTAAGTACATCTGACCTCTACCCTTATTTTGGTAGTGTTGTTGGTGTTGTGGTCAGCTTATGTCTTGCTGCTGCTGACAATTTAGAAGTATCTGTGTGTGTGTTTCTTCATCTCTCCTGCCACCATCTCCCGTGGTGCTGGTGGTGGTGGTGGTGGTGTGTGTGTGGGGGGAGGGGCGGTTCTGCCATGTATATGAAGAAATAGAAGGCAATAAAATGAAGAAAACAGAAAATAAATAATAAACAGAGAATAAATGAAAAATTAATGAAAAAGTAATAAAAAAGTAATGAAAAATGAAAATGGAAAATGAAAAATGAAAATGAAGATTCAAATAAAATATGATAAAATGTGTGTGTGCTATAACCAATCTCAAGGTCAGAAGTATGTTGGATAAAGTGGTAGGAGGAACAAGATGGTAAAAGAATAAAACGAAATAGGATAATCAAATAAAATGTGTGTGTGTTATAAATGCTTCCCAAGGGACCATAGATACCACAAGATCTTCAACAGACACACTGTGAAGCTCTCGTATTCCACCACGAGAAATCTGGCCGAACACATAGCTAGCATCAACAGGAGTAGGCTTAAAAACCACACACAACCAGAAGATGGCAATACAAGCACTCAGCAGAACCATGTGAAAGGAGAGAAAGGGGGACCCAGTGCCCACCCAAGAAACCCAAACAAACCCGGGGACCCCCACCGTGCCTGGGGGAAGACCACCATGTAACATCTAACGGAACCCCAATCTAGGCACGCAGAGATCGACTACCCTCTGCCACTGCAGAAACCCCGAATCATGATCCCTTGGTAATGAATGCCTTAAGAAGGACCTAGTATACGGTTGTAGGGTTAAAACCCCTAACTTCGAACACCTCTACATAGGAGCCACATCAACGAGCTTTAAAGACCGCTGGTATAACCATCGCCATTCCTTCAATAGGGAGGCCAAACGGAAAAGTACGGCTCTCTCCGACCTGATCTGGAAGCTTAAGCTGGACAGGACCCCGTACTTTCTGGCCTGGTCCATAATCAGGAAAGTACCACCCGATAAAGCGGGATCTTGCATATGCAAACTATGTCTGAACGAGACCCTCGAGATATTAAGTGGTGGAAGCGGCCTGATAAACCTCAGAACCGACTTCTTCAGGACATGCAGACACCTCAGGGTCGAGACCTTCCTCAAGATATATGGACAGTAGCAACACAATAAGATGTGAAATCCCCTCAAACTATAGGGAATCTCCAGAACATGTAGAGACCTCTCGGCCATACCTCCCTCAAGCTATATGGGCAGTAACAACACCATAGGTTGGGAACTCCCCTCAAGCCATAGGGACCAACCTAGGCTGAGCAGACACCATGATAGCCTAGAGATTGATTCTGACACTGCCTTTATAATTTGGCCAACATCTTTATAACACACACACATTTTAATTTACTTGATTTTTGATTTTTCATTTTTGATTTCTCATTATTCATTTGTCATTTGTTTTCTGTTTTCTTCACTTTATCACCTTATATTTATATTTAAGTTGAGATTGGTTAAAATACACACATTTTATTTGATTATCCTATTTCGTTTTATACTTTTACTATCTTGTTCCTCCTACAACTTTATCCAACATATTTCTGACCTTGGATATAGCACACACACATTTTATCTTATTTTATTTGAATCTTCATTTTTATTTTTCACTTTTCATTTTCATTTTTCATTTTCCATTTTCATTTTTCATTACTTTTTCATTACCTTTTCATTTATTCTCTATTTATTGCCTTCTATTTCTTCATATACATGGCAGAATATATACATGAATCATAACAGAATATATACATGAATCATAACAGCCAGTGATAGCCACTGGAAAAGGATTTACAAAGAGGGTAAGATAAATGGTGGAGGGGGGGGGGGGGCTGATATATGCAGAAGGAGATTTTTTCCGAAAGTTAAACGGTTAAATTTGAAAATATTTCATTTATAATATTAGGGTGAAGACTCCAGATTTCAGGATTATTTGCTGATTATTATATATTATTTTTATAAATTCGATAAGTGTGTTATCATTTCTAAACTTCTGAATTTTATGAGGGTAACATTTAAAGGATTTAGCTGGCACATAAAGAATGAAATATTATACTGTTGATCATTTACCTAAATTTAAACTTTAACAAAGATACCAACATATTAGGTATGTAAAGCTTTTGACGTACTTATTGTTATAAATATTTAAATAACTATTATGTATATAGGTATATATTAATGAGCCAGTATGTTTAAGGTAAATAATAACGACGAAGATAAAAATAAAATAACATAATAGATTGGAGGATGTTAAGGATAAATATATACCTATGTATAACTGGGCGTAAATGTACTAATTATTCTTCAACCAAGATATCAACATATTATTAGATACAGAGAGGTATATATATAGATATATATTAATACTTTAGGTAAATGATAACAGTTATAATTTTATAAAGTAGAGTTCAACGTGTTACGTTTAAATACACACATATATATATATATATATATATATATAAGAAAAACAATAATGAGTGTATGGATAATTCAGAGTTTAAAATAATGTCTATAATAATTTTTAGTTTGGATATTTTATCTATATTAGAATCATATATATAGAAATGTGGTAGGTATATTTTAAAATATTTAAAAATATATAAAATATAATATATAACTACATACATATTATAATAAATTATATTATAAATAAGAGATCAAAAGCGCAGCAAAAATTCACATTTATATATAAGTTTGAATCTGTCTTAAATTTTAGATTTTATAGTGCAGTAAATATATATAAAAGAAATATATGCATATACTATATTATATTATACTATAAATAAGAGATCAAAAACTCATTAAAAATTCACAGTTATAGATAAGTTTCATAAAAATTTATGAAAATTCCGAAAATGAACGTACTAGTCCGCATATAATTAGCGTTCGTGCTGGTAGTTAATTAAGATATACATCTTGAAGTGTGCTGAGCAGCCCACGTGCACGGTAATGTTATATCTGCGATTCTACAGAGGAAGTCAGCTGTATGGAATCGGAGGACGCCTGAAGTTTCGATGACGACCGGTGCAAGGAGGAACCGGGTGGTCCAGCTCGTGTATTTGCTTGGCTTTCTATCCTCTGCATAGCATGCAAGATTTTTGGTCGAAGCGACTGATTTCAATGTGGAGAACGTATCGCAGTGTGTCGCGTTCCAGATTTACCTCTCTCTAATGGAAAGAAGGTAATTCCGCCGTGTCTCTTGCCGTCTCCATGGTCGACGTCTACTGGCTCCAGTTGTAATGGGAAACCGGCTGCCTCTAAGCTTCTTCTCATTATGTCGTTGACAGCGGTATCTCGGGGAAACTGGCTTGCATTGTGGTGGCATTATTGTAGGTGCAGGGCGGTGGATTGGCAGTATCGGTAGAGGGTCGGACGTCATGCTTTCCAGCATAGTTACGTCCCTTTACGATCTGAGTTCAAATCCAGCCGAGGTTGACTTTGCCTTTCATCCTTACGGGGTCGATAAAATAAAGTACCAGTAATGCACTGGGTAATTGCTGGCCTTGTGCCTAAAGTAGAAACAATTATTGTAGGTGCAGGTCGAATTAATCGATGACAGCTCCACAACGGCATGAGTGTGGTCCACACATGCGGAAGCCGAGGCGTTGGGCCATTCCGATTCGAGTGCACACATCATCAAGAAAGCTACCGGTTGATGAAGGGGGCACTGAATTGATGCACGTGCCGCTGTTTGACTGCGAAGCGGGACAGAGGCAGGCGAGGCTGTATTGCATTAAGCCTGAATCGAGCCCTATGAAGGTAGATTTGAGGAGAAGCAGGCCAGATTTGGTGCAGATGGAGGCCGAGGCCACTAAACCCCACAGGGAGTCTCGCCTTTTGCCAGCCGGCACTGTCGAAACTAACGTTACGGATGAGTTCCACACAGCGTGGCATAGTGGCATCAAGTTCACCGAGGTGATCTACGAGAGAGAGACGAGTGTGTTAACAAGAAGTTAGAAACGGGAAGGCAGTTCCTCTGGAGGAAAAACGCCTCTCCATCATCCTAAACAGGTCTGCGTGCTTGGTCTCCAGGCACTCTAGTATGGTTGTCAAGAGAATTGGAGAGCCGTGAAAGCAGACATAGTCTTTGGGGATAGGCCGAGCTCCGGACAATACGGGGTGGATGCTGTGTATGGCGTCGTAGAAGTGGCCTCACTGTAGCTTACGTTTATCAACTCGGACTTGGATGGGTTTATCTCAAGTCCGAAGCTGTATGATTACCCGGAGGTACCTAACTGCCGACTCAACTGAGCTCCTAGGGGTCACGTAGTCCAGGTACAAGCCAATGAAGGGCGACCGGCCGAGTGGGAAACCTTACGCCTGCCAGCACAAAGAGGAGCGGAACAACTTTGTCTTCATGCTGGATATCTGTAGCAGAAGTGACCTTGTTGTCAGCGGCAATGAGTATGTTTGGTGTCCCGTACGAGAGGTGAACATGAGGGAATATCAAAGGGGCTCGTCTAAGACGTGATCTCGCCTTCCGCTGTTGAAAGCGTTTCTCGTTTTCTACTTCTTTAGGAGGTAGAATGTCGAAAGAGGCATGTGTCCAAGAAGTATCTAGCTGCATGTGCTGCCACCTTACATCCACACAGCTCTCACTCCGAGCTGAACAGATCTTAGCGCCTCGCCCAGGTCATATTTGACTGACTTACAAGCTATCTTGGCTACAAGATGTCGGAGGACTTTGCTCAGTGCGATAGGTTGGAATTATTGTTTAATTTTTCTCTTCTCTTTAACTTTTTCTTCTTACATTTGGTGGGCAGCAGCAGTAGTTATGATTATTACTGCGTAACCCAGCGCCGCCATTGCTAGTGTAGTTAAGATTATCATAATTAAAATCTGTATAGAATTGTTATACAGCAAAATAAATATAATGAAAGATTTAAGATCTGTGTGATGTCTAGTTCTACGTGATAGAAATGTCAACTTTTTCGTAGTGCCATAGGAGCGACGTCTTTTCTTTGTTTTTTGCCGTCTGAAAATGGACATTCTAATTTATATATAATAAGCGCTCGTGCTGGTAGGCAATTAAGATGTAACTCAAATTACGCTGGTAAATCTATACAGAAAAATCAAGCCATTGGACCGATTTAGAATTATACATAGGAAATTCACCACTGACATATTTGCATCTAATACGATTGATAGTTTGAAGCATTTAAAAAAAACCAATAATATTATTCTAAATCTCCAGGCTCATCACAAAAAGAAATCATGCCAGCGGTGATGGTTTTAAACTTCGCGATAGATTAACCCCTATAGCCAAACACAATCTAATGGAATTGTGCTCATTTTCTCTCTAGTCAATTACACACTTCAATCTTTGTAGTCTCAGCTAATGAGAGTTACGTACATTACATATGGTCTCAGGAAACATCACTGGAACGATATGAATCACAGAGCCCTTAGCTATATATCTTGCACTCTTTTGTCTCGGCCGTATATATGTTGTTGCCAGAGATAGCCGCGCACTTCTTTAGGGCTTGGCATTTCATTCCTGAACGTATCCCTTTTGACGCCCCTCACATACTTTATGTTCAACGCTATTCTTGTTCAAATTTGTCTTGTACTTCTCCTGTTCGTCTTCATGAATTTCTGTTTACTGCTCTATTTCCATCTCTCTCCTGTAATCCAGTCAGTGGTTCTCTTTGTCCACCTATCGTCTGCCGTTTTGTTTAAAACTTACTGCCGACCTTTACTTTGTTTTTCATTGTTATTTCCTTAAGTATATTTCTAATTACTGTTCTCTTTCTCATCCCTTTCTTCACACACAAGCACATAACTCTGGTATGTCTTCCACATTCTCCTTGCATATACAACAGTGCAAACATTAGTGATTGAACACATTCCTTTTCACCAACATAGGTAATTTTATCGCCGTATATATTATCGTTCCTTCTTAAACAAATTTATCTCACCATTGTTCTTGTTCTCAAATTTATTTCTTTGTTTGTCTGATAATTCTGACCTAGATATTCGTAATTATTTACATTCTTTATTAAAGTGTCTTTTCTTTTAATCTCTTACTGTGTGTTGCTGCATTGTTTTGTACCTGGTTTCTCATTCTGAATGTTCAAACCGAAAATGTTTATTTTTTTCTATACATTTGGTATAGACGTCATTTAAATCTCATAGCTGTATTTGTGAGGATTCCTGTCATCTACAAAACTTAAATCTCTTGAGTGCTCTCCAGTTAACAATATTCCACTTTGCGGTTAGATGAAACTACGTTGTATAAGGAACGTCTTTGAGCAGTCACCACCCAGGTGTATCTTGGCTGTTGTATTTTGGTATATATTATTATAGGTGTCATCGTATTTTTATTATGTCTATTGAGATGGTTACATCTATATTGTCTTTAGTCTCTACAGAATAAATGTGTAATGGTAGTTCCTTGTGGTTGACAGATATGTCATTTAATGGCAAACTATGTAGTATCTGATATAAGTTTTAAAGATGTATTTAATATCTCGATTATAGACTACTTTAAATATTTATTTCTTTTCCTCAAATTTTTATTCTACTTTTGTACTTTTCATTTTCTATTTTATTTATGCTTACTCCGCTCTCCAAAATCGTTTCTAAATTTTCCCTTTTTGGGGGCGTCTGATGGTCTCCGTCTTTTTCGTCCAAGTTTTCTCATTTTCTAAGAACTTCTTATCTACGTTTACCTTTACGCTTATGTACTAGGGAGAGCTTAACCATATTGATTTTCTGTCTCTATTTTTATGCCTGTTACATGAAAGATTTGGTAGGTACGAATAAATCTCATCTTTCAAAACGCTTTTTCCGAATATTCTACTTTTCCAGAATATAATTCTGTACAGTTTCTATTCAGCTTTATTTCTTCTACTGTCTAGCTATGCTATTTTCCATCTATTTCCATCTTAACTACTAAATCTATTTGTTGAAAATGATGCCAACTTCTATTATCATTGCAGCGTTTCATATTTCGTTTTAAAGAATGCTGACAAATTACTTCCATTAATTCTCTATTTTGACACTAATAATATACTTAGCTCTATTTAGAAATCTTTTCGACGCTATTTATAATTTTTAGTTTCTTTATTTATAATTTGAAGTCTTGCTAATTTTGGTTTATTCTAAATTTTGTCCTAACTATTCTACGATCTTTCCCAATGTTTACTCTATTCATAAATCCACAGTTTTGAATTATTTGTCTTTGACTGGTTAAGATGAATTATATTTGGTCTATGCGATTGGATTTTCGAATGATCATCAAACCATTATCTTTTCCTTTCTTAAACTAATTGTTTCAAGATGCGGCAATAATAATAAAGCAATGGAATATCATGCAAATGAGCATTGGGTAGTATACTGAGAATACTTGATTGATGAACGAAAAGCCAACAACAGGTTCAAGATTTGTGGGAATATGATGTTCATTAGTCTTAGAAGTCAACCTTCTAAGACAAATAAATTACGATGTCAAGCTGACAGAGCTCCCACTCGTCTGTGTGGAAATGTTAACTAGTCAGTTGTGCGAGCAAAACCTTTCAATAACCATTTAACGTTTTCACTCTCGACACACTACATTTCTGGTTCAAGCAACCCTCTCGTTTACAATTTCACCTTGTTTATTTACCTTTTAAATATTTTTTTATGATTGGAAAGTTTGAATCACGGATAATTAATGGAAAACATGGCTCTTGAAATACTGTTTTTTGAGAATATATTTGAAGTGATCTTTGCCGCTAGAATACGTTTGATATTTTTCTCCTCCATAACTAAAGAGGTTGAAATACTATCTAAAATTCCAGACAAATATATGTTATATATAAAACAAAATAAACAGACAAAACATGGATTCATATATGTTTATTGAATGCATTTATTGATATCAAGCAAAGCTTATTGCCACCCCGGCCGTGTCCACCATGGATATAGTGGTAGTTGGGGTGGTGGTATTGGTAGTTGGGGATGTGGTATTGGTAGATGGGGATGCGGTATTGGTAGTTGGGGTGGTGGTATTGGTATTCTGGGTGGTAGCATTGGTGGATGTGGATAATGGACATGCTTTGACCTGATATTTCCAGCGACACATTCGTTTACAGTTGTTTTGTAAATGTTGGATCCACAACAAGCGTATGTGTTTTCTATGACATTAGAACCTCCGGGAAAGCTGGTTGCGATCACCTTTTTAACCCCACCACAGCAAAGTTCTTTGTATGTATTGATAAGAACTGTCCCGCAACAACTATCAACTACAGTTACTCTATAAACTGCTACCCCACCACAACATACTTCGGTGAGCCTGACTTTATCTTTCCCCCCACAACAGACTTTAAGAGATGCATCTATCCCCGCGTTGCCACAACATGCATTCACGGTTGGTGCCTTATTTATTAAAGTACCAGCGCAACATAATTTATCTTCCCCATCAAATACTACACTTCCACAGCAAGCAGGCCTCTTCAATCCATTTTTGGATAAAACCTGAGATTCACAGCAAATTTGAGTCGCAGGGTTATACACCTGGGTACCACAGTAACCATAACCTAAAATAATAAAAAAGCGAATATTAATATTGTTTAAATTTGGCAACTATATAAGTAAAGTTGATACACATTTACACTTGATGTATCTCTCTCTCTCTCTCACTCTCTCTCTCTCTCTCTCTCTCTCTCTCTATCTCTCTCTCTCTCTCTCTCTCTCTCTATATATATATATATATATATATATATATATATATATATTTCGTTTCTGAATTTGTTTAGCAAGATTCTTTATCTGAAAACGTGCGTTGAAACCGAAATTGTTATGCTTTGGGAGGGTCATGTTGCCAATAAGAAGCACACGCACCAGATGCTTTCACTTCAATTTATTATAATAAATTTATAAATTTGGGAATTTATAAATTTCTGGTTGGTTGGTTGGTTCCACAACCAGATAGTTGTTTATATATTGTCAAAGTTCTTTCGTCACACATTCTGTGACCTCTTCAGTGACTGGAGATTCTTTTCTTTGTTTTTGTGCCTGTGCTCAGTCTGCGGATGCGCCACATCCGGGTGTCTGTGTGTGTTTGTATTCGTTTATTTATTTGTTTATTTACATGTTACAAATGGGCTGAGGACTACAATATCCAGTTTAATGCTGGAAAATTTCAAGGTCTACAATACAAACCTGCAAATACAGAGACAATACAACACAGATACACCGGACCAGAAGGGATCGAAATTCCGCTCGAAATCGATACGAGTCCTGAGAATAGACATGAGCGACAATGCATCTTTTTCTTCCCACATCATGGAAATGGCGACAATGTGCAGATGACTCGCTGGCTGGATCTTGAGGAGTTTCTGGACAAGAGACCGAGACATCATGTTGATAGTATGGAGGACATTTTTCCTAAGCCTCCTGGTCGATGGCTCCCAGCTGTGGTCACCCCATAGTGTCAAACTAACCAGGGAGCTTGAGGCAATCCGGCGAAGCTACAACAAGAGGGTTGCGACGATGAAGGAGATAAGCTACTGGGAGAGGCTAAAAGAACTAAACCTCTATTCCTTGGAACGAAGAAGGGAGAGATACGCAGTGCTATACATAGGGAAAATCCTGGAAGGACTATTACCGAACTTTGGCATTGGGAACTGGACCAACTCCCGAACAGAACATCACTGTGTGGTGCCAAACGTCCCGTCCCGTCTTCCACATCTAGGATAAGGAGCAGATATTGCATAGCCAGGGGTCCAAAGGCCCTATTTAGGATCCCGGATGAGCCCACAGCATGTTACGAAGGTAACCTAAGTGCAGCAGTAGCGAACACAATGCCTATGATTCACAGCCATGTAACATTGCTGTTCGTATGCAGGCATCATACAGTCTGCCTTTCATTTGTAGAGAGAAATCTGTAGTGGCCAATCGTGGTATAAGCTCTCTGAACTTTTTCCATCCCATTCTGACTCTGGCTACTGTACTTTCAGAATACATATATTGTTGATTTTGTCACCCAGGTAACGGAAGGCGTCCACTATTTCTATAGAACAATCTGGGCAATAGAAGGAGCTAATAAGCTGTGGGCACTTGCTACCTATTGCACCTGAGCATCTGCCACATATAAAATCTACGTTCTTATATATATATATGTGTGTGTGTGTGTGTGTAAAAGTTAACAGAAATAACAACGCAATCTGTACAGTATAAGGAAGGTATATATTAGGTTAACGCTTGATATAGCAGGAAGAAGGTCTTAACGTTTCGGACCCTAGTCCTTCATCAGGAGAAAGAATGAGAAATAAAATAGATTAAGGGGACGGGCGGGATGGAATTAGAAACAATGTCTTTAGATACAAATAGAAAAGATTTGAGATTCAGGATATCGAAGGTAATTGGGTGGGAGTGAAAAATAGACGGCTGAGAAGAATGTAGTAAAGGAAAGGTGGTAGAGAGACGTGGAATATTTAAATGCAAGAAGCAAAGAAAATTTCAAAGATACGAAAGATTTTCTGGTGGAAGTTCAGGTGTACTCCTGGTTGGTATCCAGTTTCGAGGTGAAAGTCCAATCAGAAAATGCAACGAATTTTGAGAGGTCCACGTAGGCGTTGATATACATATGTGTATATAAAAGGTAAACGGAATTAACAACACAATCGGTACAGTATATGGAAGGTATATATTAGGTTAACGCTTGATATAGCGGGAAGAGGGTCTTAACGGTTCGGACGCTATATATATATATATATATATATATATATATATATATATATATATATATATATATATATATGGAAAACATGAAACGAAATTTCATTTCTCACCCTTAGTACGGCTGTTACTAAACACTGTACGGCTTAATTTGGGATGTTTGTTTGTTTACAATCAAACCGAGCATTATAATAAATGTTCGGTAAATCCATACGTACATATATATATATGTGTGCATGTATGTATATATATACATACTACTCTACGTCTGTATACATATATGTATGTACGTATACATACTTATATGTAAGTAACAGCCGTACTAAGAGTGAGAAATGAAATTTCGTTTCATTTTTTCCATTTATCGTTTTCGGTGCGCCCGGCCGATTAACTCACTCGAAATATATACCGTTTCGTCTCCCAATTAGCATAATTAACCGTATAAAAAATCGATTAGACCAAGCTATACGAATAAAGGCTTCTATGAAGAAATCTCCGACAAATAACCGAAAGCAGCCCTTCGCGGCGGTTGTGACGGAGTATTTATCGAGTATTTCGACAGCGTGTATAAATTGACCAGATATACAGTCAACTAAACAGAATTAGGTGTAAAATAAACTAGGAGAAATGTGAACATATTTAGTTACCTCTAACATGGTTTCATATATATATTTATTCATACTTACTTTGTAATTAGGAAGGAGATACAACCGAGGTCTACCCACCTGGGTCGTGAGAGGGTTTGAAGATACGATATGTCCTATGTATTCTGTATTTACACGAGGGAACGAGTTCATCATTTTTGTTTAAAAGTCGGGCCTTTGCAAACAGCATCTGGATTGTTTTCTCCGAGCATAGATTGCACGGACGGCGTCCACCCGAGTAAGATTTTGTCTTGGAAGGTATGTTCCAACTTAGATGGTAGGTAATATTGTTGTCTTGGTGGTCCCAATATATGACCAGAAAATGCTGCCGCGTATCGCCGGGCCGGGTTTCTAAATATGTGTTGGTGTTGGTGTTAATAATACCGGGTCTTAAAATCGGAGGCGGTTAATCCGATGTAGGCCTGTTGGAGTTTTCCATCCTCATATTGCACTGGTAGACGACGTTTTGTGCTCGGCATCTATTGTTGTGGGGGCACGATGGGGGCACGATCCGGACAGTTGCACCTCCTAGTTTGATCACTCCTAATATCGTTGTTATTTATTCTGCTAGAGAGGAGTTTTTTATTGTTAGATGAAGAAATGTTTTGTGCAAAGTTGGGTGTAGTGCTGTAGGAAAGTTTAACAGTGTTTTTGTTGATGATATTGTGGTAGCGGGGTTGGGTGAGAATTGTTTATCGAGAAGTCTGAAGAAGATCTTGCCAATTGGTGTTGCATCCTCGGCATAGTGGTGAGGGTTGAACCACGTTACGTGGCGTGGGTGGCGGCGTCACCTGCTGGATCCGCTAGAAGGGCCTGGATAATAGGACTCCGCTTCTTTTGAAGGCCTAGTTGTAATATGGCACGTGTTCGTTGAAGATTTGCTCGCTTGCGGACAAGCGAGGTATGCGGAACGAGATTTGTTTACTAAGTTATTGGTAATGTCCCTTGGATGGTTAGAACTCTGCTGGATAGAGTGTAAATTCGCATTAGGTTTCCTATGTGGGTAGTACAAATGATTCTCCAGGTTGTATGTAACATCCAGAAAATTGATGCGGGTAAGGGACGACTGTAGGCTGATTTTGAAACCCAAATCCCGGAATAATTTCATGTGGTGTTTACGGACCCGGTCCGTGTACTGGGGTTGTACCCTGTGAGGGTAAGAAGCCCGTAATCTCGATACAGACCACCGCCGAACACACGAAACTTTTCGATGTGTTTATGGAGTATGTATAGTCCTATAAGGTCGGTCACCATGACCGAGTCAGTCGATCCCATACTGACGTCGAAATGAGAGTCTGGAGCTCTATTTAACCAAGTGGAGTTTTCAAAGAGCAAGGCGGTCTTCCTAGCGTGGAATATGACATCATTCTTAAACTCCAGAGCTGAGAATCATTCGGTTATTCTAAATAGTACATCTATACTATAATAAAGGGAGAAGTGCGGGACAGCATCCGATTTCTTTCTTTTAATCGAGTTATTGAAATAAGTTGGATTACTTTGAATAAATAATGAATGAATATTACATAATTTATACTAAATTTCGTAACTCTTGATTAAATATAAATAATTTGAGAGAATGAGTGAAAGAGATAGATGAAGAGATTACGACTTTTTTCAATACGCTGACGCATGTGTGTGCATGTCTGTATGTGCATATACATACATCTATATGTATGAGTATATAACTATAATTGCGCAAATACAAACTTACAAAAATACACGCTCAAGGACATATTCACACATATACATTTACACAAATACACACATACAGTCACACACACATGATAGCAGCGTTCGAGAGCAAAATGAAGTATAACTTTTGCTCGCAGCGTTACCTGGGGTGATGGCGAAGCTGAGGTGCTGGAACAACCAAGTGCCGTCACAAGTATCACCAGTTACCTCTGATTTACAAGCCGACAGTGAAGATGAGAACCTCGTTGTCAGTAGCCCGACTTCCCCAAACGTCTCGAACGCCACAGGATGGATAATTAGCTGACAGAACACGGTATTTTAGGATTTTGTTCCGTTCAACTGCAGATGCTGTAGCTCTCATCCTTACCATTGCATTCAGGATGTGGGAAGAAGCAAAAGAGTCACTAACTGTGACGTCCCAGATAAGGCATCTACCTCTTGACCAGGAGCACAGAGTAGACCGTCAAGTCTTTTACCATCAATTCTGTACAACCCAGACGGTTCCAAACTTGATGGGATGTTTGCCCGTGCCAAAGCCCTTAAGTGGTAATAAGACAGTGTGTGTATGTGGTCGCGCGTGTGTTAATCGCCGTTCTTAAATTAGAGACGTATGTGTGTATGTGTGTCACCGTTTTTAAGTTAGAGACATAAATATGTGCGTATCCCTTTCCTTCCTTTTACACACACATACATTCACACAAAAACATATGCATTCACACAATCATACATACATACGCATTGTGTGACAGACGGGTGGACAGAAGTCCCTTAAATTTATATACATGTGAATGGAATTCTACTGAAGCAGTTTCAGAAGTTCAAGTATCTGGGGCCGTGTTCATGAGTGATGGAATGCAAGAGGCTGAATTAAGTGCAAGAATTGCAAAAGCTGATGCAGTAATGTGCCAGCCTCAGCATTCAGCAATCAGAAGAAGCGGGTAGGTTAAAAAGTCAAATTCGCTGTCTTCCTGGTATTCCTAGCAATGATCAATAAATACACTCCTGGTAGAGCCGCTACTTCTCCGAATTGTGAGATCACAACTTCGATATTATGAGCATGGGGTTAGAATGTCTCAGTAGAGAATCGCTGGACAGATTTTACAGGCAAAACCAACCTGCAAGAGACCCAGATAGTAGACTCTGAGCAACATAGTTGGACAACATCCATGAGTTTGGCTGCTCACGATTTGGGATCCAGCTGGATCAGTTAGAGATGTTTGTTTCTGACAGGCTCGCTGGAAGGATTGTTTGAGAAGGACTCTACCCTCACGACCCTCTCAGAAATAAGTGGACGAAGAAGAAGATATTTACATTTACTTTTCAATTTAAATATATATATATATATGCATATATATTTGCGTATAATACCGATATACACACTACATATACTAGCAGACAGCAGCCCGGTGCGGTTTTTCTGCTAGTTAGTCTAATGACACCATTTATACCATAAAAGTGTTTTTATCTTTGAGTGAAATTGTTCTCACGCTCCACATAATGACGTAATTATCCTCGCTGTTTTCCTGTTTTCCTTTGGTTGTGACGTTTTTCGAAATATTTACTTCCGCGTCCACACATTGATTTATTTTAGTTTCAGAAGATCCCGTTAAGGGGGGAAGCGGCGATGTTTGCTTAAACATTAATCTCTTCTTATAATAAATATTTGCTCTACGGGTTTATATATATTTAGTCTTTTCAATGCCCTAGGGATCGCATTAGGTGATTTAGCGATCTCTCTATATAACTCTTAGTCTTTCTCTTTTAAGATAGATACATAGATATAACGTTGCACCCTTATAATATATGTCTGTATGCCTGGCTGTCTACATTACATCATTATGACGCAATCAGTATGTGTGTGTGTATATGTATATATATATAGTGTGTGTGTGTATATATATATATATATATATTTATGTGAGGGGACGTCTTCACGAACCAAAGTATCGTCTTCCTGTTTTCCTTCGGTTACAACGTTTTTCGAAATATTTACATCTGCGTTCACAGATTAATTGTTTTTAGTTTCAGAAGATCCCGTTAAGGGTGAAAGCAGCGATTCTTTACTTAAACTTTAATCTGTTATTTTAATATATATATATATATATAATTATCATATTCGTGTACAGATATTTTTGCACACACAATAACAAAATATAAACAAAAGTATTCATTTCGCGATAAAGTATTGATTTTCTTCACACGCAAAAAACTCCTGGTAATCTAAGACGAATTTTTTTATGAGCCCAAAATGTAGACACCATCCCGAGGGCGATGTATTCCGTATTTCTCTGTACTGTTATATATATATATATATATATATATACATACATACCCACATACATACATACATACATACATACATACATACATACATACATACATACATACATACATACATACATAGATACATATATATATATATATATATATATATATATATATATATATATATATACACACTCACACACACACACATATATATATATATATATATATATGTATATATATATATATATATATATATATATATATATATATATATATATATATATATATATATATATATATATATATATATATATTATATATATATATATATATATGTATGTATGTATATATATGTATATATATATATATTGTTATACTTTGGGAGGGTCATGTTGCCAATAAGAAACACACGCACCATAGCTTTCACTTCAATTTATTATAATAAATTTATAAATTTAGGAATTTATAAATTTCCGGTTGGTTGGTTGGTTCCACAACCAGATGGTTGTTTATATATTGTCAAAGTTATTTCGTCACACATTCTGTGACCTCTTCAGTGATTGGGGTTTCTTTTCTTTGTTTTTTGTGCCTCTCCTTTGTTCTGTCCTACGCCATCTTGTTTTTGTGTGTGTGTTGTGTGCTTAGTTTGCGCATGTGTTACATTCGCATGTGTTACACCCCCCTTAAGGGACATATGTTCAAAGTTAATGGAAAAACATATGCCCAAGAGGAGGGAGCAGCCATTGGTGTTAGCATTGCAGGCGACATAGCTAACCTATTCACGGTATGGTGGGACAGTAGATTAAACTTAAAGAACAATTAGAAGACCCCTTAACCCTGATAATGTACTCCCGCTACGTTGATGATATAAACATCGTAGTTAAAACACCCCCACTAGAGAACAGTCAGGAATTAGAGAAAAACACAATGGAAAGCATCCAGCAAATAGCTAACTCCATCCACCAGAGTATTAAAGTTACTATAGACTACCCAAGCAAACACCCCAACCATCGATTATATGTACTAGACACAGAGCTCTGGTTATATACCATTAATAACAAAAAACAAATCCTCCATTCCCATTATGCCAAACCCATGACTTCCAAATATCTGATCCACCGAAACTCAGCTGTTTTGGACCATACCAAAATCAACATACTGATTGCGGATTTGGTACGGGTGATGAGAAACGTGTCCCGCATGTGCAACCCCGAAGAACTAGAGAGACACATACAACACTTCATCCACCGTATGCAGTTCTCTGGTTACAATCAGAGAGATAAAACCAGAGTGTATAGAGGAGCCAGAACCAAATGGGAAAAAATGGTAAATAATGACACAAATGGGACCTGTCCCTTGTATAGGAGCAAAGTTTGGAATAGAATAGAAAGAACTAGGAATAAGGCTAATAGAATAAACTCATGGTATGATAGCAATAAATACCAGAGTGTAATGTTCATCGATACAACCCCTAGAGGTGAATTAGCTTACAAATTTAGAAGGGCCCTAGATAAACATAAACTCAATATTAAGATAGTAGAAAGACCAGGTACCTCCATAAAAACACTTATTAGCAAGACATACCCTTTTCAAATACATCCCTGTATAGCTGAGAAACGTATAATCTGTAAATTAAATCTCCATATTAACTGTAAAACTAGAAATGTAGTATATAGGATAAGATGTACTGAAGGACAATGTAGAGATAAAAATATAGTGTACATAGGTGAGACAGCTCGTAGTATAGGGGAACGGATAAATGAACACTGGCGAGACCTTTAAGATAGTAAAGAATCATCCAACATGCTAAAATAGAACATAAGGGTAAATTAGAGAACATAGAAATAAAAATAGAATCTACACACAGAAAAGATGCAATGTTTAGTCAAATCACAGAAGCAATAAACATAAATGAATTACAACCAAAATTAAATAGAAAACATGAGTGTAACAGCAACATCACAACTAACAATTAAGGACAAAATGAAAATACTCACGCACATAGAACAAACAAGCAACCAGTAATATGTAAATAAACAAATAAATAAATGAATATAAACACACACAGACACACGGATGTAACACATGCGCAAACTAAGCACACAACACACACACAAAAACAAGATGGCGTAGGACAGAACAAAGGAGAGGCACAAAAAACAAAGAAAAGAATCCCCAGTCACTAAAGAGGTCACAGAATGTGTGACTAAAGAATTTTGACAATATATAAACAACCATCTGGTTGTGGAACCAACCAACCAGAAATTTATAAATTCCTAAATTTATAAATTTATTATAATAAATTGAAGTGAAAGTTGCTGGTGCGTGTGTTTCTTATTGGCAACATGACCCTCCCAAAGTATAACAATATCGGTTTCAACACACGTTTTCAGATAAAGAATCTTGCTAAACAAATTCAGAAACGAAATATATATATATATATATATATATATATATATATATATATATATATATATGTGTGTGTGTGTGTGTGTGTGTGTATGTGTATATATATAAATATATAATTATATAATCGTGTACAGATATTTTTGCATACACAATAACAAAATATAAACAAACATATTTATTTCACGAGGCTCGATGAGGATAAATATATATCAAATATATAAGAACCCTAGAGCAAATCCCGAGCAACGCCGGGCGATACTGGTAGTTATTACTATATATATATATATATATATATATATATATATATATATATATATATATATATATATATATATAATTATACGCCATAAGTTTGTCCCGGAGAAAAAGGCCAACGGACACAGAAATCTTATTTCAAGAGACAGGAAAGTCCTTATGAGACGAGGGACTTAACTCTCAAACCAGCTGAATGCACAAAAAAAAAGAAAAAAAAAAAAAAAACAAGAAGGAATCCTACCTGACATTGAAACTGCTCTCAAATTTTCCAGTGAGAAGGAGAGGGCAGAGCGAGAAATCAGGGCCACAGAAAATACTAAAACAATCATAAGGCCTTCTTTAAATATGCAAAAGAGATTGAAAAGAAGAAGAAAAATCTTTTTCTAATTTTTTCTTTTTTTCTTCTTTTTTTTTCTTCCTTAGTTACACACTCTTATTATACTTAGGTGGATCATTGCATATCTACACTACTATATTCAGTTTTCATTCTTCCTTAGGTTAACCCAGATAATTTCACTCTTGTTAAATATACATAGTACCGGCCGAACACACAGCCATGGTTTTTATGGGGTTGGTGGGTATCATTATGGAAGATAATATTGATAAATTACTACATTGAGGTGCCGTTCTAGTGCTTTAGACTAACTAACAACTTAATTTTATGAATTAGAAATTTAATTAGTATTAAATTATATTTGCTCTGCCTGTTAGCCAATTGTTAGACTTGGCATACTAATATTCACTCTATAATATGCCTTGTTTCTCTTATGTTCTTACCCCCTTTAGAAATAGCTGTAAAGATTTCTCTCTACGCATGACCGGCCTGGCATCCAGAGGACAGAATATCACCTTACTCCCTCCCCTTTGTTCTACAGGGAAGCTCAGCCACCCGACTACCGCCGCTATGAAGGTATTTAATTCAACCATGTATATGACATCACACAATCTTTGACCACCCCCCGTGACAGAAAAGAAAAACAATTTTTAGGATTATTTGATATGATAGTACCGCTATGTTTTGATTGCATGACCATATATGGACTGTACCCATTGATAATTTCAACTAGGTCACTACCGTCGTAAAATTACTGGTTTAGTTTGGATCTATCTGTCGAAACGGCCGGAGCTCAGCCGTCGGGGTCCGGACTCTTTTCCTATTACACACTCTACTAACCTGAGTATCGAGTACTCTGGTGCGTTATGGTCCACCTCGTTTCTTACCACACTTTCTTCGTCATATAATTATATATATATATATATCTTAAGCTAACTCACTCCTCCCCACCACCACCTTCCACCACCCCTCACCCATCCCCGTGACCCCCATCCAACCCTCCCCAACACCCTCCACCACAAACTCACCTCCCCCGTCCCACACCCTACCCAATCTCACACGCCCCTCATCCCTCACCCACCTTATCACACACAAACCGCACTCAGCCCCACCCCCACTTGTTGTCACCATAATCCCTGACCTCCCCCTCTCAGTACCTGAGGGTCCACTCATCAGTAGAGGCCTTCGCTTCATATCCCACACCTCGCACAGCCACGAGTTCCGCACCCGAACGGAAGTCGAGCGATTCGTCCGACGCACGAAGCTACAGGCCCATTTTCATCAAACCCCACCGGCTCCGAACGCCGCAGACCCGTTTCTCGCCCTGGACCGATGACCATCGTCTTGGACGCCGGCACCAGGGCAATTTAGCAGCCTGGATACGTTCGTCGACGCCTGCCCCATAGCGCAGTAAATCGCTTCGACTTCCGCCACCGTTCCAAACAGCATAACATCATACGGGGCAAACTCTTCGCTCTCTGCTCCCTCTGTAGCCAAGATGACATCATCATCAAACCGGCGGACAAGGGAGGCGCTGTGGTGGTGTGGCGCGTGGACCTCTACACGGCCAAAGCCCTCAGGCAGCTCCGTAACCCACTCTCCGACCCACACCCCTCTACCAACAACAAGTTTCCCCCACCATCCAGCACGTTATCTCCTCCTCCCTTCTCCCTCCCACCGCTTCCCATCAAATCGTCCGCACCCACCGCAGCCCCACTATCTACTTCCTCCCCAAACCCCGGCCGCCCCATCGTCTCCTCTTGCAACTGCCCCACCGAACTCATTCCGCCTTTCTTGACTCCATCCTCGCCCCCTCGTCACCACCCTCCCCTCTCACATCTCCGACACCAACCTCGCCCTCCGCCTGTTCGACTCCCTCACTTTCACAACCGGCCCACACCCCCTCCTCTTCACCCAAGATATCAAGTCCCTCTATTCTGTCATCTCCACGCCCTCGGCCTTCGTGCCCTCTGACACTACCTCGAACTTGACCCCTCCCCCATCCTCCTTCGCTTCGCCGAGCTGATCCTCACCCTCAACTGTTTCTCCTTCTCGGGTGAGTTATACCAACAGGTCATGGAGATAGCCATGGGCACAAGAATGGGCCCAAACTATGCAAACCTTTGCCCGGTACACCGGCCCCACGCCCGAACTGTACGGTCGTAACATTGACGATAGTATCGGAGCCACGACCTTCACCTGAGAACAGCTCGACTCCTTTCTCTCCTTCTTCTGCTCCTTCCACCCCTCCCTCCACTTCACCACCTCTATACCACCACCCACGTCCACTTCTTAGACATCTCCTTCCACCCCTCCCTCCACTTCACCACCTCTATCTCCACCACGCACGGCCACCGGTCCCTTGTCACCTCCGCCTTCTTAAAACCCACCTCCTCCCAATCCTAACTGGACTTCACCTCCTCCCACCTTACACACACACAAAACACTCCCTACTCCTCCGGATCCGCCACCTCTGCAGCCGAGATGCTGACTTTGAGTCCCAGGCCCTTTCCTTAGTCAGCCATTTCATCCGGAGAGATTAACGCCCTCGTCCACACCGCCCTCACTCGTGCCCGTGCTGTCCACCGCTCCACCGTCCTCACACACGCCACCGCACACCCACCAACCGTCTCCCCTTCCCCATCAACTACCACCGCTCCACCTTACCATACCATACTCCGCCTCTTCCGACGCCTCCAGTCCGACCCCTCCACCTCTCCCATCTTCCCATCCCCACCCCTCCCCTCCTTCAAACGCGCGCCAAATCCCCGCACCCTCCTCGTCCGCAGCTCCATAACCCCAAACCTTGACCCCCACCAGTTCCCTTCCTTGCTCCAGGCCTCGCTTCCACACCTGCCACCACATCACCAACACCACCACCTTCCAGGGTTCCAACGGCCACTCTCTTTCTGTCCGGCACGCCTTCAGCTGCACCTCCTCCAACCTAGTATATGGACTTAGCTGCACGGAGTGTAGCGCAACCTACGTCGCACAGACTGGACGTCGCCTGGTGGGCCGTTTCACCTAACACCTCCGGGATATTCGTCTCGGCAGGGGTTCCCCCATCGCCCGCCACTTTGGCTCCCCTGAACATTCCGCCCACCACCTCACAGTATGTGGCCTACTCCAATGCCATGGAACACCCGCCACCCGCCTCATGGTCGAACAACACACCATCTTCACACTACAGACCCACACACACCCCCGGCCTGAAATCTCGATCCCTATTCCTTTAGCCTTCGACCGCCCACCTTCCCCGCATACATCCCCCACTAACACACACTCCTCCGTTTCACCGCCCCACCACGATTGGCCCACCCACAACTAATAATATTAACGCCCCCATACTACACCCCGGCGCATACTACATCCACGCCCCTTCCCGTAAAACACGTGCACCCACACACCACACACGCACCCACCCACCTGTACATATATACACGCACTCACACTATCCACACACCCTACTACCACCACTAACCCTCACCCACACATCCACTCCGACCACCCCACAACTAATATCACTAACATACCCCCGACCACACGCACACGAACACACACCATCACACACACACCCACCCACACCTACGTACATCACGCACTCCACACCACCAACCCCCACCAACCCCCAGCAACACACCCGCATTCAACCCTTTCCCCACTAATAATAATTCCCACTAACACCCTCTCTACCACACACACACACTCATCCAAACACGCACACACACACCAGTACTCTACAATCCATCCTCCGTCCTCAACACTGTTCTTTCCCTCTCCCTCTCCCTGCTCCACCTACACCCCTTCACAGACACACATCCTACTAACACCTCTACTAATATACACCTCATCGCCCCACATCACCACCATCCCCCTCCACCTTTCACACCTACCCATCCTCTCCCCTGTCCACCGCACCTCCGCACACAGTCACACAGTCCTCACCACATTCAGACCATTTCTCCACCTGTCATCCCCGTCTACTACTATGTCTTCACCCTGCCTTGACTCTCTGACCACTTCCTGTTGCGCGCGTACCCCACATCTCACCACTTACGACCACAACCACTAATGGATTCCAAACTACCGGTCATCGTTCCATCAATCCACTCTATAACATGAGAAATATCCAACATCTTATTGCACACACCACGGAACTACCTTAGGAACTTACCCACGAACAAACACCCACATTTTTTTTAGAACCACGCCACCTACATCCACACCACGTATAAACAGAAACACACACGTGCGTATCCCCACATATACACACTCAGCCTCCGGAATCCACACGTCACTGTCCCCCACTCCTCTGACCCCTCTCCATCCACACGCACGCACGCACCGACTTACACCCCACCCCACGCACACACCTTTTCCTGAACATGGAACCTCATTCTTCCCCCAACTCTCACATTCACATACAAACGCACACACACACATACACACACGTACACCTACACACATACAGAAACACCACCTTTAGCTCTCCCCGCTCGGACCCCCCGCCTCGCTCTCCCAACTCCACCCGCCACCACCCCTACACGCCTCACACCCTTCCACCACTTGTTTATTTTTATGTTTATTTTTATGTTTATTTTAATTTTTATTTGTACTTCTTCAATCGTTTTTCCTCCCCTTTCTCTCAACCCTTTTTTCTAAATGTCTTTCCATCACTCCCCCACACACCCTCGGAACTCTCTTCCTACCCACTTTTCTCCAAACGTCCCCCGCCCCACATTCAAAAGCGTGAATATAATAAACTCATATTTGTACTGCCTCTCTCTTTTTGTTCCGGTCTAAGTTTTAACTATAGATATATATATATATATTGTTATGCTTTGGGAGGTTCATGTTGCCAATAAGAAACACACGCACCAGTTGCTTTCACTCCAATTTATTATAAATTAAATTTATAAATTTAAGAATTTATAAATTTCCGGTTGGTTGGTTGGTTCCACAACCGGACGGTTGTTCATATATTGTCAAAGTTCTTTCGTCACACATTCTGTGACATCTTCAGTGACTGAGGATTATTTTCTTTGTTTTTGTGCCTTTCCTTTGTTATGGCCTACGCCATCTTGTTCTTGTGTGTGTTGTGTGCCTAGTTTGCGCATGTGTTACATCAGGGTGTCTGTGTGTGTTTATATTTGTTTATTTGTTTATTTACATGCTACTGGTTGCTTGTTTGTTCTATGTGTGTGTGTGTTTTCATTTTGTCCTTTCTTGTAAGTTGTGATGTTGCTATTCCATTCATGTTTTCTATTTAAACAAGATAGCGTAGGACAGTACAAAGGAGAGGCACAAAAACAAAGAAAAGAATATCCAGTCACTGTAGAGATCACAGAATGTGTGACGAAAGAACTTTGACAATTTATGAACAACCGTCCGGTTGTGGAACCAACCAACCAACCGGAAATTTATAAATTCTTAAATATATAAATTTAAATTATATAATAAATTGGAGTGAAAGCAACTGGTGCGTGTGTTTCTTATTGGCAAAATGACCCTCCCAAAGCATAACAATATCGGTTTCAACACACGTTTTCAGATAAAGAATATTGCTAATCAAATTCAGAAACGAAAGATATATATATATAAGTATATATAATTATATATATATATAAATGGAAAAGAATGAAACGAAATTTCATTTCTCACTCTTATTACGGCTGATACTTAAATTTTAAGTATGTATGTATACGTACATACATATATGTATACAGACATACAGTAGTATGTATATATATACATACATGCACACATATATATATGTACATATGGGTTTACCGAACATTTATTATAATGTTCGCTTTGTTTGTAAACAAACAGCTCGAATTACCCTGTACAGTGTTCAGGTAACCATCGTCACCTTTTTGTTCAACACTGACACAGGAACGACACATATATGTATGTACGTATACATACTTACATTTATATATATATATAAATATATATATACATATAAATATATATGTATATAATTATATATATATATATATATATATATATATATATATATATATATATATATATATATATATATATATATATATATATGTATAAGTATGTATACGTACATACATATATGTATACAGACGTGCAGAATTATGTATATATATATACATAAATGCACACATATATATATATGTACGTATGGATTCACCGAACATTTATAATGCTCGGTGTGTTTGTAAACAAACATCAAGAATTAAGTCGTACAGTGTCTAGCAACCCTCGTTGCTCTTTTGTTCAACACTGACAAAGGAACGCTGTACTAGTTTCAAATTTATTAGCTATCGTCAGCAACGTATACCTTCCTGCCAGATGATTGAACGACTGAAAGTATATACTTTCCTTATGCATATATACGGCTGAGCAGCCTAATTTGCATATCGAGTGAGTTAATCGGCCGGGCGCACCGAAAACGATAAACGGAAAAAATGAAACGAAATTTCATTTCTCACTCTTAGTACGGCTGTTACTTAAATATAAGTATGTATACGTACATACATATATGTATACAGACGTACAGTAGTATGTATATTACATATATATATATACTACTTTACGTCTGTATACATATATGTATGTACGTATACCTACTTATATTTAAGTAACAGCCGTACTAAGAGTGAGAAATGAAATTTCGTTTCATTTTTTCCGTTTATCGTTTTCGGTGCGCTCGGCCGATTAACTCACTCGATATGCAAATTAGGCTGCTCAGCCGTTAATATGCATAAGGAAAGTATAAACTTTCAGACGTTCAATCATCTGGCACGAAGGTATACGTTGCTGACGATAGCTAATAAGCTTGAAACTAGTACATAGTTCCTTTGTCTGTGTTGAACAAAAGAGCAACGATGGTTGCTAGACACTGTACCGCCTAATTCGGGATGTTTGTTTACAAACACACCGAGCATTGTAATAAATGTTTGGTGAATCCATACGTACATATATATATATGTATGCATTATGTATATATATATACATACTACTGTACGTCTGTATACATATATGTATGTACGTATACATACTTATATTTAAGTAACAGCCGTACTAAGTGTGAGAAATGAAATTTCGTTTCATTATTTCAGTTGATATAGTACCAGTAATACTGGCCTTGTGCCTAAAGTAGAAACAATTATTTCCGTTTATATATATATGTTTAATCATATATATATGTATAATTATATATATTTGATAGAGTATATATATATATATACATATATATATATATAACCTCTGCATATATATATATATATATATATATATATATATATTTTTTTTTTAACCGTTGATCAATCAATGAAAAACATTGATTGCCATTTAAATTAACTATGGAAATAAAAATATACTGAAGCGAAAACCAACCCAAACCAAACAGTGAGTGTGTTCTGTTATTATCTCTGGCAATATTATAACAATATGACCCTCCCCAAGTATAATAATATGTGTTTCGACACACGATTTCATATCAAAAACCTCTCAAAACAAATTCATCGCCGTCACGGCACCAGCTTATGCCAAGCTGAAAGATTATTAAAAATCACTGTTTTCTGTTATATAAAAACTACAATAACAACAGAACAAATTCGCTTTTTAAAGCACTCTTTCTTCAGAATATACACTGTAACCTTCTTAAAACTAGTAAATAATTTAGTACTAAAAAAACACAAGCCGAACGCCTAATATGCACCTTAACGAAACGAATAGCATGTAAACAAATTATTGAACATTAGAAACAGAAACGCGTTAACGTTAACGAAATGTAAAATCTCACCATACCAAACGAGATAAATAAACTCATGAATATCATTCGACATGAAACAAAATAAGCTCAAAACGAATGCAATAAGCATTTCAATAACAAATTAAGATAGAGGAAGGACAAAAAACAACAGAAAAATAAAAAAAACTTACAAATATATCCTGACAGGATCGACAATGTCTATATAACAGATGTCATATTACCTACAGAGTCTACCAAACAGCATCACTAAACATATATGGTAACACTATAACCAGTGAAGAAGAACAACAAATTCTACAACTACAACCAAAGTTCACTGTATATAACAAGGTAGACCCAGTACAATGCATGTCGGATATATATATATATATATATATATATATATATATATATATATTTATATATATTACGCACCTGTCAAGTATATGCCTTTTTACAAAACGTTTTTTTAGCCATTTCATCTAGACGCGCTCTATCATCCACTTTTATAAAAAACAAGTCATACACAACACGCCAGCAGCACCAATTTTACAAGAGATGTCAACATGAATGAACCTGTTATTTGTATCTAAACACATTTTTTCCAATTCCATCCCGACCGTCCCCTCAATCTATTTTATTTCTCATTCTTTTATTTATGAAGGACTAGCGTCAAAAACGTTAAGACCCCGTTCCTGCTATATCAAGCGTTAACCTAATATATACCTTCCATATACTGTACCGATTAAGTTGTTATTTCTGTTTACATTTTACACACACACAGACACGCACACACACATATATATATATATATATAATTATATATATATATATATTTTTTTTTTTAGTTATATATATAATTATATATATATAATTATATATATACTATTATATATATATAATTATTTATATATATATATAATTATATATATATATATAATTATATATATATATATATAATTATATATATATATATATACATATAATATATATATATATATATATATATATATATATATATTTATGATTATATATATATATATATATAATTATATATATATATAACTAGTGAGATTAATATAGTTTCCATTTATTAATATCGTATATATATATATATATAAATATGATTATATATATATATATTCATATGATTATATATATATTCATATGATTATATATATATATATATGGTTATATATGTATGATTATATATATATATGATTATATATATATATTTATGATTATATATATATATATATATGATTATATATATATGATTACATATATATGAATATATATGAATATATATGTAATCTCTCTATATATAAAACAAAGATGTCTGTATCTGTGTGTGTATGATTTTTATGCATTTCCACATTTCTCTACCAATTGTGATGATTTTTTGTCTAATGTGCTCCAAATTTACCAGCGATGGTCATCGCGTAATAAACTTTGCAAAACATTTCCTGCTTTTAGAAAAAAATCGATAAAACTAAATACATGTTGTAACACCCTCTCTTACACGCTTAAAGCCTCTCTCTACTACCCTCAACAATCTATTAAACTACATACATGTTGCAACTCTCTTTAAAAGATTCATCCCTCCCTCTACTCCCCTCGGCAACTCTCTTTAAAAGGTTAATGCCTCTCTCTGCTACCCTATCAATGCGACACAAACTTTGAAAACTAAGCAACACATTAATTTATACAATAACAAACAGCTATACTATCTCCGTCGCACTTCCCTCTCTCTATAATAGATCATTCCCCCTCTCTAATATTTAACTACTTTACTCTCTCTGTCGCTCTTCACTTCTATATGACAACACTGTTTTACACACCTCCATATAGTTTCTTAGTTTTACTCTCTCCGTCGCTCCTCTCTCTCTCTATAATAGATTGTTCCCCCTCTCTATAATTTAACTGCTGGGGGAGTCATTGGAGTTCCGTATTGACATACGGTTTTCGGGGGCATTTTAAATCGGCTTATTGCAAATAACAACCCGCAAAATAACACTTCATATAACAGATTAATGATATAGACATATGAATCGGAATGTTTAAATTATTTATTTTTTACGACTTTAATTGGTTAAATATTAATATGACAACACCCATAGTGTTGTATTTTTGGCAATTCTACCGAACACTGCCAAGGATGAAGCTTTTCCCCTCGGCGTCACATATCCTGTTCGATTTCCGGCGATCCCAATTCCCGGTGAGACCATGTTTTGCCATTTTCATTAATAAGTTACAAGGGCAAACATTGTCGGTGGCGGGCATCCATTTGGGGGAGCGATGCTTCTCCCATGGCCAACTTTATGTTGCCTATTCCCGCGTAGGGAGCAGGAATAGACTTTTTGCTTACACTCCTCAATGGATGACACGCAATATCGTCTACAACGAGATGCTATAGATGTTGGTGCAGGTGTTGGAGGTGTTGGAGTTATGCCGTCTGGAAAATTATTTCCTGGTAGGGTCACCCACGGCGGACAGATCTGACACCCAGCCGCATCAGGGCCACCAGCTTGCAACTTTGGTCTGCTAAATTCGCTATTGGAAGATTATTAACCCATCATTGATTGTCAAAAATGCTAATTGGTTCGTAACTTTTAATAACCGTTTCAACTGCTTTATGCACTTAATTGATAAGCTTATTCGCTTTTAAGCCACGTTTACCTGTATGAAAGCTTTCATTGCAAATGAACAAACCCGAGCAACGCCGGGCTAAACTGCTAGTCATATATAAATTACTTTTTTTGCATGTATCTTTCACCTGTGTCTTCTC
>OZ024742.1:89267487-89384987 GCA_964016885.1 Eledone cirrhosa | reverse complement strand
TTTAATATTAAATGTTTTAGTTTTCTGTTTATTTATTTATTTATTTTCTTGTCTCTGATATTTTATTTTTATTTTTATTTTATTAATATATTGAAATCTGTTCTCTATTTCTGCTTGATCGACAAGAATAGTATTCTCTATTTCTGCTTGATCGACAAGAATAGTATTGTTAAAATTAATATAGACTCTATATATATATGTGTATATATACACACATATATGTATACTTGAATTTTTATAGCACAATGAGAATGTTTTCGTGTGAATTGGGAGTTTGTTTATAATTATGATATAAACATATGAATTTTTAAAAACTAGACATAAGATCATTACTTTTCACACATTATAGATACATGTCTTATTCATGAATACTGGTACTTACATTATAATGCCTGTTTTATACGAACTAATATTTTCTACGGATAAAACATAGCTGTTTTAAATTCTGCATCGTTTATGCCTGGTTATGTTTCATTTTCTCTTTTTCATTCTCTCTTTTTTCTCTCTATATAACGGCTATTTTCTCTCTTAACTACATACATCTCTCTTTACATTAATACTAGAGCTAAATAAATAAATAAATAAATAAATAAATAAATAAATGTATCAACCGATACTCAACTTCCTAATTTCTCTATCTATCTCTATCTATCTCTTTCTTTTTTCCTCTCTCTATATATATTTCTCTCTGTTTCTTTACATGAAGTTCTTCTCTTTATATCCCTCTATTTAGTCACATGCATTTCTTCTTTTTCGTCGTTTCTCTTTCTTTCTCTCTTTATCTCTTTCTTTTTACAACTGTCCACATTTTTTACTACCAAATCAACCTCCCAAATGCAAGGTGATTGAAAGGTAGGTCGTATCTATTTATTTATAAGACTGTTTATATTGTATTTTGTCTGAAGATGGCATAACATATTGTTAATATGATATCCCTGAAATATATATAACGAAATAAATATGGTTTTATAAATATAGTTTCCATTTATTTAATATCATAAATATACTCCAAATACTTGTTGAGTGCTTTTATATCAGTTATAAATATTTACTCGTTGTTAACCCAACAATTTAAATATAACTTTCCATATATATATATATATATATATATTTTATTTTTATGATAAAATCAGAAAAATTGAAGTATTTATATTAGTTGTAATAGAGGAAGAAGAGAGGGCGAGTATATGACAGATGGTAATTCAATTTACAGCTAAACAAGTATATAAAGGGTTTCTAATGAGAATACAATGAGTAAATTGTTTATTTTATCTAAATAAGAATTTTTGGGAGTGCCTATTTTAATCTATACTTGACCAATTGAACAGTGGACAGTCCTGGCCACTGTTCAATTGGTCAAGTATAGATTAAAATAGGCACTCCCAAAAATTCTTATTTAGATAAAATAAACAATTTACTCATTGTATTCTCATTAGAAACCCTTTATATACTTGTTTAGCTGTAAATTGAATTACCATCTGTCATATACTCGCCCTCTCTTCTTCCTCTATTACAACTAATATAAATACTTCAATTTTTCTGATTTTTATCCAATTTATCCAAAATCTCTGAAGAAGTGACAACTTATTATACATTTGCTATCGAATACTTGCTAACATTATATGATTACGCAAGCAGCGATACATAGGTATTCAGAAACATATGTCAATACCTAATAAATTCCTTTTTAAAAAAACTTTCATTTTATATTCATCTTTTCTACATTTTCTCCGGAATATAATTTATACTCGTTGAGCAAACCTACACGTACGCTGTTCATCTCTAACGTAACGATATATTATCACTACATTATTGATAACCTGAAAATTTTATATATATATATATATATATATATATATATATATATATATATATATATATATTATCGGCGCAATTTGACTAAAGAAATTAAAGAAATTATTTAGCCTGATAGTGGGGTTAAGAACCCTCGGAGAAATGGAAAAAGATGAGTATTGACGTACATGTACGTCAATACTCATCTTTTTCCAGGTTAAATAATTTCTTTAATTTCTTTAGTCAAAATGCGGCAAAACTTACATTTCTAATAATTTCAAACCCACTCGCTGTTTCAAAAATATTCTTACTTAATACATATATATATATATATATATATATATATATATATATACATATATATATGCAAAAGTTATATTTAAAATTGTTGGGATACAACAAGTAAATATTTTTATAACTGATATAAAGCACTCGACAAGTATTTGGAGTAGATATACGATATTAATAAATGGAAACTATATTTATAAAACCATATTTATTTCATTATACATGTCATTATTCAGGGATACCAAATTAAATCATGGTGTGCCTTCATCAGACAAAATACAATATATAACAGTTTTACAAATAAGCTTTGACGTACCCTTTTAAAATGCAACCATTATTTTTGGAAGCCATCTGGATAGTGAATTGTTTATATTATTTTAATAAGTCTTAGTGTTAAGGACAATCAGAAAAATTCACTATCCAGATGGCTTCCAAAAATAATGGTTGCATTTTAAAAGGGTACGTCAAAGCTTATTTGTAAAACTGTTATATATTGTATTTTGTCTGATGAAGGCATAACATGATTTAATTTGGTATCCCTGAAATATGTATAATGAAATAAATATGGTTTTATAAATATAGTTTCCATTTATTAATATCGTATATATATATATATATGAATTTGTTTTGCGACGTTTTTGATATGAAATCGTGTTTCCAAACAAATATTGTTATACTTAGGGAGGATTCACCACACCAAACGAGATAGATGAACTCATGAGCGTCATTCGACTTGAAACGAAATATGTTCAAAACGAATGCAATAGACATTTCAATAAGAAATTAGGATGGATGAAGTAGAAAAAACTAGAAGAAAGGAAAATAAAAAAATTCACAAAAATACTCAGATAACATCAACAATATCCGTATGACAGACATAGCATTACCGGCAGAATTTACCAAATACCATACAATAAATATTTATGGGAACACTTTAATCAATGAACAAGAACAACAAGCTCTACAGCTCCCACCGACATTTACTATCTACAAGAAGATAAATCCTATCGAGTGCAAAACGGAGCTGGAAAAGTGTTTCACAAAATTACGCTGGATTGCGAAAATAAACAACAACAACTATACGGACAATAACAACAATAATAACGATAATAGTAATATAAACAATAACTTGAGTATAGAAATAACAGCTATAATAGTAATAGTCATAACAATAACAATAGCAGGATAGTGAGAAATAGTAATAATAATAGAAACATTAACGACAGACACAACAACCACAACCACGGTAGTAATAATGGAAATAACACGTGTAGCAAGATTAATGATAGACACAACAACAACAACAAAAAAAGAAACATAATAATATAAGTAACAACCACAATGGTAGAAATAGCAGTAACAACAACAATGACAATAGAGAAAACAACAGCAATACATCTAACAGTCATAACGACAATACAACTAGCAATCATAACAATAATAATAATGTTAATGGTAGGAACAACTACACCCATAATAACAATAATAGCAACACACATCTATGACGATAGACTTAATGACAACCCCTTAGAGAAACTATTCGTCAATCCAGCTGACAAATAATATAAGATGAGTAATATTTATCCTACAAGGTTACCCTTTAATAAAAGTGTTTGTATACCACAACAAATAGATGACGAGACAGAGGCACAGTTCACCACACCAAATACATGAGGGGAGAGAGAAGATCCTCAACGCTCACATGATGATGTGGACCGACATCCTAAAGCCAAGCAGATGCACTGCCAACAACTTTCAGGCGTCTAATAATGACATACGACCCTTGTATGGGCTCAGCAAAGACCACAAGACAGTCCAAGACCCGACAACAGGATCACCAACAAGAACTCTATGCGGAGCCAATATCGGTAGAAACTACAAGATCTCCTACTTCCTCTCAATGGTTATACGCCCCATAATCAAGATGTCGCCAGATGTATGTGACAGTACAGAGGACCTCCTCGGCAGAATCAATGAATGCAACAAAAACAAAACCTATCTAACTGCATAACAGCCAGTATGGACGTGGTATCACTATATCCATCCATTAAGATTGAATAGCAGAAAAACCAGCCGAAGGCTGGTTTTCTGTTAGCATGTGTAGTGTGTATATTGATATTATACGCAAGTATATATGCATGTAGATATGATCAAATAAAATCGTAATTGACAATAAACACAGAAATTGAAAGAAGACTGTGCTACATTGTCTTATGTAATCAGTAACGTAAACCATGAAACATTAAAAGAAGACGATATTTATATATAAACTGCATTAGGAGAAAATAAGTGACAGAAAAATAGTATGTTTATTTAAGCGATCGCCACCGGAAGTATATATATATGGTAGTTGAAGTGGTGGTGGTGGCAACGACATACCGGAAGTGCAACTTTGAAAAGAAGACAATTTTAAATTATTTATATTTACGAAATTATTATTGTTTACGAAATTTAGTAGATAAGTTATGTAATATTCATTCATTATTTATTCAAAAGGCGGTGGATTGGCAGTATCGGTGGAGGGTCGGACGCCATGCTTTCCAGCATAGTTACGTCCCTTTACGATCTGAGTTCAAATCCCGCCGAGATTGACTTTGCCTTTCATCCTTACGGGGTCGATAAAATAAAGTACCAGTAATGAACTGGGTAATTGCTGGCCTTGTGCCTAAAGTAGAAACAATTATTTATTCAAAATAATCCAACTTATTTTACAAAGGGGATAAAAAAAAAATAAACCGTACGCAGTCCCGCAGACCTTCCTTTATTATAGTTTAGATTTTGCTGTGGAAAAATGTGTGGAGATGATCAGTGAGAGTGAGGTGGAGTTCTGCGACGTTGACACAGACGAACTGGGCCTCCTACTTAGACTTACCTATGACACTGACTACCTAGACAGCCATGAGATTAGCCGTTTCTGCCCCAGTAGACCCATAAGAGGTAGACCCCCCATAACCTCAATGGCAAAAAGGACTCACATGGGTAGTTGGATTGGCTGGACCAAAGTCATACGGACCCCCAAAACAACGATCAGATAAGAAAAATGGTCTCACATGCAATAGGGGCTAGTATTAAAACTACCCTAAAAGGCCACATATTCAAATTCAACGAGAAGATCTACACCCAAAATGAGGGAGCAGCCATTGGCGACAGCTTCGCTGGTGACGTTGCCAACCTTTTTATGGTATGGTGAAAAAGGAGAGTCAGAGAACTCCTTGATGAGGGCTGCATAGACCTCATCATGTACTCTCGTTACGTAGACGACATTAATATAGTAATAAGGACACTCCCACAAGAGAGTACTAACAAGTATGATTTAGAATGTAGCACAATGGAATGCATCCAGCAGATAGCTAATTTCATACACCAGAGTATAACTGTAACTATCGACTACCCTTCCAAACACTCTATCAGTAGACTACCTCTATTCGACACGGAAGTCTGGATTAACACTAGACGAGAGGGCCTAAATTCTCCACTCACACTACGCTAAACCCATGGCCCCCTGATACTCAAAAACTCAGCAATGTCCAGTAGTGCTAAGTTTAATATTGTGATCGCAGACTTGGTACGAGTGATGAAGAACGTGTCCCGCATGTGCAATCCAACAGAAATGGAAAGACACATCCAACACATCATCAACTGCATGCAGTTCACTGGATACAACCAAAGAGACAGAATCAGAGTATACGAAGGAGCCGCGGAGAAGTATAAGACCCTCATAGTACTGGAATGAAAGGAATTTGCCCATTATACAGGAGCAAATCATGGAATAGCTTAGATTAGACTATACATGAGATAAGGAAAGCCACCTCATACTCCGACAACCAGAGATACCAAAGTGTCATATTCGTGGACACTACCCCTGGAAGGAAATTAGCTAACCAGTGTAGAAAGGCCCTGAGAAAGACCCTCTTAAAGATTAAGGTGGTAGAAAAGCCAGGAACTACCATAAAATCCCTGATCAGCAAAATATACCCTTTTAAGAAAACCCACTGTACTAATAGGAAATGTATTATATGTAAAGTAACCTCCCGGATAAACTGTAAAACTAGAAACGTAGTCTATAGCATAAGATGTACAGAGGGTACTTGCAGAAACATAACAACAACATACATAGGCGAGACAGCTCGTAGCATAGGTGAAATGATAGACCAACACTGGGGGGAACTAAAAGGACGAAAAGACGGTTCAGTACTATACGAACATGCCAGACAACAACATGACGGTAACATAGACAACATAGAAATTAAAATAATATCTAAACATAGAAATGACTCAGCAGATAGGCAAATCAGAGAGGCCAGTGAAATAGAACTTAGAAGGCCAAAGCTAAACAGAAAAAATGAATGGAATAACAACACCCAAACAAAGAATACTGACCTAAGAGAAATATAAATAAATAAATAAATATATACACAAGCACAATAACAACAAACACATATAAACACACACTAGTAAACTAAGATAGAATACAATAACCAAAAGACAGTTACCTAAACGCGAACACACACGAAACACTATACATACACGCAAACGCAAGCGCAGAGAAGACAAAAATAAATAAATAAATAAAGAGATTAAATAAAGATGGCGTAGATATACAATAAAACAGGAGGAACGTAATAATAGCACCACTGACGATGTTGCAGATGTGCAACGAAAGGACTTTGTTAGACTATATATATGTGTTTGTGTCTATATTATATATGTATTTTTTTACCGTTGGTCAGTCAATGGTAAACATTGAGGACCGAATAAATTAACTGATATAAAAGATACAGAAGCGGAAACCAACCAAACAGTGAGTGTGTTCTGTTATTAATTTTGGCAACATTATTACAAAAATATGAACCTCCCCAAGTATAACAATATATATATATATATATAATTCTCTCTCTCTCTCTCTCTATATATATATATATATATATACGTTTGGGTATAAGCCCTTCTTCAGGCGAAAAGTGTGTGGGAAGAGAGTTCCAACGATGTGTAAGGGAGTGGGGGAGAGACATTTAGAAAAAAGGGGGTGAGAGGAAACGGTGGAAGGGTACAAATGAAAATAAATATAAAAAATAATAAAAATAAAACTAAACATGAAGATAAACAAGTGGTGGAAGGGTGTGGGGCGTGTAGGGGTGGTGGCGGGTTGAGTGGGGAGAAGGAGGCGGGGTGTCCGAGCGGGGAGGGCTGAAGGTGGTGTGTGTGTGTAGGTGTACGTGTGCGTGTATGTGAACGTGAGAGTTGGGGGAAGAACGAGGTTGCATGTTCAGGAAAAGGTCTGTATGGGTCGGTGTAGGTCGGTGTGTGTGCGTGTGTGGATGAGGAGAGGTCAGAGGGGTGGGGAGGGGATATATATATATATATATATATATTACAGATAACAAAATATCGTTATAGGTAATCCAGGTAGTGGCTGTGAATACTTCGTATTATGGATAGTTTAGCGCACGGCGTTATTTGACTCAACAAGAGGTTTACGTAGGTGGCGAGTTTATGAGTTCTCTTGTATTCCTATGTTATTTTATCCTGGAGTAATAATATTGAAAGAGTGAAGAACCAGATGGTCAACATT
The DNA here is from genome assembly GCA_964016885.1 of Eledone cirrhosa. NCBI lineage: Eukaryota > Metazoa > Mollusca > Cephalopoda > Octopoda > Eledonidae > Eledone > Eledone cirrhosa. Next base: position 89,377,333 of record OZ024742.1, on the reverse strand, counting down.
ACAAAAAAGGGTTTATTTACAGTCTGACAATTGTTTCACTGATTAAGTTGTCTAAATATTGCTGAACACTTGAAGCAGTGCTACTCAATTTTAAATACGTTGTTAGCTTAACTAGATCATCGGAGATAACTGTTATATTTCCACTATCTTTACGAATTCAAATTACAGCATCATTAATAATATTAATAATAAAGATAGAGAGAGAAAAGCGAAAGAAAGATAAAGAGAAGAAAGAAAAAGGAGAACGGAAAAAAGAAAAAGACAGAGAAAAGAGGATAGAAAGAGAAGAGAAAAGGATAAAGAAGAAATAAAGGTAAATAAAAATAAAAATAAAAATAAAGGGAAAAATAATGATATCAACAATAATTGAATAAATGCTAATAAATAAGTGCTAATAAACAAGTTACATCTAGGATGATACAAAATAATACAAAATATGAAAATAAATAAATAAAAAATATTTATATGTGCGAAGAAAATAAACACAGTAAGATTATTGAGAGTAGTTGTGGTGTTGGTGGTTAAAATATAGAGATACGAAGGTATAAACATGAAAATGTTAAATATATTTATGTGTGTATTGGTTATTTTAATAAATTAATTATATAATTAATTATTTCATTAATTAATTGCAAGTTATATTAGAAGTGAAAATAATATGATAAGATAAAATGCAAGAGATGAAATAAATTTAGGGAGAGAAATAGAAAGATAGAAAGTGAAATGTAATGAGAGATATATATAAAATAAAATATAAAATATAATAGGTTATGATGTTGGTTCATTGACAAATGATGACAATTATAATAATAATTCTTTCTACTTTTGGCACAAGGCCAGCAAATACCCAGTGCATTACTGGTACTTTATTTTATCGACCCGGTAATGATGAAAGGCAAAGTTAACCTTATAATAATTATAATAATAATGATGATAATTGGATATTATAATAGATCTAAGTGGTACAATTACAGTTAAGGAATAGATGGGATGAATTAAGTTGGTCTAAAGTTATCCACTTTGGTCGCCGTTTTATGCCTACAGAAAATAGTTTTTCAATTTTACTGTTAAATAGCATTTTGTTGTATCTTAAAATTTGGAATAGCTCCATATTACAAAGACCACAGTGGGACATGCCAATCCTATAGGCTATTGTAGTTGATAACTGCATCCAGCTGATTCTGTATTCCTGGTGTGCATCTTTGATCGGCCAGATTTTATTGGCGAGCGTTGTTGTATTCATAAGCTTCCTGTTATTTATAGAGTGTCTGTGGACATGCCACCTTTTCTTGACCCCCCCCCCCCCCCCGTTTTGGGCCCGATGTAGTGCCATGCTAAATTGCCTGAATTTATAGTACATAGGTACAGTATATTTGATTACAGGCATCTATTTTGTAATGGGCATTTATCAGGTAGATGACAGTTACATTTTGATGCCATCCTATGTGCCGGTTCCTCGATATGGTTTAGTATGTTGTTATATATGTGCTGAGAATTGGGTTTGTTGATGTATTGTGGTGACGTGTTTTGACGGGTATTTGGTTTTGATGATGTAATGTGTTTGTGTTTTATATTTAGTGTTCTGGGCTAATTTTATTAGAGATTTCTCTTATAGTTAATTTCATGTATGTGCGATTCTATTCTGTTTGCAGTGGAGTAAGATAGTTTGATAGTTTTTCTATTAAAGATTTTATGATATTTATGAAGTTTAGGGAAGTGTTTGTCAACTAATTTAAAGAAATTATAAGGTAGTTTTGTTTTTATAGAGAGTTACATATTGGATTGAACCATAAGTATTTTCTATCTCTGCATATTCTATAGTTTCTAGTGGTCTTTATATTAGTATTCGGTTCAATTAATTCTCGTGCTTGTTGCCAATTTCTATGTTTAGTCCTAGATTTGTTGCTTCTATAGGTGTGGAGAGTGTTATTTCTGTTAATTTTGTTGTTATTTTTTGTATCTGGTATGTATTTGAGTCTCTCTTTATGGCCTGCCTTAAGTAAAGCTATGTTGTAGTAGTTAGTGTGTTCGTTAAAAATCTCTAGATTAGAAAATAAGCGCGAGATTCTAAGGGATATACTATGCGCTATGGAGTTAATTATGGGGCGAGGGTGATTAGAGTTATAATTAATGTAAGCTAGATTTTCATTATTTTTATGGAAGGGTTCTATTAATCCAGTGTTTAGGTTAAGTGATACACCTAAGAAGTTAGCTTTTTTAGAGTTGAGTTCAAAAGTGATGCTAAAGCTTAATTTATTGAATAATTTTCTAATCCATTTCCGTAAACTTCCTAAGTTTTGATTATTTAGGTTTTTAGCTAAAAGTAATGTATCGTCTCTATAAATTTCTCCCTGTAGGTTATCACATTCCTTATGTAAAATATGTGCTATATATATTTCGACAATGTCCGTTACTTGGGCTGAATCGTTCGATCCCATAGTGATATCAAAGTTATTTTGTCTATTTTTTCTTTCCCAGTAACTCTTATCGAACCTAATGATTGTTCTTCTAGAAGCTAGTATTATTTTAATTTCCTCTAGTGGTAGGTCAGAGTTTTTGTGTGCAAAGGTTAATGCCTTATTTAGGGTTACTGAGGAAATAGAAGAGTAGTAGTCATTGATGGCAAATTGTATGAAGTCGGAAGATTCTTTATTGTCTACTTTGCTAAACCAATCTATTGTTTCGTTAGTGTTGCCCCAGAGATTAATTATGATTTTTTAAAAATTTGTGGTATTATTCTATCTAGTATATACTTGCTAATTTTGCCTATATCAGATTTTGATGGACATATTAATCTAATAGTAGGGTCATTTTCGAAGTTTCATTTATGGTCCTTCAAATTAAAAGTGGCTTTACAAGTGGGTTTACAAGGGTTCTATCAGATATTTAAAGTTTTTTTTTACTATTTTAAGTCCTTCCTTGTTAATGTTATTGAGTGTAGAGTTTGTAGTTTTCTTCAAATTGTATGAAGTCGGAAGATTCTTTATTGTCTAATTTGCTTCACAAATCTATTTCTTTATTAGTGTTACCCCAGAGGTGGTTAATAATTAGTTTTTCTTTAATTTGTGGTATTATTCTAGCTTGTATATACTTGCTAATTTTGCCTGTATCAGATTTTGATGGACATATTAATCTAATAGTAGGGCCATGTTCGAAGTTGCATTTATGATCCTTCAAATTAAAAGTGGGTTTACAAGGGGGATAGACCTTCGGTTCTATCAGATATTTAAAGTTTTTTTTTACTATTTTAAGTCCTTCCTTGTTAATGTTATTGAGTGTATACTTTGTAGTTTTCTTCAAATTGTATGAAGTCGGAATATTATTTATTGTCTAATTTACTAAACCAATCTATTGCTTCGTTAGTGTTACCCCAGAGGTTAATTATTAGTTTTTCTTTAATTTGTGGTATTATTCTATCTAATATATACTTGTTAACTTAGCTAATTTTGCCAATAAAATCTGGCAGATCAATAAAGCAAACCAGGAATACATAATCAGCTGGATGAAGTTATCAACGGCAATAGCCTATAGAATTGGCATGTCCCAGTGTGGTCTTTGTAATATGGAGTTATTCCAAATGTTAAAATACAACAACATGCTACTTAACAGCAAAATTGAAAGAACTATTTTCTGTAGGCATAAAACGGCGACCATATTTGATAACTTTAGACCAACTTAATTCATCCGATCTATTCCATAACTCTAATTGTACCACTTAGATCTGTTATAATATCCAATTATCATCATTATTATTATAATTGTCATCATCTGTCAATGAACCAACATCATAACCTTTTATATTTTATATTATATATGTCTCTCTTTCACTTTCTATCTTTCTATTTCTTTCCCTAAATTTATTTCATCTCTTGCATTTTATCTAATCATATTATTATCATTTCTAATATAACTTGCAATTCATTAATAAAATAATTAATTATATAATTAATTTATTAAAATAACCAATACACACATAAATATATTTAACATTTTCATGTATATACATTTGTATCTCTATATTTTAACCACCAACACCACAACTACCTTTAATAATCTTACTATGTTTACTTTTCTTACATATAAACATTTTTTATTTATTTTATTTTCATATTTTGTATTATTTTGTATCATCCTAGATGTAACTTGTTTATTAGCACTTATTTATTAGCATTTATTCATTTATTTTAAAGCTCGATATAACAATAGTATTGAGTATATAGAAAAAGATACTGAAAATAAGATTAATTATAAGCATAGTAATCATAATAAAAATAAATATAAAAACAACAACTTGATGCATAAATCGGGGAAAACATAAGAACTAGATCTATAATTTGGTATGCTCCGCAAGCACCTTTAGCTGTTAAAACACCTGTAGCACATTTATTTTTTAAAGCTTTGGATAATGCTTCCCTAGGGCACATAAATATTATTCTATCTTCAATAGACACACAGTTAAACACTCTTATTCAACAACTATGAGTATTGCTCAAAATATAGCAAAAATAAATAGTAAAAATCTTAATTTGAACCAACGTTTAATTAGCAATAAAAACAATAATAATAACAATACATTAGTAATGGGAATAACAATAATAATAGTTTAAACATGAATAATAGTAGAACACATTTAAATAATAATGTAAATAATATTGAGAAGAAATGTAAATGTAGAAAGAAGACCGAATGTCCTTTAGAAAATAATTGCCTTGACAGTAATATAGTATATAAATGTACCATTAAAACAAATAATAATATATATAACTACACTGGTGCCACTTCATCTAAATTTAAGGAACGTTGGTATAATCATAGACAACTCTCAGTAAACCAGATAAGTCATTTTCAACTTCACTTTCACAATTAATATGGCCTTTAAAGGACAATAATATTAAATACTCCTTCTCTTGCACAACATTAAATAATGCTACCCTCTATCGGAACTCAATTATTTCTCAAAATTGCAATCTTTGTAACATTGAGACTCTACAGATAATTACAAATTATGACAATTTAATCAACAACAAAAAAAATGAATTATTTAGTAGTTGTTTCCATAAAATTGGTAAAACTTTCCAGGCAATGTACAAGTTTCGGAAAAATATTGACAATTAATTATTTTATATATATATATAGTTTTTGCCTTATTGTGGTAATAATTTATTGATATTTATATCTTTAGAATAATCTCATTATCCTATGTTTTGATTCCGTCAGTTCAATATGTAACTAGACATCATTTATGATATATACAATAGATGATTTACGGTTTTCGAAATATCGCGGAACGTGAGAGTAGAGATATGTTATAAATGTTTGCATATGGTGAATGCGTTATCTTCTTTTGTTTACATTGTCCGTAATTTTTTTTTTTTTTTGACTAGCTTCCTAAATTATATTAGATATGAAATATGTAGATTAATAATATATAGACAATCACTAAAAGGAAACTATATATGAAAATAAGTAAATATAGTAGTAAATATAACCTATCATTAATAAATGTAACAACTTTTGAGATTAAATGTAACTGCAGTTTAATCATAGGAATTAAATGAAAATTAAAGAATAGTAAGATTTTATAAAGAGAATATAATAATTGAATAAAAGAATTTGGGTAATAAATGATCGAAATATATTAAATGTATTGATGGTGATATATGCATGGTATTAGATTTTAATAAATCTTTAATAATTATTTAAATACGCTTTAAAGATTAATTCTTTTAAAGTTGTAACAAAATATTTATAGAATATCTTACCTTAAAATTAAAAATAATAATCTATAATGAATTAAATTAAATTATATAAATTCTTAATTAAACTATATATGTGATTGCTATAGAAAGTAATCTATACTGATTATTTTTGGTTTAATATATAAGTATAATTAGCTAAAGCATAATCAAATACAAAAGATATTCAATTGATTACGTGAATTGATTGGATGTCCTATTTGATCTAGCATTTGAAAACAACGGTTCCTTTCCCTATCCCGCTCTTTTTGATGTTCCTTTATTTTTCTTTATTTTCTTTACCCCCCTCTGTTCCCTTTACTTTCCCCACATCTTCCCTCTTTTGTCGTTATTCCTCTTTTCTTTTTTATATATTTCTTTTACTCATTCATCCATTTATTTTTTATTCATTTATCTATTTATGTACGTATTTATTTATTATAATTTTTTTTCTTGCCTTTCCTCTTCTTTACACCCTCTCTCATATATATAATTTTCTCTACGTCCTTTTCTTATTTAAGTTTATCATATTATTTGTGGTATATAAACATTGAGATATGATGAAATAAATCACTGCCAATACTGGAATTGAACAATCAAGATCGTAGCGGTATGTCATGTATCAAATCATATATTTTGTCTGATGATGTCGTACTGAAAAAAGGTGCAAAAATTGTTTTGACTGGTGCTGCACACGTATTGAGAAGAGCACTATCTCCGTATGATTGATATCCCTCCTTGTATTTACATATGCATATGCACATGTGTATATATGAATATTGATTTTTTTGAAATTATAATCAATGTGCTGTATTTGTTTACCCTAGGTGTCAGAAAGACACTCAGCATATATCTCAGAAACAATAATGAAACAAGATAAAAACAACAATAATAATAATAATATTTATACTTATATATACACTATATATAATTATCAACAGGAAAGGTCAGTATTCTTTTTATGCCATCTTAATACCAGTATGAAAAATAGCTCAATGTAAATACATCAGATGTCTTACAGAGCAGGAATATAAATTACAGAATAATCAAAACTATGTTGAAAACATTTTGTTGCTGACAATCTTTTCTTCCAAACTTTCGTTTGGAATCCTCGGAGCATTAGCAAAGTTTACACATGTAATTAATCTCATATTCCACAGAACAATCGTACACACACGTAGATATTACTGTTGTCACTAACGGTGTCATATTTAAAGAGTGAAGGTGATGTGGTTAGTATCATTGGATGCGACAAAGATTATAAAATAATAATACAATAATTATAGAAGAATTAAAGAAGAAAGTTACTCGCAAAATGAGGACTTTAGCGGGACATAGGCAAACATATTGAAAGAGTGCAGAGGTATTATGCATGTACAGAGTAACAAGGTGAAAAACGAGCAATGTTACTAAGCATATATATCACAGTATGGCAATGGTATCACATAATACAATACAGGTGTAAACGCATGTCAAGCAGACAGAGATGCCTGGGTATGAAAAGCAGTTTCTATGATAGTTTATGGTGGATGCAATGTTAAAATTGTTCCGGTAATGTTCAAATGTATATGTGTTGTGAGTGTTAATACCAAGATTTTCCTTTCCATTACGTTGGTTATATTTCAGGAAATATTTCTCAGTAGCTACAACTATGGATTGTGTATTGGTCTCACTACAATCTTATCAAAGGTTAGAGTTGTTCTCGAGTGATCTGTCTAACGGTTTAATTTCAGGAAGTGATTAGAGATCTACACTAAGGGAAGCTAATGGGAAAGGGGAGGTAATTGCTGATTAATTTGTGTATAAGAGAAAAATGTATAATCTGGTGTTAGTTGTTTATGACTCCAATTAGTTAGATTCTATGTGTTAATATACACTATATTATATTATAAGTTAATCCTTTTATATAATGCTATTTATTTTCATATTTTAATATTTTAATATTTAATTTTATATACAATCTGTTTTCTATATAATATGTCAAAGGTCTCAATTTACCACTACCTACCCATATACTAATTGAATGAATGAAATATTGGTAAGGAAGGTATTGTAGTTAAATTAAGTGGTGGTAAATTTTTGTTTATTCTCTATAATTATTATTGAGCATAGGATCTGAGATAAACAGGAGATAAGTGGAGGGATGAGTTGATACACAAATGTGATGCTATGGGGGTATTATATGCTGATAAAACCTAGAGGTAAAGTGTTAACGGTGGTGAGGAATCAAGATATGACATTGTTATATATTAGCAGCTAGGTTTGAGTTTGTGGAAAAAGTGTCGGTGGTAGTGTCGGCACGTGGAAAACATTTCTGATTTTCTATTTAAAAGCTTTAGCTTAGAATAGATTATAGTGCGAGTCTCTTGAAGACAGAGGTTACATAATCATTTCGGTGGTTTATACGAGTTGCCCTATCTATTACTTCCCATTGGAGTGTCTATGGTCTATTCCTAGTTTTCAGAGAGTGTATGTAGTTAGATAAAGAAGTGGAGTTGGCTAGATTGTGATTTTTGAATGTGTGAAGATGCGCATATATCTCGTCTTGAAGCAGATTGAAGTAGAGCTGATATATGTTTTCGAAGTGTTATTTTTAACGACTGTGCATGAGTAAATGATCCCTTTGATTAAACAATTTTTTCCCAATGGGCAATTTCTATTTGTTCTACAATTACAGTTATTTTGGTTGTTTACTAGCTGGTTAATAGGGTGTGTAGGTGCATGGATGTTAGGGAGAGCATTTGGGTAATGATGATTATAATTCCCATTGTTATTAAATTAATTAGTGCTATTACTATTATTATTACTGCTACTATAATTCTCTGGTACTATGTTGTTATGTAAGTTCACTCCCTGTTGCGATTTAATTAGTTGGAAATAATTATTAATCTTCCTTTTATTACTACTAGCTATATGGTTCGCGATGTTAGGTGTGGTAGAGTAAGATATTTTGATGGTATTTTTATTGATAAGATTATGGTATTTATGGTCGACTGAGACGTTTCTTTCCAAGATTGAGAAGAAAGCCTTAGGCAAGTAGGTGGAAACGTTTAGATTGAAAGGGGATTGAAAAATGTATTAGTTCTTCTATTTTTGTAATTACTTTTTGTAATGTTATTTGAAGTATTGTTTATATTTCTGTTTATATTATTATTATTGGGGTGTTTATCCTAGCGAGAGTTAACTTTGTTATTGCTCTTCATACTAGAGTTAGAGTGGTAAGTACATTTATTACTTTTATTCATGGCCATATTGTGAGAAATAATGTTGTAACTAGGTGATTTTTTAGGTAAAAATCTAATTTTATTTTATGGCCTGAGCGAGCTAAAGTTTCATTATATTATTGGGAATTTCTGTTAAATATAGTTTCATTATAAGTTAGTGTGGAAATTCTAATAGATACTACTTTAGTAATTGAGTTTAATATAGATTTAGGGTGGTTAGAGTTGGTATCTACATAAAGTAGTTATTCGTTTGGTTTATGAAAGGGTGTATACATTTTAGAGTCCAGGCAAAGGTAGCATCAAGGAAGTTAATGTTTTTAGTGTTTCTATCTAAGCTAATACTTAAGTTGAAGCTTTCAAACATTTTATGCAATTGTTTCCTAGTTCTTTCTATATTAATTTTTTTATAGTCATTAAGTAGTAGTGCATCGTCACGGTGGAAACCACCATTGAGGTAGGGTAAATTCTTATGATTTTCATTTCAGGCCTAACAAATCTGTGATCTGCGCCGACTCACTAGATCCCATAGTTATGTCGAAGTTGTTAGGTGAATCCTTGCGGGTCCATAATTGATCTTCAAATGCAACTATGGTTTTACGGGCCGCGGGGATGACATCAATTTGAAATCAATTTGGGATCTAGACACTACGGCTTAATACGGAATGTTTGTTTACAAACACACCGAGCATTATAATAAAGGTTCCATGAATCCATACGTACATATATATATATATGTGCATGTATGTATATATATATATACATACTACTGTACGTCTGTATACATATATGTATGTACGTGTACATACTTATATTTAAGTAACAGCCGTACTAAGTGTGGGAAATGAAATTTCGTTTCATTTTTTCCGTTTATCGTTTTCGGTGCACCCGGCCGATTAAGCCACTTGATATGCAAATTGGGCTACTCAGCCGTTAATATGCATAAGGTAAGTATATACGTTCAACAATCTGGCAGGAAGGTATACGTTGCTGACGATAGCTAATAAGCTTGAAACTAGTACAGCGTTCCTTTGTCAGTGTTGAACAAACGAGCAACGATGGTTGCTAGACACTACGGCTTAATACGGGATGTTTGTTTACAAACACACCGAGCATTATAATAAAGGTTCGGTGAATCCATACGTACATATATATATATGTGTGCAAGTATGTATATTTATATACATACTACTGTACGTCTGTATACATATATGTATGTACGTGTACATACTTATATTTAAGTAAAAGCCGTACTAAGAGGTGGAAATGAAATTTCGTTTCATTTTTTCCGTTTATCGTTTCCGGTGCACCCGGCGGATTAAGCCACTCGATATGCAAATTGGGCTACTCAGCCGTTAATATGCATAAGGTAAGTATATACGTTCAACAATCTGGCAGAAAGGTATACGTTGTTGACGATAGCTAATAAGCTTGAAACTAGTACAGAGTTCCTTTGTCAGTGTTGAACAAACGAGAAACGATAGTTGCTAGACACTACGGCTTAATACGGGATCTTTGTTTACAAACACACCGAGCTTTATCATAAATGTTCGGTAAATCCATACGTACATATATATATGTGTGCATGTATGTATATATATATACATACTACTGTACGTCTGTATACATATATATATGTACGTGTACATACTTATATTTATGTAACAGCCGTACTAAGATGTGGAAATGAAATTTCGTTTCATTTTTCCGTTTATATATATATATCTATATATATATATATACTTAGATATTCAATAATTTCGAATATCGGTCCAGGTATATTATATATACAGATATGTACTTTTGTAATACTATCTCCTAGACCTAGTGATTAATTGATTAATTTAATTTGACAATTCCATTGATTAAGTTAATTATTTAAGTTTGTTTAATAACGGTCTGGTTGAGTGCTTAATTCAGTTTGTGTATAAAATTTTCTCCATTGATCATAATTTGATTTTGACCGTTATAAACTGGGGTTACCTCCCTTTGTAGTAACATGTGCTATCACACCGGGATTTGGGTTAGAACGAAAGCCTGTTGAGAAATTAAATCCTCTGTTCGATTTTCCAGAAACCTAACTTGTATACACCACAAGCGGATTTTCTTGATTTCGGATTTACAGAAACCTCACTTAGACATTCAATAATTTTGAAGTTTGCAGTCCAGCTGCAGATATGTGCATGTACGTATGTATGTGTATATATGCAAATATATATATATAAATATATATATATATATATATATATATATATATATATATATATATATATATATATATATATATATATATATATATATATATATATATATATATATATGTGTGTGTGTGTGTATGTATACATATGTATGCATACATATGTGTGTGTATGGATGTGTGTGTGTGTGTGTGTATTTTTTCTCACTAGTCAGTTCTTTCGTTGCTACATATCACGCAGCTGAATTAGCGGTCGCTATTTTCTATTTGCAAAGCCCTTTAAACTGTATGTTATTACTCTGAGATCTATACCTCGTCGAGTGCTTAGTTGCACTGCTGAAGCATTCGTTGGCTTAGCTGCTACTCGAACGTCGAAACTGTTGTACTTTTGTATATATATATATATATATATATATATATATATATATATATATATATATATATATATATAATATTATAAAGCTGAGTGTCGTGTGTATTATATATGTATGTATGTATCCTAACATTTCCCTATAGTGTGTTAGCTTTACTCTCTCCGTCGCTCTTCACTCTCAAATATAAAGTTGAGCGTCGTTTCTCCGTCGCTCTTCCCTCTCTATATAATAGATCATTCGCCCTCTATTTAATTTAACTGCTTTACTCTCTTTGTCGCTCTTCACTCAAAAATATTATAAAGTTGAGCGTCGTCACTCTCTCTCTCTCTCCCTCTCCCTGTTTCACCCTCTTTATAATTTAAATGCTTTACTCTCTCTGTCGCTCATCACTCTCTATATGACAACAGTTTTAGTTTCCGTATCTCCGTTCAATATACACACATACACACGCACACACATATATATATATATATATATATATATATATATATATATATATATATATAGAGAGAGAGAGAGAGAGAGAGAGAGAGAGAGCGATTTAGAGACAGATTAGGAAAACTACACACACACATCTAGAGAGACAGAAAAACAGACGGGGGGGGGAAGAGAGAAAGGCCGTTAGACAGAGAGAGATACAATTAAAGTGTTAGTTATTCAGAGAGAGAGAGAGAGAGAGAGAGAGAGAGGGGGATAGAGAGAGAGAGAGAAAAAAAGAGAGAGAGGGGGAGAGATAAGGGAGAGAGAGAGAGAGAGAGAGAGAGAGAGAGAGAGAGAGAGAGAGAGAGAGAGAGAGAGAGAGAGAGAGAGAGTCGGAAGGACAATGTGACACGGGTTGGTGTGTGGTATCTTTGCAGTGGAGTGGTGGGGCGAGGTATGCTTAGCCGGCGCCAGACAGTCGGGATAGCTAGTATTATTATAAAGCTGAGCGTTGTGATATATTAGTAAAAGGAAAAGAAAATGCCGACAAATTTTTCCCAGTGAAAAATAGTTTAATTAGGAATAAGTAAAAATTAGTAATAAGTATTGGTTAGTATTCAGTTTTAGTTTTAATTTTTACCGGTTCAAAAAAAATTCTGAGATAGAGCGCCCGTGATGTTTGCTCTAATCAGATTAGATTAAAAATTATAACAGATTAGAGCAAATATCACGGACACTCTATCTCAAAATCATTTTTGAAAAGCATTAGAAATGCGCAACCGGTAAAAACTTAAACCTAAAACTGAATACTAACCAATAATTATTCCCAATTAAACTATTTTTCACTGGGAAAAATTTGTCAGCATTTTCTTTTCCTTTTACTAATATATCACAACTCGTGTGTTACACCTCTATTCTTTTATATATATATATATATATATATATATATATATATATATATATAAATAAATACAATATCGGAGAAAGCTTTTTAGCGATGCTCCGGCCAAATTCCAACTCACTCAACAAACATTAGGAAATGAGTGATTAAATTCCAATTATGCGTTCGGGGTGCTAACTAAAAGTATTGCGTGGAAAATTGGCTGTATTATTTCATATGAGACATATCTAATATATCTCTTCCCAGACGGACGTCTCGTTTCATTACAGGATTCTTACAATTTGGGTGAAATTATACCAATTTTTGTAGGAGCTTGTATACCATCAATAGATATATATTCAAGTGGGCTCCTATAATTCATCAGTGGGTGCCGCAATAATACTAATATTGATAATCTAACCTACATCAGTATTCAGATAATTATCATCCTCTGTGCCTGAGGTATCTGTCAGGTTGTCAGTCCAGCAGTTCTAAAGAAGTGCTCAAACTGATTCAAAAAATGAGGAAGTAAATTACCGCCAAAAAAACAATACATGCGCATGACAATGAACTCTGAAAGGGATTCAGGCCACGTGCTAAGAACTCAATTGGAAATTGAAAAATATCTATGTGTGTACAACATTTGATGACACACACAGATATTTTCTCGGGCAAAAAAACAGAATGAGATATAAGGAACAATCAATATTAATATAAACAAAGAAATGGTAACCTTATACCGGGAATTTTTTCGAATCTGTTGCGCCAAGAGTAAATAAATAAATACAATATCGGAGAAAGCTTTTTAGCGATACTCCGGCCAAATTCCAACTCACTCAACAAACATTAGGAAATAAGTGATTAAATTCCAATTATGCGTTCGGGGTGCTAACTAAAAGTATTGCATGGAAAATCGGCTGTATTATTTCATATGAGACATATCTAATATATATCTCTTCCCATATATATATATATATATATATATATATATATATATATATATATATATATATATATATATATATATATATATATATATATATATTTATATATATATATATATAAATGTGTGTATGTATGTATTTTCTATATATGTACATGTTTATAACAAGCTGCATCCTTTCATGTATGACACATTGTGTATCTTTATATGATTTTGTGTGTCTATTCTATTTATGTATATATATATATATATTTTTTTTTTTTATGCGTGCGTGGGTCTGTATGCACAGCAGATGCCAATATAATAACAAAGATTAGCGAAAAGGAGAATATTTATGCAGAACTGATGAGAAATCTGCAGATTCTCCACCCTGAATACACCTTCAGATTTATGCCTGTGATTATTGGGGCAATAGGTTATGTTAGTAACTGCCTCAATACAAATCTTGAGGAGCTAGGCTTCACAGGAACACACAGAACACAACTAGTTAGGAAATTACAAGTGCAATCCATTAATGGAACAGTAAAAGTATGTAAAACATTCCAAATATTTTGCATCTAATAACTGCATATACACATGTACAGATACAAAGCATATACACATGCACACATACAACTCAAAACATACACATCCACACATACAATAACATCCATATCTAGACATGCATACATAATCTACCTAGTTGATGTTGTCTAAATTCCAATGATAGTCCTGTGTCTATGTTAGAAACCGACTCTCTCTCTATTGGGAAACATTTGTGAAATTATAAAACCAGAAGAACATACATACACAGTAAGTCAACACGATCATTCGCACATTTTGGCCGGGATACTATTTATTGAATTTATGATGAATAATATCTCCGACAGAAATGCCTCAACTAACAGTCGTGTTGAATAACTGGGTATTCTTCTGACTATATCCACTGATGTCACCTTTTATTCGAATTCGTAGAGATATCTGACTAAATATATACTTCAATTTATAAGGGTTTAGTATAAACAGTATGGGTGGACACAGCATCAACAGTAACAATATACCGAACACAAGGAACAAAAATAATTTACCGAATAAAACCAGTGAGAAATCAATGAGAAATGTAAAGAAATTTATTCGGTTGTAGCTACAGAAGAAACCGAAATTATAAATCGCATTTCTCTTGGAGTTGCCAACTTAATGATGATTTATTTAATTGTTATAAAATGGTGATAAAAATCCCTCCATTGGCTATATGTATAGAATGAAGCCTAACTGGGAGAAAATACATCTAGAGCTAAATCACTTCAGAGCCAAACAATTACGCCAAAAAGCGAATTTTGTTGAAAATAAAAATAAGATAAATATTATTAAATGTAAGTCCCCCAGAACAAACATGGAATCAACAACACGTTCTACAGGTCGTCATACTACTAGACCTTCTAGCAGCCAGGTCAAACAGTGCCTTGAAGCAACTATGCCCGTAAGAAATTTGACCACGTGTACCATCTGAGTCTGCCTTGACTGTTGTGGAAACACTATCGATAATAATAATCAAAAGTATAAATAATTAAAATTTTCTCGCAACGAAATCTCCCATAAAGAAATTAATTCATGTATAAACATTTCTCTTGCTGAACGTAATAAAACAACAATACTAAATAAAATAAAACCAAATAATGAAATCTTACGTGCTATTGACGAAATTGGGATGAATATTAACGACGGATTAAAACCCCCATATTTTGGAAAATCAACGCCTGTTTATATATAGCAACGTCAATGAAGCCTTATATCGGTGATAGCAGAGATATTAAGAACAAAACACCACAAAAGCACCATCATATCATAATATAATAAAAGGAGGAGTGAGGGACTGCGTCATACATATATTTGTTTATCCCGTCAGTAAAATAAGTTGGATTACTTTGAATAAATAATGATTGAATATTACATAATTTATGTACTAAATTTCTTAGCTGTTGATTAAATATAGTTGTTCTTATATATAATAATTGCTTATTTTAAGATTCACTTCTTTTAAAATTTTGAAATGTCAACACTTCCGGTTAGCGTTCATTATATCATAACACTTATTACATTGCTTATGTAAACATTCATATATTTTCATCGTTATATAAGGTTTATATTTCTGTCGCTAATTTTCTTCTTTTTCGTTTTCATAAAATTTTGTCGCAGAGTAGTTTATATATAATATCGTCTTTTTTAAATGTATCATGGATTACTTTAAAGATTACAGAAGAGAGTGCAACACAGTCCCTCTTCAATTTCTGTGCATATTGTCAATTATGATTTTATTTGACATATCATATCTACATGCATATATATTTGCGTCTAATATCAATATGGACACTACACATGCTAGCAGAAAATCACCCGAAGGTGTATAACTAAAATAGAAAAAAAGATTGTTGACCTACGAAAAACTATATGATATGTGACAATGCTCCTTACATGCAAACAAAACAAAAATAAACTTCACTCCTCAACAACAAAGAGTGAAAAATAAAATAGAAACGATGTTTGGTGACAGTACAACCAGAAATCTTCAATATAAGCTGATCACCCTCAAACAAGAATTGAGAGCTGTCAGTGAGAAACACCGATAGCTGAAGAGGGTAGATGAAAGAAAAGTACTTCATTAAAGATTCAGACGAAACCAAACATCAGTCTAGAGAGATATGAAGTGCAAAGTAATAAAGGTCACTGATGCCCCATCCTAGAAAGACATAGATTCCTTCTGGAGAAAAATATGGGGTGAAAAGAAGAATTTCAACAAATATGAAGTGTGGCTAAAAGAAATAAAAACGAACTATTGCTCCTACACTACAACATAAACAACGAAATAAATGAGGATGCCCTTGATACTGTGATAGGAAAATTCCAAGATAAGAAAACACCAGGAAGAGACATTATTGTCGGCTACTTGTACAAAAAACTGATATTCTATCAAATATATCTTATTGACCTCTACCAACAAGTTCTCAAGGCAGACACACATCGATTCACAGAACACCTGACATAGGATTAGCAAAAACACATCGTCACTTCCGTTTCCCACAAACATTCAGCACAGCATCTCTCTGTCTCAACCATTATATTACATCAAGCATCTCTAGTGACTCGCACCAGGACCAAGCAGTAATCTTTCATCCTAGAATCACCATCCGAAATTATTTCAACTCTCCACCACCATGCGCTGAATCGTTTTCCGCTTACTTTCTGTATCTCCCCCCTCCACTCACTCCGTCTCTTTTCTCTATGTATATGATTATGTTATGTTAAATAAGTGTGAATGAATGATTTGTTAGTTTTTAGGTACATATCTATAATCACTAACGTTAGCAGGATGAGCCCTCGACGTGGTGTAGTTCCACCGTTATGTATAACGGAAGTGTGTGCACAGCAGAGTATTACTATAATAATGAATTAGATGAGAGTATTTTATAATTTCATCAAATTCTATTTAATACTTAATCCTGTGATACGTATTTAGATGGCATCAGTTATATAATAATCAGACACGATCTCGTCAGTTAGTACTTTACTTATATAATCATTAGTGGTGTCATTATCAATCCGATGCAGTAATTGGCGGGCTTAGGTGTTGTTTCTTCACTGCTCAGCATGAATATGGAGTTACCCACAGATGTATTTCCATTTTCGTATTACGTCGGGCGTGGTCTTTCTTTGGTCTATATTTGGACGTGGACTTTCTTTGGTCTATATTTGGACGTGGACTTTCTTTGGTCTATATTTGGACGTGGTTCGTGTTTGCACAATCACTTTTTTGTCACCCCCAAAATATTCTCCAGTTTATTGTTTCATTTGATACTTATGGCAGTCCTCGGTTAATCAGTTCATATTTCACAGAAAGTATGTTTTGTCATTATGGTTGGCTTCAGACGAGTGAACTGGTCATTGTTTATAGTATTTGGTCAGTCATCAAAATAGACAATAAAAATAACAATAAAAATAGATGTAAAGCTAACAGCAACAACCACAACATGAACAACGATGCTGGCTTTGTAAATTACGGTCCCAGCATATCGTATCCCGTGCAAAAGCGAGTGGTGAACATAACAATGAATGGAAATAATACATTCTAAAATTGCTATTCCGTTAAAATTCCCGGCAACTGAAATATTAACAATAATATCAATAACAATCACAATATGTTAAGATACAACAGTAATCAGCCGAAAAACCAAAGAGTGGACCGGATTACCTTTGACAGAGCAAGTCCCAGGGACAGAACAAAAGCGGGTGGTCCGAGGCAACGGCAAATATCCATCCCTTAACATGAGCAAGAACCAGGAGGAACTCATTCTACCACAGAAAAATAACAACTCACTGCAGATACAACGGTACTGAACAGAACATGCAACTGCAGAGACTCTAATAAGTGCCCACTGAAAAATGAATGCCTACAAAGAAATATAGCTCACGAGTGTAGGTGACAACCTGCAACTCATCATATAGATTAGGAGAAAAATCAATTATGTCCCAAAACCAATGGTATAATCACTGTATATCTGTTTATCTGTGTACACAAACTCCCCTAGGTTTGGTACTTCAACTCAAAATGTAAATATATTATTAACAGTAGTATATAAGATAGGTTCATAGCATTAAATTATAGGGCAAACTATAGTCCCCAGTATTTGAATAGTTCTTATGTTATCGACCTAGGTAAGATGAAGAGCAATATTTACACCGATGCGATTTGAACTCGGAAAGTTAATGGGATGTAACTGCATACAACAATGTACATTTACTGACATTTTATGCTTTTCTAAACGCCACCACACTCCTATCGGTGGAGGGTCTGACGCCATGCTTTCCAGCATAGCCAAGTCCCTTTACGATCTGAGTTCAAATCCCGCCTAGGTTAACTTTGCCTTTCATCCTTACGGGGTCGATAAAATAAAGTACCAGTAATACACTGGGTAATTGTTGGCCTTGTGCCAAAAGTAGAAACAATTATTTTCTTTTTTTTCTGTACTGGAAACTATGTAATTATAATTTGATGTTAACTTATTATTCGCACCCATAAAACTGACAATCACAATTGATGCAAGTTCGGTATAGTGATTTTTATGAGTAAAGGTTCTCCCAAAATATCACACACTGTTACCAATATAACCGACAATACTCTGTCTCAATGTAGATATTTGTAGAAAGAGATACATTCATCCCATCATGTTCCGACAAAAGTGTTCCACAACTTCAGTAAACTTAGTAGCCAAACTCCCAAATTAAATCTTTAGAGGGTCAGTATCGAATAGAAGACATCAGTGACAAGAACAAAACCAATTATTACACGGTGTAATCTGATATATGGCATAAATATATTAATTTGTTTGAACTTACCGACACCGAACGACCAATACTTCGGTGTACAGGAAATATGAAAGAATTATCGTCATACCTTATTTTCTAATGAGACATACCAGGTGAAATATTGATAATTAGGAATTTAAATTGAATTCACGTTACACGATATAAAACCAATAAATATCTATAAATATAAATATCACTTCAAAATCGTTAAAATTATATCAACCTCGGTATACAGATAGATTTTTAAAAGATGTTTCAGAGTTCATAAAAAATGTTCATATTTAAAGAAAATATAGAATAATTACCTGTTTGAGGACTGACAGGAGGCCAATAATGTGGTATAGGAGTTGGATACCATGGTGTTTGCCATGGATAATGCGATGCAGTTGTTCCAACGACAGTCAGTATAATACAAACAGTGATAACAAGGATCTGCGACATGATGTTATACACTTTGCTTTTGACTCCAAATTCAATTTAATATTGAACTGGGAGACATATTTATGGGGTTCTAGCACCGAAACAAATCCCTTTAATTCCCACGCATGTGTTAAAATTAACATTGATGTTTAAGAGTTTCTCACGGCTTTGCATAATTTCAATAGATACTTTATCATAAATTAAATAATTAAATGGATTATTGAAATTAGGTAAATGTACAATAAACCTGAATCGTGGGATAATTAATCCTGTTCCAGATATTTATTAGATCGTAAGATTTCATAATAATCATCATCATATTCATTTGCCTTTTCATTAACACCATCATCATCAGCATCATCGCTATCACCATCATCTTCCTCCTCGTTATCGTCGTTCTCAACAGGATCGCCGTTGTCGGAGTCACCATCATCGTTATCGCCATCATCGTTATCGCTATCATTATTATTATTATTAAGGGCGGTGGATTGGCAGTATCAGTAGAGGGTCGGACGCCATGATTTGACGTATAGAGTTTCGGCCCTTGCCATTCTGTGTTCAAATCCCGCCGAGGTTAACTTTGTTTCATCCTTACGGGCTCGATAAAATAAAGTACCAGTAATGCACTGGGTAATTGCTGGCCTTGTGCCAAAACGTAGGAACAATTATTATTATTATTGGTTAATAAAGAAAACATCATCATCACCATCTAAAAATAAATTTAAAATAAATAATAATAATAGTAATAATTGTTTCTACTTTAGGCACAAGGTCAGCAATTACCCAATGTATTACTGGTACTTTATTTTATCGACCCCGTAAGGATGAAAGGCAGTCAACCTCGGCGGGATTTGAACTCAGATCGTAAAGGGACGTAACTATGCTGGAAAGCATGGCGTCCGACCCTCTACCGATACTGCCAATCCACCAATAATCAATATTTAGGTGTTCTGGAGGCAGATGACACCAAGAACAAAAAAATGAAGGAACTGATAAGATCTGAGTACATAAGGAGAGTAAGTAGAGTGTTAAAATCACATCTAAATAGTAGGAATGTCATAAGTGCAGTGAATACCCGAGCGGTGTCTATTATTGGGTAAAGTGCGGGAATTCTGAAATGGAATGTTGCTGAACAAAAAGAAATGGATAGGAAGACTAGGAAGCTATTGACTATCTACAGCATGCTCCACAAGAGGATTGATGTCGATAGACTCTACTTAAATAGATATGAAGGTGGAAGAGGTCTTATCAGCGTAGAAGACTGTGTTCAGATGGAGAAAAACAACCTGTACAAATACGTGACTGAGAGTAGGGAGCCAATGTCCAAAATTGTACTGAAGGAGAAGACAATAGACCAGGGGATGTCCAAGGAGGAAATAACAACAAGGAGGAAGAGCAACCTTCATGAACAATCCCTTCATAGTACCTTCATTAGGAAAACTGAATTTAGAGATCCACAGACACGGAATTGGTTAGAAAGAGGAGACCTTAAAAAAGCTACAGAAGGAATGCTCATGGCTGCGCAAGAGCAAGCCCTCAGAGCGAAGTAGGTGAAACCCCATATTTACAAGGAGGAGGCTAGATTACTGTGTAGGATCTGTGGAGAGAGAGAGAGAGAAGACTGTGGCTCACATTGTATCCGAGTGTAAACACCTAGTCCAGACTCACTATAAGGGCTGGAGACATGATGTGATAGGCAGGGTGATCCACTGGCATCTATGCAAAGTAAACAATTTACCACATTCTGAGAAGTGGTATGAGCATAAGCCAGAGTCAGTGATAGAAAACGATGAGGTGAAGGTGCTACGGGATTTTAGGATACAGACGGACAAGAAATTAGAACACAATAGGCCTGACCTGGTGGTTTTGGACAAGGAAAAAATATCGTGCCTGATTGTAGATGTAGCCTGCCCATTTAATACGAGAGTGCAAGAAAAGGAGAGGGAGAAAATTAACCGATACCAGGACTTAAAGTGGAAGTTAAAAAGGATTTGGAACTGCCATGAAGTCAAGGTCATCCCGATTGTCATAGGCGCACTAGGTACTATCTCAAAAAGTTTCCAAGGAAGGTTAAAGAAGATTAGTCCAGCCACGCTCTTTGGAACACTTCAAAAGGCATGCTTGCTGGGAACAGCAAGAACCTTCCGATACGTCCTCAATATATGAGGCTGCAGGTAGCGGCTTGTTATTCATCTCAACAAACTTTCCAGTTAAATGACATCAATGAGTGAGACTCAAAGAACAATAATTATTATTATTGGCTGTCAGACATGTAGACGTGTTTTGTGGGCTCTGCAAAAGTGGTAAAATTTAAGTTTTGTTTTTATTTGTAATGATTGTTGCATTTTGTGAAAAGGTTAGTAAGACTTCAGTCTATGCCCTGTGAAGACCAAATATTTGAACTTTCGTTGATAAAAACTTTTTACTCGAAAAAAAAAAAAGAAATGGCTGAGCCACTCTCCCCCTCAACTTTAATTCTGCTCTCGTGTCACAGCGGCTTCAACGCTGAGAGGAGGGATACGGCAAACATAACGAACACCATTGCTAACAAAAGTAAAAAAAAAACTATTTATGACAAACATAACATGCAACAACAAATTTAACAAAACCACCACAAACAACATAAACAATGCCTGCAGCATTAGCAACAGTGAGAACACTAACTTTTAAAAAAAATGACAACAGCTGTAATAGCGACAACTAAAACACAGTCAACACAAACAATGACAACAAAAACAAAAACGAATTTACCAACACCACCAACAAGAACATGAACAGCAACAGCACCTTCACCAACTGCACCGAGAACAAACAACAGCAGCACCAAAAATATCACCAATTGCCACAGCAGCAACACCAACAACACCAAAAGGAACAACGACAGCACCAACAACAATGGCAACACCAACAACAACGACAACACCAACAACAACATCACCAACAACCACAACATTGCCAACAACAAACACACTTTCGCTGTGGCGGCAGCCAAAAAGAGTCATGGACCTCACTGACAAAACTAAAAAGTTGTCCCAGGCTTGAAAGCTTATCAAACAAGAGAAAACCTGGACCAACTGAACTGTCTCAGCGGAAGCCATAGAAGCGGTGGAGCGAAGAACGGTGCATTTCAGCGCAGACAAAGAAAATGGCTATAATTGCCCAAACAGACATTGAAGCGGCGCTGAGGTGCATCAAAACTCCCGTAAAAGGCCGCATTGTTACGTGTACGAAGAAGCAACCCATTTGCGAGCCTTCTACCCTCAACTACTAAAAGTTGCAAGGGGTCGACGGAGATTACGCAATGTCTGGAAACACCTCTTGCATAACTACAAAGCTCTGGATTGAATAACAAAAACATTCTAATTTTCTAATCAACTCGAACATCTTTTCCGGACTTTCGCCCGTAGCTTTGTATCGCTTGGGTGTACTGAGCGTTTCTGCGCATGCGCGTTCGTACGGCTGTTCTTCCTGCTCCGTTTAACCATGAATAGTCCGAGCTGAAGATCCGCTAAGGTGAAACAATTGTTCTCGGTATGGTGAACTAACTGTTGTGTTATTAGTTATATATATATATATATATATATATATATATATATATATATATAAACAATGAGTTATATGCTTTGTTGACAAGTTTTCAGCAGAGTTATGTTCATAACAGATATGAAGCACTCTACAAAGCATCTCTCTCTCAATTAATTTACATGCTAAGAAATTTAGAAATTTTAAATCGCATGCCCATTTTAAGTTGACCGTATGAGGTCTATTTTGGGGGCATGTCACTATCTTATACATCATATATTATATTTTATCTGATGAAAGCATACTATAAACTAGTATCCTTGAAATATATATAACTGTTTCTACCTTTGGCACAAGGTCAGCAATTACCCAGTACATTACTGGTACTTTATTTTATCGAACCCGTAAGGATGAAAGGCAAAGTTGACCTCGGCGGTATTTTAACTCAGAATGGAAAGGGCCGTAACTCTATGCGTCAAAGCATGGCGTCCGACCCTCTACCGATACTGCCAATCCAATTAAATAAATATTATGCTATAGTGATATATTTTACTTGATTACTATATATATATATATATGTGTGTGTGTATGTATATATATATGTGCGTGTGTGTGTGTGTGTGTGTTAGTGTGTGTATGTATATATATATGTGTGTGTGTTGGTGTGTATGTGTGCGTATAAAGGACAAATAAGGTGTGGTAAGATACCAGGTGGACCACAACGCACCAGTGAACTCAATACTTAGGGTAGTAGAGTGGGTAATAGGAAAAGAGTCAGGACCCCGACGGCTGAGCTCCGGACGTTTCGACAGCTAGATCTGAATATGTGTGTATATATTTTTAGCTGTAAATTTAAGCAATATGTTGTGTTAACTGGGTTACCAATGTATAGAATGAGACATGGGATGCTCATATCAATCAATAAACACACTGAGTTATCTTGGTCATATATAATAATATCCGGTTTGTTAGCTTTGGCTGTCCTATCTGTATGTACAGGAAAGTCACAAATAATCGTTACATTTTCTCCCTCAGTTATACCATCAAGTCAATACTTTTACTACTCGTCAGGTTTGATTTGATAACTCCGACATATTAACCAGTGTAAATATTGGCAATCTTTGTCATGCCTTGATTTAAATGCTACTGATGCTAAAACTTTACATGCAGAGATTAAATGGCCCACTGTTCAAATCGCATCATTTCAGAATTGACACTTAACTTAATATTGGGCAGCTAAGATGAAGCCCTCACTCTGTGCCTCTAGCCATTAGGTGTAGTCTCTGATATGGGTACCTCTAGCCAACATCATCAACATCAGCTTTTTGCTACGGGCAAAATATTTGCCATGCAGATGTTTCTTCACCCACTTCGATGTTAATTGATCGTGCCCTTTTTATCGTAGCCATTAATTTTACTTTCTTTGCATCAACAGTTGCCACAATTCTCCGAGTCACGCTTGGTTAGTGTCCTGTCTCATTATTCAGCTATTTTGTATTGAAATCATACCCAAAGTATCTGAGAAATAGCAATTGAACTTAATCATCTGCATGAACATCTGTGATCTCGCCTTGGCATGATATGACTTCAGAAATAAGTCTAAGATTCCATGTGCATTAATAGTAGATACACAGCTACCGTATTCACGTATATACACTGAGGTAGACACATCTATGCACATACATAACGTGTAAAGCACTGTGTATATGTGTGCAAAACATATATAAAAACATCAGTGAAATATAGACTTGCTGACAAGCAGTAATTGAAATATTGAAAATTGAGTATTGTTTCGATGTTAAACACTATTATGAAAACCCTTCTCTAGCACAACGATATATATAAGGGAAATCTGGACAGAAGTGAGTAATCCATATTTATTGTCTTTGGTCTCCTCGATTCTGCACTGGAGGTTAGTGCTAAAGGATGTAGTGAGCTAAGCTGTCAATTAATCACCATCTAGTTATCTGCAAACTCAGGATAACTAAAATCAAGGAAATCTAGAAATTGACAAGTACAACCTACAGTTGAAAGGAAGAACCGCTGACTGACTGATGTTGAGGTGTCAACCAGGTATGCGGGTGATATTGCATCCAAATCCAGAGAACTCCCTGAACAAACTGAGGAACTTGAAACTGAGTGCTGACTGTTCATCCCGCCTGTGTCCATTTCAGCTATTACATTATGCAGATGAAAACGGCTCTAGTGTGGCTCTAGGGGGCTAGAAGAATTCTTGGTCATTCAGATGTTTAAAGGTTTCAATCGGGTAATGAAAAAGGCTGACAAAGCTTGGCTTGGAAATAAAACTTCCTTCTTGCACTCCGAAACATAAGAAAGGTCGGAACAGTGATAGTAAAGGCATTCAAGGCTAAGTAGTTAAGGAGGGACCCTGGTGTTAAGCTGCTCATGTAAAGTCTATGCTAAATGGCTGGCAAATAGATAAATGAGTATTGTTGAGTTCAAATTAGCTGGCGAACAGTGAGGCTTTCACTGCAGACATAGCATAGCCAGCCGACTATATATTTACACTGCAGTAGGTCTTCGAGGAATCGTAGGAATGTTGCCTAGAAATGTATGGACCTCGAAATGTTAATGGTTAGACTTCCACGGAATGTGTTGTTAAAGTTTCTAAAAAGAGTATTCATTTGAGAACAGCGTGTTGCCTTGAATTTCATGCAAATGCCCTATTATTTGTGTTGTGATAAATGGGGATTAGTCGAATCCATTCAATGTGGAAGTCGGACTCTATTAAGCGTACGTATTATCATCTCACATGTTCATAATCTTTATGAACATGATTGACATGTGCAGCTGGGCTGGAAGTGGTATCAAAACCGGTGAGTGTAGGATCAGTCAGCTGATATTTGCAGTCCACTTACTGTTACATATCTCGCCGGAAGCTACTCTCCAATATGCACAGGATAGCCTTGCAGTCGATTGCTCTCGGACAGAAATGAATAAATTTGCGTAGTATGTTAAGCATGGGAATGGAGTTACACTGAAGTAGGTGGATTCGTTCAAGTATCTCGGACCCCTTTTCACGATTGATAGATGACTGGAGGCTGAATTTAATGCAAGAATTGCAGGAGCTGTTGCAATAATTCGCCATCTTCAGCACATGGTCATTAGAAGGTACACGAGGTACGTGAAAAGGCTACAATTGCTATCTTCAATTCGGTGTTCGTGCTTAAACCTTCCTATGGTCATGGATCTTGATTAATGTCTGGATAGGCTGCGTAGTTCGGAGATCGGAAATTCGCTCAAACTTCACCGCATCGGAAGATCACAGCGCCCGAACTACCAACATATGGTTAGATTGTGCGGGCCACATCAATAGGGAGGTGATCCAGAGGTAGACCTCAAGCAAGATGTTTTGATAGTATTCATGAGATCGCGTAGTTTCACATGGGAATCTAGCTGGATCACGTGAAAATGTGTGCAACGTTTTGGAACCCGGAAAGTGTGTTTGAAGATACTACCTGCATGATGTCACCATGGATATATGAGTGAAGAAGATGAAGAAACATTTTTTCTTATACAAATCAATATAGAGAATTCATTTACAGCCATTAATCGACGGAAGAAAATACAAAGAAACGCAAACGAGCGCAAACACAGAGAAGAATATAAAAACAAAGAGAAATACACAATAAAAAAGGGACGTACATCTAATCCCGAATAGGCACAAACATTCTATTACTTACATACTCATACATCATTCTGCAATACTTAGGCAGATTTATATTTATACACGATAAAACAAAACAAATATATAACTGCGAACATAAATACATAGGAAAACTACATATATACATATATAACATACACATTGCATACACAGACACGCGTATATATATATATATATGAGATTCTACAGGACTAGAACTGTTTCATTCTTTAGAAACCATCAGGAATCTAGCTTTCCAAAATAAATAACTTACATACATATATATATATATATATATATATATATATATATATATATATAACGAAGGAATCGTGGTAAGCAACCAGATGGCCCATTAACGCACCAGAGTACTCAATACTTAGTGTAGTAGAGTGGGAAATAGGAAAAGGTATGACCCCGACGGCAGAGCTCTGCCGTCGGGGTCATACCTTTTCCTATATATATATATATATATATATTGTTATACTTTGGGTGGGTCATGTTGCAATAAGAAACACACGCACCCGTTGCTTTCACTTCAATTTATTATATATTTATAAATTTATAAATTTACAAATCTACAAACTTATAAATTTCTGGTTGGTTGGTTGGTTCCACAACCAGATAGTTGTTTATATATAGTCATAGTCCTTTCGTCACACACTCTGTGACCTCTTCAGTGACTGGGGATTCCTTTCTTTGTTTCTGTGCCTTTCCTTTCTTCTATCCTACGCCATTTTGTTTCTGTGTGTGTGTTGTGTGCTCAGTTTGCGCATGCGCCACATCCGGGTGTCTGTGTGTGTTTGTGTTCATTTATCTATTTGTTTATTTATTTATTGTTGGTTGGTTGTTTGTTCTATGTGTGTGTGTGTGTGTTTTCATTTTGTCCTTAATTGTAAGTTGTGATGTTGCTGTTCCACTCATATTTTCTATTTAATGTTGGTTGTAATTCTTTTATACTTACTGCTTCTGTAATTTGCCTAAACATTGCATCTTTTCTGTGTGTGGATTCTATTTTTATTTCTATGTTCTCTAATCTAACCCTGTGTTCTATCTTAGCACGTTCGTAGAGCACAGATGATCTTTATTATCTTGAAGGTCTCGCCAGTGTTCATTTATTCGTTCCCCTATACTACGAGCTGTCTCACCTATGTACACTATATTTTTGTTTCTACATTGTCCTTCAGTACATCTTATGCTATACACTACATTTCTAGTTTTACAGTTAATATGGGGGCTTATTTTACAGGTTATACATTTCTTATCTATACATGAGGGTCTTTGGAACGGGTCTTGCTAATAAGTGTTTTTACGGAGGTACCTGGTCTTTCTACTATCTTAATATTGAGTTTATGTTTATTTAGGGCCCTTCTAAATTTGTAGGCTAGTTCGCCTCTAGGGGTTGTATTGATGAACATTACACTGGTATTTATTGCTATCATACCATGAGTTTATTCTATTGGCCTTGTTCCTAGTTCTTTCTATTCTATTCCAAAATTTGCTCCTATACAAGGGGCAGGTCCCATTTATGTCATTATTTACCATTTTTTCCCATTTGGTTCTGGCTCCTCTATACACTCTGATTCTATCTCTCTGATTGTAGCCAGAGAACTGCATACGGTGGATGAAGTGTTGTATGTGTCTCTCTAGTTCTTCGGGGTTGCACATGCGGAACACATTTCTCATCACCCGTACCAAATCCGCAATCAGTATGTTGATTTTGGTATGGTCCGAAATGGCCGAGTTTCGGTGGATCAGATGTTTGGAAGTCATGGGTTTGGCATAATGGGAATGGAGGATTTGTTTTTGGTTGTTAATGGTATCTAACCAGAGCTCTGTGTCTAGTACAGGTAATCGATGGTTGGGGTGTCTACTTGGGTAGTCTATAGTAACTCTAATGCTCTGGTGGATGGAGTTTGCTATTTGCTGGATGCTTTCCATTGTGTTTTTCTCTAGTTCCTGACTGTTCTTTAGTGGGGGTGTCTTAACTACGATGTTTATATCATCTACGTAGCGGGAGTACATTATCAGGGTTAAGCTGTCTTCTAATTGTTCTTTAAGTTTTTGTTTAAGTCTACTGTCCCACCATACCATGAATAAGTTAGCTATGTCGCCTGCAATGCTAACACCAATGGCTGCTCCTTCCTCTTGGGCATATGTTTTAACATTAAATTTGAACATATGTTCCTTAAGGGTTAATTTTATGCTGGCCCCTACCGCATGTGCAATCATTTTATTCAGTTCATCGTGGTTTTCGGGTGTCCGTATGGCTCTGGTCCACCCGTTCCATCTATCTGTGTGGGTTTTCTTGGCCATTGAGGTAATGGTAGGTGGTCTGCCTCTTGCTGGTCTTGTAGGGCACAGGTTGTTAAGGTCATAAGTGTCTAGGTAACTATTACTATGGGTAAGCTTAAGTAGAAGTCCCAGCTCACTGGTATCAATCCCCCGGAACTCAACCTTGCTCTCGCTGATCATTTCTACGCATTTCTCCACAGCAAAATCCACGTCGATAGATGGATACAGGGACACAACATCCATACTGCCTATTATGCAGTTTGTTAGGTCCCCAGATCGGTTATTCGCGCCGATTCTGCTGAAGAGGTCCTCCGTGCTGTCACATACATCTGGGGACATCTCAATGATGGGGCGTATGATCAGGGAGAGGAAGTAGGACAGTCTGTAGTTACTAGCAATGTTAGCTCCACAGACTGGCCGTGTTGGTGGTCCCGCGACAGGGTCACAGCCCGTTTTATGGTCTTTTCGAAGCCAATACAACGCCGGCACGTCATTGTTCCAAGCCTGGAAGTTGTTGGCAGTCCTTTTGTTGGGCTGCATTATATTCGTCCACATCACCATATGGGCATTGAGGGCTTTTTCTCTATCCTCATGCTCCTGTGGTGTTACCTCTCTTGTGTTAGTGATGTGGGGTTGCATTGCCTGGATGTAGTTTGGCAGGCTGTCAACCGACATTCTGCCAGACTTGTCTGTTGGAAAGCATGCTATCTCTCCATTACGCGAGCGCTGCATGAGCTTACGCAAGACATTTGCAGATTTTTCTCCCAGTTGCTGGGCCTCTATTCTATTATGCTTCTTGCTATACTGTTCTATAATATTTCTAAGTTCGGATTTAGCTATACTAAATTGTGCTTCTGTTTGTTCATCGACCTGCGACGGCAACTGCGTGCGTTTGTTAAATGGTAAAGTCGTGGCGTGGACTCGTCGCAGGTCGAATGATTTATCGGAGGGATTATAAAACGGAGAGTTCCAGGCTGCTGCTTTATGTGTACTAGTGCTATTGTTATTGTTAGTTGTGTTGTTTCTATTTCTATTTCCACCAACAGCCTCATGGTTGTTTCTATGTCTCTTATAATTACTCCTGTCTCTTTCCACTGGCTCAATGTTGTTATCTACCCTATTTTGTGTGTCTGTGTGTTCGTCTTGGTTATTCTCTTTGTCCTTAGTCTCCCATCTCCTTTTCCTTTTAATCCTATTACTTTCCCTTATTTCTCTGATTTCTGTGCTACTGTCATTACTTGTTTTCTGTGTCTGTGTGTTTGTTAAGATTGTGGTGGTGGTGAGAGGCATTGGATGCGTGTGTGTTGTTGTTGTGAAATTTAACACACACACACACACACACACACATATATATATATATATATATATTAGTATAAAGGAAAAGAAAACGCTGACAGATTTTTTCCAGTGAAAAATAGTTTAATTAGGAATAAGTATGAATTAGTAATAAGTAATGGTTAGTATTCAGTGTTAGTTTTAAGTTTTAAGTTTTTTACCGGTTGCGCATTTCAAATGCTTTTCAAAAATAATTTATATATATATATATATATATATATATATATATATTAGAAAGTGAGGTTTATTTTACAAAATGAAAAATAACCGAGGTGTCCTACACGAGTGAATGAATAAGGAAAAAAGATGAAATCGAAAATGCAACTGCACTCTTTTTTTTTTTAAATATATATATATTTATTTGGTTCATTTACCGGATTCGCAGTTCTTCTGCTTTTCAAAAGTAGACTTGAGATGGAGGGTCTCTGGTTTTTCTCACATCTGGTTGGTCTTTGAATGTTACTTGTTTTGTATGGAAAAAAAGGGGCTCGAAATGCCAGGTTTTTAGAGAAGTAATTTAATTGGTTGGTGAATAAGTATACTAAATTTCGCGCCAGTTCGCGTTACAAAGTTCTTCAAACAAAGGTGCGGGGGGGGGCTCAGGTTGTTTTTTCATATATGAGTGTGGTTTGGTTGGTTGATGCAGTCACGTGAATAAGGACATCAGCTTTCGCGCCAGTTTGTTTGAATTTCTTTTTACTTAAAAACAGTGGCTCACGAAGGATTTTTTTAAAAATTAATTTGATTGGTTATAAATGTAATTATGACTGTCACGTGAACAAATTCAGTAAATTTCGCGCCCGTATTTGGGAATTTATATTGTAGCCTTTTAGAAAATTTTGTGCCAAACAAAAATATAATGGTCAAGAGAAATGGGATTGGAAGATTTGTTCTGGTTCAGTGAATATGGCTGGTTTGCTGGGGTGTCAGAATTCAGACTTTCTTCTCTAAATTAGAATTACTTCTCTAAAAACTTGGCATTTCGAGCCACTTTTTTCCATAGTAACATTCAAAGACCAGCCAGATGTGAGAAAAACCGCAGACCCTCCATCTCAATTCTACTTTTGAAAAGCAGAAGAACTGCAAAACCGGTAAAGGGACCTAATAAATATATATATTTTATTTTAAAAAAACTCCTTATATATATAGAGAGAGAATGTTTAAATATTGAGAGAGAGAAAAAAACGGAAAGATAAGCGATACATATATTTAGTTGCGAATAGTTTGTGCAAATGTGCTCAATACTCGGGCCTACAGGGTTAAATATTAGAAGCGTTAATATTTAGTGGGCGAGAAAATAAGCAGAGCGATTATAAAAGAAATGAATACAAAGGAGTATATACCGTTAAAACATGTTTATATAAAAATGCACACTGCCCCCCCCCCCCTCCCCACACACACAGACATACACAAATATCTATATATATAAAACTTGTGTTGTCTGTGTGTGTGTGTCCTCAATTTTGCAAAGTCTATAAAAATCCATATTTCTACTCCGATTGACTTGAAACTTGCATTTATATATTCGTTCCGGTCTAAAGATACTAACTGCAGCTTTTATTTTACAATTTTCTGTCGTTAAAGAGGTGTGAGGCGCCAGTTATCGATCTCCGTCAAGCCCTTATCATATCTGTCTATATATCTAGCTGTCTGCATAACGACATCTGACGTATTATCTTCGCTACATTCACACACACACACACACACACACACACACACACACACACACACACACACACACACACACACACACACACACACACACACACACACACACATACTTATATATACATATATATATATATATAGACCAGAATTATAACTCGCAACATAAGTTTAACGTTCCAATCTTCGGTTCACACACTAGACCATACAGACACCCATTATAGATTCTTTGGGGTAGCATTTTTTCGCGGCATTTTCTAGCATGAATGTAGTATGACCCTTACACTACACTTCTTTCTCCCTTTCTTTCTTTCTTCCCCTTCTTCTTTGACGGAGTGGTGGTAGTGCATTATAAGCCTTCGCCCCCTCACCAGATATTCATTAGTAGCTTCAGTTGCCAAAACTTTGAGGGCGACTGGCCAAGAAGCTAGGCGCTCAGTCG
Source organism: Eledone cirrhosa (assembly GCA_964016885.1). NCBI lineage: Eukaryota > Metazoa > Mollusca > Cephalopoda > Octopoda > Eledonidae > Eledone > Eledone cirrhosa. Next base: position 89,344,877 of record OZ024742.1, on the reverse strand, counting down.
TCCTCTCTGTCTCTGTCTCTGATTTTTCGGACCCATGGTGTTTTACATATTGCTTTGTTATATTCCAATACCTGATGATATCACCGGATTCATATGGAACCCGGTCATTGAAATAATCATAGTATAATAAATTTTCAAAGGATTTACATCAGTCCAGCCTCCTGTCATTTTATTTAATTTATATATATATATATATATATATATATATATATATATATATATATATATATATAACTACGCTACTTGTTTTCGTAATTTCCCATTACTTTAGGGGTCATTTTAAAGTTGACATTTAGCTCCGGTGGTCAGATTTGAAGGTTCTTCTTCCAGACTAAACCAAGGAAAAATTGACACTACTGACCGACCAGAACATTATGCAGTTCCACTCTTGACTCTCACACCACTAATATTTTTATATATATATATATATATATATATATATATATATATATATATATATATATATATATATATATATATAAAAGAAATGAATACAAAGGAGTATATACCGTTAAAACATGTTTATATAACTATGCACCATATTATTGCACTATATTATCGATCGCAACTCCAGGTAGAAGGAGCAATGTGAAATAAAGTGTCTTGTTCAAAGACATAACGCATCGCCTGGTCCAGGAATCGAACTCACAACCTCACGATTGCGAATCCAATTCTCTAACCACTCACACACACACATATATATATATATATTTATGCATATATACACACACATATATATATATATGTATTTAGGCATATATATACAACACACATATATATATATATGTATCTATCTCTCTCTCTCTCTCTCTCTCTCTCTCTCTCTATATATATATATATATATATATATATATATATATATATATATATATATATATATATATATATGTATATATATATATATATATATATATATATATATATATATATATATATATATATATATATATATATATATATATATATATATATGTGTATATGTATATATATATATATATATATATATATATATAGATATACAGATACATATATATATATATATATATATATATATAAATGTGTGTGAGTATGTATGCATATATATATTTATATATATATCTATATATATATATATGCGTGTATATATATATGCGTGTGTATATATATATATATATATATATATATATATATATATTTAGAAACACACAGATACATGCGGACACACACATATATACATGAATGCATCCGCACCCAACTGTGAGTTAAGGGTGCCAACTTCACCGATGTTGCTCAATGAATGACTGGGACAGACCAATTCAGTTTGAACCAGACTGAACCAGTATCAGAGTCAAAAATACATTATGAAGAGAGAAGAAACATTTAGATATAATTAGTAATAAAATGTATCATACCTAAACTGCTCCTAAATTCCTCGACTACGTAGTTTCGTGGCATAAACAAAAACAATATATCAAAGATATAGAGTCCTTGCGAGGTCTGCCAACTTATCAAGAGGATACCTCATTTTACTAGTCTCAAGAACGCGTCTACACGACGTGAGAAAGAATCCCAAAAGGCGGAGGGGGAGATAGTCACGCGATATAACGGTCGAGAAACAGAGCTAAGCCTCTTATAACGACGAAGAAAATACCACGGAGGCGGAGGGGGTATTCATATCGAGGCCGTAGAAGAGGTAGTGAAGAAGGCGAGAAGTATGAGTAATGGAAGCTTTCCAGTTGTCCCCACACTTCAAAGATTGCTCGACCAGAGGGAGTTATTTATATATTTAGAAACACACAGATACATGCGGACACACACATATATATATATATATATATATATATATATATATATATATATATATATATATATATATATATATATATATATATATATATGCAAAAGTTCTATTTAAATTGTTGGGATACAACAAGTAAATATTTTTATAACTAATATAAAGCACTCGACAAGTATTTAACTTGGTATCCTTGAAATAGGTATAATGAAATAAATATGGTTTTTATAAATATAGTTTCCATTTGTTAATATCGTATATATATATATATATATATATATATATATATATATATAATGGAAAAATTTGAACAGGGACAAAACAGAAAGGCAGTACAACGAATGTTTATTAATTTCACGCTCTGGAGAGTGGGGTGTTGGTCGGGGACGACGTTTCGGGCATAAGCCCTTCCTCAGGCGAGAAGTGTGTGGGAACAGAGTTCAAAGGGTGTGTAGGGGAGTGGTGGAGAGACATATAGCGAAAGGAAACGGTGCGAATGAAAAAAATAAAAATAAAAATAAAAATAAAGCATGATCAAAATACAAGGAATTAAATAAATTTAAATATAAAAGCATGATCAAAATAAACTGAAATTAAAAGGGGGATAAAACAGGTGGTGGAAGGGTGTGGGGTGTGTAGGGGTGGTGGCGGGTGGAGTGGCGAGAGGGAGACGGGGTGTCCGAGCGGGGAGGGCTGAAGGTGGTGTGTGTGTGTAGGTGTACGTGTGTGTGTGTGTGTGTGTATGTGAAAGTAAGGATTGGGGGAAGAACGGGGTTGAATGTTCAGGAAGAGGTGTGTGTGTGTGTGGGGGGGGGGTCGGAGTGTCTGTGCGTGTGTGGATAGAGGGGTGGGGGGAGAGGAATCAGGAGGCTGATGGTGTAAATATGTGGTGGAAAGCAAGTGTGTGTGGGGTTTAAGCGTGTTGTGGGTGTAGGTGGCGTGTGGGAGAAAAAAATGTTTTTGGGGTGTGTGTGTGGGTGAGTTATATAGGTGATTACGTAAGAGGATGGTTGAAAAGTTGGTAAAATCCAAAGGTGTTTAGTGGATTCTGTGCTGGTCAATTTCTGCGTGCGAGTATTCCATGAAGCGATGGTCGGAAGAGGAGAGATGTGGGGTGCGCGCGCAACAGGAAGTGGTCAAGCAGTTGGAGTGCTGTGTGTCTGTTTGTGCTGGGAGGTGGTCAGAGGGCATAGCAGCAGTCGGTGGAATGGTAAAGGGGCGAGGATGGGTAGGTGTGAAAGTTGGAGTGAGGAGGGTGTGTGTGTGTGTATTAGTAGAGGTGTTAGTGGGATGAGTGAGTGTGGAGCGAGGGTGTGGGTGGAGAGGGGAGAGAAGGGGGTGTGTGGTTCTGTGGAGGGAGTGTGGTGTACTGGTGTGTGTGTAGTTTGATGAAGGGGTGTTAGTGGGTGTTAGTATACGGGAGGTGGGGAGGGGTTGAATGCAGGTGTGAGTGGGGGTTAGTGGTGGTAGGGTGTGTAGAGTTGGTGGTGTACGAGGGTGTGTGGGTACGTGTGCGTGGGATTGGGGGGTGTTAGTGATGTTAGTTGCGTGTGGGGTGGGTGGTGTAAGTGGGTTCGTGTGTTCGTGTGCTTGGGGTTAGGGGGTGTTAGTGAGGTTAGTTGCGGGGTGGTGGGATGGAGGTGTGGGGGTGAAAGGTGTGGGGGCGAGGGTTAGTGGTGGTAGTAGGGTGTGTGTTTAGTGTGAGCGCGCGTATATATGTGCCGGTGGGTGTGTGCGTGTGCTAAGGAGGGGGAGGAGGAGGAGAAGAAGGGAGGGATGTTAGTAAGTTAGTTGGGGAAGGGTGGTCAGATGAGGGGTGGAGTGGAGGTGTTAGTATTGTTAGTTGTGGGGTGGGCGGTGAAAAGGAGGGGTGTGTTAGTGATGTTAGTGGGGGATAAGTGTGGGGGGAGGGGGGCGGTCGAAGGCTAAAGGAATAAGGGTGGGGAGTTCAGGCCGGGGGAGTGTGGGTCTGTAAGATGAAGATAGTTCGTTGTTCGACCCTAAGGCGATTGGCGGGTGTTCCATGGCACTGGAGTAGGCCACAGACTGTGAGATGGCGTGCGGAATGTCCAGGGCCACCAAAGTGGCGGGCGATGGGGGAACTACCCCCGAGACGAATATCCCGGAGGTGCTCCGTGAATCGGTCCGCCAGGCGACATATATATATATATAAAAGACGTAAAATAAGAAAATCCTTTTAAAAAAATAAAAAAATAAAAAATAAAAAAAATGTTTACTTACTTACTTAAATTTTCACTCCAACTAATTAGTTTCTGCAATGGGATAAAGACAGTTACGTAATCTAACTGTCGAGAATTCATTGCGTCATCAGGGAGTCTATTCTCAGCTAAGTCTCCAGGCAATGCGCGGACACTGGCGGCTCATATAAAAATAATAATAATTCGGTAGATGGAACAGCTAGCGAGGACTAAATTCCATGCACTGAAATCCTCACTGCTTCTAGTCAAATGGCCGATTCTAAAGAATCAATCACGTGACACAGAGGCTAGTCAGAAGGACTAGCCTCTGTGTCAGCTTTGATTTTATAATGCCGACATATTACCCAGTGTAGATATTGGCCAACTCTGTCATGTCTACATTTATAATCTACTAGTGCTAAAACTTTACATCCAGAAACTAGGTGGTCCACTGTTTCCACCTCAACATTACAGAATCGGCACTTTGGATTTACTCCATTTCTCATCACATTGGCCTGGTAATTCCGAGTCAGTAAGCTTTGAAGATGAAGTCTTCGCTCTCTACTTTTAGCCCTGAGCTACGTAGCCACTGATGGGTGTGCGTTTGGTCAACATCAGCTTGTTTGCAACGGGCCACATGTTTGCCATGCAGAGGTTTCTGCTCCCACTTTGATGCTAATTGCTCTTGCCCTTTTGCTTTTGCCATTAATTTTATGTGCTTAGCTACAACAATTGCAACAGTTTCCTCAGTCTATCCAACCTGGGGATCAAGCATGAGATCAGTAGCATACTTTTTGCTCTCCTTCAGGATAGAATGAAGTTTTGACATACAGCCGTTTATTATTATTATTATTATTATTATTATTGGGCGGTGGATTGGCAGTATCGGTAGAGATTCGGACGCCATGCTTTGCAGCTTAGAGTTACGGCCCTTTATGGTCTGAGTTCAAATCCTGCCGAGGTTAACTTTGCCTTTCATCCTTACGGGGTCGATTAAATAAAGTACCAGTAATACACTGGGATATTTGCTGGCCTTGTGCCAAAAGTAGAAACAATTATTATTAATGTCCCGTGGTCAGACGATCCATCTGCTGCCAACACCCCTTGCATGGAGGACTGGGCATGCCATGGCTGATGATGCGCAAACATGCGTTGAGGCTGCGACATCCCTGGTGCATCCTTGACGGTGAACAGGTGTGGTCGTGGTTCGCCAGGCACGTTTTCCCACAGCTCGTCTACTTGACGGAACTGCAGTCCTGGGTCATGAAAAGTCCGAGGGATAGCGCTTGGAAACTGGAATGTCTCCAGGCGCTCACTGCTCTCTGCCAGCTGGGTATCAGTATCGGTGGAACATCCACCTCGGCGTTCTAAAGAGGACTAGTGGAGAGGAAGAACGTCGACGTTCTCGGAGAGATCCTGAGCGTCGAAGAAAATCAGCTGTTTGCTCTCTTCCGGAGAACTTTCAGCCCACGTTCTATGGATAACTTCCAGAAATCCCTGGGCTGGCAGTGCTACCGGGGAGCGCTGCCGGTTCGAGATAAGCTCTACAGGCACGGAAGTGCCGTCAGCCGAGCCTGTCCGAGATGCGCGCAGAGCGACGAAACCATCGTACTGTCGCGTGTAGGTCCGATCCGAGTCCATTGTGCAGATTGTCTCGCCGTCTTACCTCGAGGAGGAAGGGCAGGTGGTTTTCATCTGCCTGGTGACCATGGCGAAAGAGATTGTGTGGTGGACAAGGTTGAAAGGGTTAAATACAGACACTTTCCTCTTCGGCGAATCCCTAATTAACTTTTTCATGTTTCACTTGAAGAGGAAAATCAGGATGGAGAGGCGACTGCTGCCTTCTAGCAAGTTTGTTGAAATGTGAGTGAATGTAGCGAGAATGGTCCGAGTGAACGGGACCGCTCTGAATATACGTCTGTAGTTTGAGAAATGGAAAAATTGAGAGAGGGCGCTTGGCCTGGTGGTCAGGGTGGCCGTGGTCTTTTGTGTGGTTTTCGCCACGAGTAACCCTCGGAGGTTTCCCCCCTATTGGGGAATTTTTCATTGTTTCAATTTTCATTTTTATTATTTATATATATATATATGTTTCTATGTCTTTTTTTCTTTTCTTATATAAATAATAAACATATTTACACGCACAAAACCCACATCGTACCGTCCTCCACCCTCCTGTGCCGTCTGTAATGTTTTCCTTGATGTCAGCTCTTGTGGCCAATAAATAAATCATTATTATTATTATTATTATTATTATTATTATTGAATGCCATGGTTGACGGAGGCTCGGCTCTGTAAGGTATTGTAAATTTTGACCGCTATAACAATTGTAAATTGTTTAAAACTTTAACCAAATTGTAGACAAAAACACCCTGCTCCTCGTGAGAGGGGTCTTTCTGCCCGTTATTTGGCCCTTCGGGGTTAAATAACCGCTTATTGGGGTTTTGTGCCCAATATTTATTTTAAACAAAAAAAAAATGGCTACGAAAAAGAATTTTCATCGGTCACTCCCACTCATTCCGTCTTCTTCTTCCTCAATCGTCACTACAGCAGAGAGAAGATTGTCTCTCTCCCTCCCTTCTCTAAATGTGTCTCTCTCCCTCCCTTCTCTTTAGCAAGCGACGCCAGTAAAGAAAAATCACGTGAAAATTATGGACATTTCTCCACGACGACAACGACGAAAAAGGTGTGCGGGAAATACGAAAACCCATTTCATTCGTCTGACATCATGGATAATAGCAGTATCAGCCGTAATAACAGCAGCAGCAGCAACAGTGACAAGGAAAACAACAGTAGCAGCCGCAACAGCATCAGCAGCAGCATAAACAACAACAGCATTAGCAGCAACAGCAACAACAACAACAGCAGCAGCAGCAACAACAACAACAACCGCAGCAACAGCGGCGGCGGCAGTAATCGTAGTAGCTGCAGCAACAACAAAAGTAACAGCAGCTCTGACGACAACAACAACAACAACAACAACAACAACAGCAGCAAAGAAACACCAATCTTGTTTGCAGGTATCGCAAAGAACCTGGAAACCATCCTCATAACAAATGAGGAATTACAGGAAGCGAAGAAGATGGTCACCGAGCAATCTGCAAGGCAGCCGAAAAACTTTTCGGTACCCAACAGCACTGTACGGTCACGTACCGTACAGTAAGCACCAAATCCCGTAGGGTTGAAAGAGCCACAGAGACTCAAATACAAAAAGCCTTAGGGTCTGTGTGGCAGCGGAAAACGCATATCACCCGAGGCAAGAAATATGCCACCGTAGACGTGCTTTTTGCCACACCCCAGGAGGCAAAGGCTCAATGCTTAGTGACCCTAAGGAGCGAGGAAATGGTGTTGCTGCCCTCCTACTGCGGGCAAAAAATTGTGAGGGTCAAACTGACCCACGTGCCCCCCGGGATGGCCCCTTCTTGGCTGGCCGCGTCTGTCCTCGTCGGAATCGAGGACAAAACAACTGTACTGTAAGTACAGAAAAAAGTAAGAGAAGATTGGGTCGGCACCTCCATTGAAATGTTAATCCAAACCAACCAGGAGTGCATCGAAGCTATCCCGGATGTGATAGACTTCGATAACGGCACTCAACTGCCCATAAGTGTTGAGGGCAAACGCCCGAAATGCTTTCGCTGTGGATCGAAGACTCACCTCAGGGCCTTCTGCAACGAGAAGACCCTGAGAAAGGAGAAAACCCCCCTCCTTCCGAAACCGGCTCCACGGCTACCAGCAACAGGACAAGCGGCAACCAGGAACGATAGGTCTGTGGCACCCATACCCACGCCACGGAAATCCATAACAGCAGCAGCAGTGGAAGTATTAACAACAACAACAGTAATACCAAATGCAGCTGCAACAGAGACTCCACTACAAACATCACCAACAACAACAAGTGAAAGAGTGGAGCTGGTACCCCTCCCCGATCTCACAGAATCAGACATGGAGTGTGAGGTGGGAGAGGGATGGCAAAAGGTCGTAAGAAGGCACAAACGCAGAAGCAGCGCATCGTCGCCTTCGAAAAGGGAGGAAAGAAATGAAAAAGGGTAAAGGCTACTGCAAAGAGACTCACAGCAGCAACACCACCAACACCATCACCACCCACACTAGCACCACCATAACCACCGGCGACAACCCCACCGCCAACAACAACAACACCTTCAACACCACCACCACAAGCACCAACATCGCAAACACAACAACAAAACACACACACCAAGCAACAACCACAAGAAAATAGAATAACCACACCCACCTCCAGAAAAACAAATGCACGGCAATAAATACACACAACAAGAAACTAATGACTTACATAATTGAACACACAGACATTTCACAGCACGACTACATAATACCAGCACCAATCAAAACGCCAACGAACATAGGACTGGTAAAAATAGCACAGAAACAATACACAAACATTAAAACGAAATTCCCCAACGCAGTTGGTTATTTCAGAGACCTAGGAGTGACTCTCAACCGGAGAGTATATTCGGACATACTCATAGAAGAGCCGACGACCAGCCGAAGGGACGATTCAACGGTCCCTTCACCAGACGATAAAATGGAAAGAGATGGAGAAACCATCCTTCCTCTACGAAAAGTACGGTGGGTGGTCTTTCCCATCTTTTCCACTCCATTTTAAACATGACCTCACTCAGAATAGGCAGCATAAATGCGCGTGGCTTGGGGTCGTCATGGAAGCAGGGTCACCTGCTCAACGACCTCAGGTCACTAAACATAGATGTAGTGGCCATCAGCGAGACCAGAATCTCCGAAGCACGGGTCTTCGCACCGATCTTCGGCGGCTACGATGTGTACGCATCTCCCAGCCGTCCTGGATCGGGAGAGGAGTTGCTGTGCTTTTTCGGAGAGGTTTGGATCTCGCCATACGGGCCATCTTCCTGGACCCAGAGGGTAAGTTGGTGGTGCTGGACATGACCAGCGGAGACGGGCAAGCTTTCAGGCTAGTGGCCGTCTATGCTCCGACAGGAGTAGGGCGACCTGATTTCTTCCGGCGTCTGGAGACCTTTCTTGGAACGTCCCGCTCTTTAGTGTTAGTGGGCGACTGGAACGGGATCTTAGATGCACGCTGGGACTGTGTGGGAATAACGGATAGGGAAGGAGGGTGCAAGAGTCTCACCAACCTGCTCAGACGTTTTGAACTGTCTGACATGTACCGAATGGATTTCCCGAATGTACCAATGTGGACTTGGACAAATCGCATAGGGTCATCCAGATCATATCTAGATAGAGTATTTTGTAGGGAAATAGATAGGTCTAGCATAGGCTGTCCACAATTCAAGATAGTCAGCTACACGGACCACAAATTCGTGATCTGTGTGCTTGACTTAGGTAGGCTTCATAGACGAAGACCCGGCTACTGGAAGCTAAACGCGTCCTTACCAGCGCGCAAGGCCTACAGAGACCGGATTAGCGAACTAGTTAAGCGGGCGTTGACGGGGGCCATCGTCAACAACAAGTGGTGGTTTGCTCTGAAAAGAGCGATTAGAATAGAATCCATTAGGTTTAGTAAGGCTTTAGCAATAGAGAAAAATAGAGCAGAGGGAGAACTAGTTAAAAAATTAGACGAGGCGCTTAGCAAAGGCATCGCGACCGAACTGCTTGCGGCGAAATTGGCCCATGACCAATTCTTCAATGCAAAGCACGAAGGCTGCGTTGTCAGAGCTAGGGTGCGTGCTCTCAGACACGAGGGGACGAAAGCCGTTCAATGGGCCTGAGTGGCGGAGGCGCGTCGTGGCAACAAAGCCACGATCCGGTCTTTGGTGGGCCACGACGGGCGCATGCTACTCGATCCCGGGCAAATGTGTGAAGCTTTTCAGCGACACTTCGCTCAACTGTTCGGGGGCAGTGGCGGGCCGGATCGAGGGATGGACTTTAGTGTCTACCTCGACGGACTGCCGCGGCTTTCGGCCACTGAGGCGGAGTGTTGCGAAAAGCCGATAACAACCGCTGACGTACGGGATGCAATGACTAGTTGCACAAGGGGTAAATCGCCTGGTTTAGATGGTCTGCCCTATGAACTTTACGTACAAATGCCAAACTTGTTCGGAGGCCTCTTGGCGGACGTCTACTGCAACTGGCAACAGAACGGGAGAATTCCCAGCTCTGTGAGCCGAGGAGCGGTGGCGCTGCTGAGAAAGGATCCGAACAAGGGGGATAACATAGATAATTTTAGGCCCATAACTCTGCTAAACACAGAGTTCAAGATTTTGGCCAAGGTGCTAGCAAAGATGTTGGCGCTTGTCGTTGGTGGTCTGGTGGGAGAGGCACAGACATGCGCCATTCCCGACAGATCCATTCACGACAACATCCACCTCATGCGATACATCGTAGAGAGGGTAGCTAGAGAACCTGGCACGGGTGGGTCTTTGATCAATTTAGATCAGTCGAAAGCCTTCGATAGGGTCGACCATCGTTACCTAGCGGCAGTCCTGAGGGCGGCTGGCTTTGGGCCCGTCTTCAGAGGCTGGATCGCTGCCATGCACAGCGACATCTGCTCTGTAGTGAGAGTGAACGGTCACCTTTCGGAACCGTTCAACATCATGCGCTCGGTCCGCCAAGGATGTCGCCTCTCGTCCCTATTGTACGTATTGACTCTCGAGCCATTACTGCACACACTGGAGACGTTGAGGGGGGTCCCGCGCGAACTAGGATGCCGAAGATCCGTGTCAGCATATGCCGACCATGTCACCGTAGTGGTGTCGAACGCCAAACACATCGAGGCGATCGGCACTACACTAAGAGAATACGAAGCGGTGACAGGAGCAATGATCAACCAGGAAAAGTCAGTGGGCCTGCAGCTCGGCACCTGGAGAGGAAGGTCCATGCCGTCCAACAGCGTCATCGGGCACTGGGCGGACGGACCGGTTAAATTGCTAGGGGTCTGGTTCGGTCCAGACCTCCAAACGGACAAAAACTGGGACGAGGTGACGAGCAGGGTGGCTTCTCTCACCCAGAAATGGGCCGAGAGGAAGCTATCCCTGAAAGGTCGAGCGGAAGTGGCTAACGCGTACATCGCGTCCGTCATCTACTACCGCCTGACCGTCGTACCTTGTCCTAAGCCCCGCCTGACTGCGCTGGAGCGTTTGCTCTTTCGCTTCTTGTGGACGGGACGCGCTCCGATGGTCAGGCGGTCCATCTGTTGTCAACACCCGCTACGTGGAGGGCTGGGCATGCCGTGGCTGATGATGCGCAGACACGCGCTCAGGCTACGACATCTCCACCTCTTCCTCGACGGTGATCAGGTGGGGTCGCCGTTTGCTAGACACGTCTTTCCCCAGCTCGTCTCATTGACGGAGCTGCAGTCCTGGGTCAAGTGAAGATCGAGAGGGAGCGCTTGGAGACTGGAATGTCTTCAGGCGCTCACAGCCCTCGACCAATCGGGCAATGTGATCGGTGGAAACTCCACCTTGGCGTTCTATAGGGGATTAGTGGAGGGGAAGAGCGACGACGTACTTGGGGAAACTCTAGGCGTCGACGAAAATCAACTAGCCAATCTCTTCGGAAGGACTTTCGGGCCGGGGCCTATGGACAACTTCCAGAAATCCCTGGCCTGGCAGTGCTACCGAGGAGCTTTGCCAGTTCGGGATAAACTCTACAGGCATGGAGGTGCCGTCAGCCGGTCATGTCCGAGATGCGCGCAGGGCGACGAAACCGTCCTGCACGCACTCGTCCAGTGTCCGAGCATTGCTGACTTGTGGGTTTATGTCGAACACCTGCTGTCACGTGTAGGACGGATCCAGCTATCAGCTGAGTCCATCGTGAGGATTGCCCCGCCCCCTTCCTTTAGCCGGAAAGGGCAGGCAGTTTATATCTGTCTGGTGGCCATGGCGAAAGAGATAGTATGGTGGACACGTTTGAAAGGGCTGAAGACGAGCACTTACCTCTTCGGTGATGCCCTGATTAACTTTTTCAAATTTCATTTGAAAAGGAAAATCAGGGTAGAGAGGGAAGTGCTCTCTTCGCAGCATTTTGTTGAAAGATGGGTGAGAGAAGCAAGTATGGCCCGAATGAATGGGCCTTCTCTGAGTATCTGTCTGTAAATTAAAGGTGGAAAACTGGGAGAGGGCACTTGCCCTGGTGGTCAGGGCCACTGTGGTCTTTTAATGGGCTTTCTCCACAAATGTCCCTCGGAAGTCTCCCCCCTATTGGGGAATTTTTCTTTGTTATTTTATTTCATGCTCTGTTTTTTTTACACGCAGAAATGCCCATTTGTACCGTCCTGTATTGTCCTGTACTGTCCTTAATGTCTACTTTATGTAAACCCTTGTGGTTAATAAAGAAAACATTATTATTATTATTATTATTATTATTATTATTATTATTATTATTATTATTATTATTATTATTATTGTTCTTTGAGTCTCAATCATTGATGTTAGTTAACTGGAAAGTTTGTTGAAATGAATATCAAGCCACTACCTGCAGATTCAGATATTCAGGACGTATCGGAGGGTTCTTGCTGTTCCCAGCAAGCATGCCTTTTGAAGCGTTCCAAAAAGCGTGGCGGGGCCAATTTTCTTTAACCATCCCTGGAAACTTTTTGAGATAGTACCTAGTGCGCCTATGACAATCGGGACCACTTTGACTTCATGGCAGTTCCAAATCCTTTTTACCTCCCACTTTAAGTCCTGGTATCGGTTAATTTTCTCCCTCTCCTTCTCTTGCACTCTCGTGTCGAATGGGCAGGCCACATCGACAATGAGGCACGATCTTTTTCCTTGTCCAAAACCACCAGGTCAGGTCTATTGTGTTCCAGTTTCTTGTCCATCTGTATCCTAAAATTCCACAGCACCTTCTCCTGATCGTTTTCTATCACCGACTCTGGCTTATGCTCATACCACTTCTCAGAATGTGGTAAATTGTTTACTTTGCATAGGTGCCAGTGGATCACCCTGCCCATCACATCATGTCTCCAGCCCTTATAGTGAGTCTGGGCTAGGTGTTTACACTCGGATACAATGTGAGCCACAGTCTCCTCTCTCTCTCCACAGATCCTGCACAGTGGGCTAGCCTCCTCCTTGTAAATATGGTGTTGCAACCACTTCGTTTTGAGGGCCTGCTCTTGCGCAGCCATTAGAATTCCTTCTCTAGCCTTTTTAAGGTCTCCTCTTTTCAACCAGTTCCATGTCTCTGGATCTCTGAATTCAGTTTTCTCAAAGAAGGTACTATGAAGGGATTTTTCATGAAGGCTGCTCTTTCTCCTTGTTGTTATTTCCTCCTTGGACATCCCCTGGTCTATTGTCCTCTCCTTCAGTACAATTCTGAGGATTGGCTCCTTACTATCAGTCACGTATTTGTGTAGGTTGTTTTTCTCCATCTGAATACAGTCCTCTATGCTGATAAAATCTCTTCCACCTTCAGATCTCCTTAAGTAGAGTCTATCGACATCACTCCTCTTGTGGAACATGTTGTAGATAGTCAATAGCTTCCTAGTCTTCCTATCCATTTCTTTTTGTTCAGCAATATTCCATCTCAGAATTCCCGCACTGTACCTAATAATTGTTTCTACTTTAGGCACAAGGCCAGCAATTACCCAGTGCATTACCAGTGCATTTTATCGACCCCGTAAGGATGAAATGCAAAGTCAAACTCGGCGGTATTTGAACTCAGATCGTAAAGAGACGTAACTATGCTAGAAAGCATGGTGTCCGACTCTCTACCGATACTGCCAATCCACCGCACTGTACCTAATAATAGACACAGCTCGGAAATTTACTGCATTTATGGCATTCCTACTGTTCAGATGTGACTTTAATACGCTCCTTACTCTCCGAATGTATTCAGATCTTATAAATTCCTTCATTTTTTTGTTCTTGATGTCATCAGCCTCCAGAACACCCAAATACTTGTATTCCTCCTCAGTGTCAATTTCCTTTATCATTTCCTGTTGGTACCTGGATTCCGTTACTTCTGCTCAATTTACCCATCTTCATCACAAGGACTCCACACTTACTAATACCAAATTGCATACATATATCATTGCTGAAAATACGGACAGTGTGAACGAGCACATCCAACTCCTTCTCACTCTTCCCGAAGAGCTTAAGATCGTCCATGAAGAGGAGGTGATTGATGGTAAGCTCTCCCTTTCCCAACTTGTATCCTGCTCTCACTTTTCGCAGTATAATGGTCAGGGGCATCAGGGCAAGTACAAACAACAGAGGGGACAGACTATCTCCTTGGAAGATACCTCTCTTGATCTTCACGTCTCCCAAGCATTCTCCAGCTGATGTTAACACTGTTTTCCAGGACTTCATACATTTGCCTAACAACTGTCTGATGTTATCTGCCACCTTGAAGATCTCTGGGCTTTTGGTGATCCAAGAATGAGGCACCATGTCAAATGCCTTTTTGTAGTCTATCCATCCCATGGCAAGACCAGTGTGTCTCCTCTTGCAATTTCTCATTACCATCTTATCAGTAAGTAACTGGTCCTTTGTACCACGGGACTTCTTTCGGCATCCTTTCTGTTCGTCCGGTAAGAAGTTGTTTGTATGGAGGTGATGGTAGATTTCCTCAGACATAATGCTTGTCAACAGTTTCCACATTACGGACAGACATGTGATAGGACTATATTTGGAAACATCATTACCTTTGATTCGGTCTTTCATTACCAGAACTGTGGTACCTTTTGTCAACCACTCTGGTACCTCACCTGACATCAAGCAGTCATTGAACATGGTTGTCAGTTTCGGGTGGAGGGATGTTATATTTTTAATCAAATACCCCTGCACACCATCTGGGCCTAGTGATTTCCAGTTGGTTAGTTTTTTGGCCTGCCCCTTAAGAGTTTCAACTGTGATACTCAAATCAGTTTGTTGGTGTGCCTGTTCACTAATTTCCTTTTGTACTGTCTCAATCCACACTGCCTGGTCATTATGTTTAACATTCTGCTCCCATATTTCTCTCCAGAATGTCTTAGTTTGTTCCGCCTCAGGGATCAAGTCGTTGCCTCTTTCTTTCCCCTCAAGCTGTCCAAACAGCATCTTCTGGTTGTTGTCAAACATGCGGTTCTGTCTATACTGACTGACTCTGCTCTCGTATCGTCTAATTTTTGCACTCTTTGCTACAATGCGTTGCTTCAGTTCCTCTATGATAATATTTAGCTTTTTCCTCCTAGTTTTGTACTTTATTTCCAGTCTATTTTTAGTGTCTATGTTTTTTAGTGTCCCATTAAGTAGGGACTCAAGCTTTCCAATGTCATTTCCCTGATTTGACCATTCAGTTGTTTCTTCCACCAAGGTTCTGATCTTTCTTGTTTGTTGTTTCCTCTCGCTTTTATGCCAAGTAATTTCCTCACCGCATTTGCTGTTGCTTTGAGGATATTGTTGCACTGGTGAAGGCTCCTCGCCTCAAGGTATGGGATGACTTTGTTTACCTTAGCTGTTGTTTCTTTTAACTTTTTCCTGTCTACAAATCTTAGGTTCATAGGTTTCCCACTATCATTGTTCAATTCATCTACCACTAAGTTTAGTATATCAACCAAATCTTGTTCTAGCCCGTCAGCATTCATCTCCTCAATGGCCGTATCTTTGTTCCAGGCATTATTTATTTCAGCATTCAGATTATTGTCTGCTTCGGATGGTTCCTCCGTTCTCTCAACCTCTTCACCTTCATTTTCCCCTGACTCGTTTGCCTGGCATACTCCACTCTCCATTTCCAACCTAATCTCTCTGCTCAGTTCCTCCAATTCCAGCTCGCTTATCCACCCATTAGTTCTTATTACCCGAGCCTGCCCGGCCAATTTTTGTTCATCTAATTTAAATAGACCAATCTCGTTCCAGATGTTATGCATCCGTTTCCTATAGCCTTTCTCCTTTGGGTTACTCTTCAGGTAACATTGCATAACAGTTCTATTCAATTCTTTCGTCCAGTTGGTTCTGGTCCCTTTCCTTCTTCTTCTTCCTCCGACACCAGCAGTATTTGGTTGACATCCAGGTCCCTGCTGCTGAGCCAGGGAGCACCTGCTGGGTGAGAGTCTGTCACATGACATTCCAGTCTCCACTTCACCGTTATTCGAACTGTTTAGGTTCGACATTTAAACATTCTTATCGAGGATTGGTGAATGTATGGTTACATAACCACCGGTGATTTCATCACCCCCGGTGATTTTAGTGTGGCACTATCACGCTGTAGACGAACATAAATAAACAAACAAACAAATAGGTAAAAAAAAATACAAAAAGAATAAGCATAAGTTTCATTGTAATGTAATGTTTGAATGTCTGACATAGTTTTTTTTTTCCTTCTCTGTCTGTCTGTTTTTCTTTTCATTTTTATTTTCTTTACGTTTTCGTTGTTGCTGTGCTGTTTGATTTTGATTTTTGTTTTTTGATTTTTTGACCGGGTCATCAAATCAGACTATTTATATCTTTTGATGCTTTCCTCTTTTAGTGGGGACACTACGATGCATGTCTTAGCAGGAGGTAGTGGGAGAGAATAGCGGCGGTAGTGATAATGAGGCTGTGGTGGTATGGTGGTGGTGCTGCTGTGCTAGTAGTACTTAGCAGGAGGTAGTAGGGGAGAATAGCGGCGGTAGCGATAATGACGCAGTGGTGGTGGTGATGTGATCGTAGTACTGTAGTGACGGTGTTGAAGTTGAAGTAGTTGAATTATTATTATTATTACAGTTGCATTTATCTTGCTTTATGTTCATACGAGTTATCACCAAGTCACAACCAGTGACCTCAAGAGACAACAAGGTCCGCCATGTTCAAGAAAGAACATACATACTCACGCATGCATCTTTAGTGTTTAGACTTGTGATGTACGTATATTGACAGAATCTTCCTTAGTATATGAGCAGTTCCCATTAGTACTATCTTTTGTATTTCTCCTATACGCGGGTTTCCTGGGATTTGCGATAAGTAATCATTAGACCCCTTAGGTATCATTCCCAGAGCGCCTACAACCACTGGTATTGTTTTAGTTCTCAATTTCCACATTTTTCCAATTTCTGTCTCCAGGTCCTTATACTTGCTCAATTTTTCAAATGTTTTTATAGATACATTCTTGTCTATTGGAACAGACATATCAATTAGCAGGAATACCCTCTTTTTAAAGTCCTTCAATATTATATCAGGTCTATTTGCATCTATTTTTCGGTCTGTTTGGATGCTAAAGTTCCACAAGATTGAGATGTGATCTTTTTCATGTATGGGAGGTGGTTGATGCTCCCACCAATTCTTTTGATGGGGCAGGTCAAAATGCTTACACATTATCCAATGTATGTATTATGCAGCTCTGTCATGCCTGTTTAGGAATTCGGTTGGAGCTATAGGACTGCACATTGAAATTATATGGTCAATGGTCTCTGGTTGTTTTTTGCATACACGGCATAATGGGCTGCATCCATTTTTTATTATGTTGGCTTGGTAATTTTTTGTTGGCAGACACTGATCTTGTGCTGATATAATCAGTCCTTCAGTCTCCGATTTCAGTCCAGAGGATGCCAACCACTGATGGGTTAAAGTTTTGTCAACATCAGGATTGTTAGCTCGCTCTGGGTATTTTCCATACAGAGGCTTTTCTTGCCATTTCTTAGCCAGTTTCTGTAGCAGTTCTTTCTTTGCAGTTACTTATACCTGCTTTGCTTTTTCTGTGTTTTCCATTTCAACAGTAAATGGGACTTCTGAAATTTGTAGTCCATTACTGTATCTTTGTGCATTTTTTGTAATGGAATATGATCTTTTGATGCTTTCGTGTTTCAAAGCGAGTTTGATCATCCAATCATGTGATTCCCTTAGATGTGTAGATAATCCAATTGTTGCAGTTTTCAACGCAATGTCTGACTGGATTAACCCACGTCCTCCTTCTTTCCTAGGGAGATATATTATATCTATTTCTGCCTTAGGGTGATGCATTCTGTACATGGTTAAGAATTTTCGAATTTATGTATCGAGCCTACGGATCTCTGTGCTTGACCAGTTGATGACATTGTAACTGTAGGTTACTACTGGTATGGCAAGCGTGTTTATGGCATCGATCCTATTCCTTGCATTCAATTCCGTTCTTAAGATTGCTCTTACTCTGCGGTAACATTCTTTCCTTATCCTTTCCCTCATTGTCGTGTGCTTGATTCCGTTTCCTTCACAAACACCTAGATATTTGTAAGTTTTTTCTTGATCAAGTTCTCTTATCACGTTCCCCCGATCAAGATTAATGTCTGAACTCTTCAGCAGCTTTCCTCTGGTGAACGTTGCTTTGGCGCATTTATCTAGTCCAAACTCCATTTTAATGTCATCACTGAACTGCTCCACAGTGGATAATAGCCCTTGCAATTGTTCATCATTTTTTGCAAATAGTTTCAGGTCATCCATGTAGAACAAGTGATTAATGGTTTTGTCATAGACTTTATATCCATGTTTTGTTTCATTGAGCATTTTACTTAATGGTATAAGTGCGAGCAGAATAAAAGCGGTGATAAAGCGACACCCTGAAAAATTCCACAATTAATATTAACTTCTCCAGCTTCCAGTGATTGTGTTTCACTATTCAAAAGGAGTATCGTTTTCCATGTCTTCATACTGAATGACAAAAACCTCCTGACAATGGGGGATATTTTGAAAATCTCTAAACATTTTTCAATCCAACTGTGTGGCAAACTATCGATTGCTTTTTTATAATCTATCCAAGCAATCGATAGATTTTTGTGTCTATTATGACAATCTTCCAGTATCATTTTGTTAACCAGAAGCTGATCCTTACAGCCATATGAGCCTCGTTTACACCCTTTCTGCTCAATGGGAAATAGGTCATTTGTTATCAAGTGGTCATATGTGTATTCAGTTAGGACTGATGTTAAAATTTTATACATTGTGGTCAAGCAGGTTATCGGTCTGTAATTTTTGGGGTTGTTTGTCTCATCATTCTTCGGAAGCAGTAATGCCGTTAACTAGCCATGATGGTATCTTTTCTGGCTCCTTAACTATTTCATTGTAAAGTTGGGCTAACAGCTCATGAGACTCTGTGAAGGCATTTATCCAAAAGTTTTGTATTTTGTCTTTTCCTTGGGATTTCCATTTGCTGGTTTTTCTTAGAGCCAAGCGCAACTGTTCAACTGTTATATTTTCCCATATTTGTTCCTCAAGGTGAGCTGTATCTTTCATTTGTCTGTCTATCCATGGGGCATGTATGTTATGAACTTTTTCTTCGGCCCAGATCTTTTCCCAGAATTCTTGCACTTCCTCCTTGGGTGGTATTGATTTAGCAGTTATTGTTGACTTACCAATTTTTCTGTAGAAGTTTCTTTGGTTGTTTTTGAACATATTATTGTCCTTATAGAATCTAGATCGTTTTTCAATGCGCCTTATACGAGCAGCTTTGGCCGACACTTTTTGCTTGATTATTTCTATCAGCATGTCTATGTCACTTGTTGATTTTATACTGTACTTTTTTTTCAATTTTCTAGGTTTAGTTTGTTTAACATGTTCACCTATTTTATAGTTTGTTAAAATTTCTATGTCAGATCGGAGAAGGTTTATTTGTCGATTGATGTTCTCTTGCCAAGTAGATTTCTTGTGGGAATTCCTCTGTTTTTTCATCTTCACTCCACATAAGTGAGTGGTGACTTTAGCCGATGCATAATAGAGATGATTTAAATCAGTAATGTTTAGTTTGTTTGTGATGATAATGTTTTTGAGAATTATGTTAGTCATGTGTATTATCTTTTGGTTCTGTTTGGAGTTCTGGATCTTAGGGAGGGTGTCTCGTTGCCCCATGTCAGATTCTTTCATTTTCCTCCATTCGATCATAATTTCATCCTTCAAGTTGGCAAGTTCATTCTCATTCATTTCTTTATCATTTACGATCTCATTATTTTCATTTGGAGTTTCATCTTGAGCATGCACTCCCTCCACTTTTTCGATCCTTTCTTTAATATGTTCTGTTGCCAGTGATTACGCCCCAACCCTGGGATTCGAAGTGTTACAATTTACCTCGTTTTCACTGACACATGTTTCATTTTCCCTTCGCTGACTTTGTGCTAATAGCTTGATCTGATCAATTTCTATATCAGTTAGTAACTTTCTTCTTACAATATTTCTTCGTATATTGGCTAGTTTGTTACTGTCAATATAGCCTCTGTTTTCGGGATGTTTCTTTTTCCAGTTGATATATGTCTGTTCTGTATTCGATGTATTTGATGGGTATTACATGGCAGTGTAGAAAGCCTCAAGGACTTCTTTATTATCTTCCCTTGACCATTTTTCTCTCTTTTTCTTTGGATTTCTTGGTGGTGAGCATGGAGGGCCAACAGTAGGAGTATTAGGGTTATGGGAGGTCTCCAGCTCCGAAGTGATGGGAAGGTTTGAACGATTAGCTGATTGTTCGACCCCAGTCTGGTTCCTCTCTGAGGGACGCGGCCCTTTTTTACCCGGGTGACGGCCGATCCGGTATGAGATTTTATCATTAGACATTTACTTTATTTTGTCGCGTTTTATCCTTATCCGCCAAGGGGTAATCATTTCGCGTTACCACTTCTAGAATGAGTGTCAACCAAGACTAGAGGGGTCGTTCTTCCCTAGAGACACGGCTATTCGCCGCCGGCCGCCATCCCGGTATTTCTTGGTCACGGGGTTTTCTTTTTGTTGTTTTTTTTAAATTGTTATTATCATGAGTGGTTCCTTAATGTGAGCATTGCGTGGCTTAAGAATGAAATTATTAATAATTGTCTCCACTCCAGGCACAAGGCCAGCAATCACCCAGTGCATTACAATAATATAATATACTTTTTGCTGAAGTTGCCTGTTATTGTTGTTGGCTATGTCGGTGGTGGTGCTGGGGCTTTTTATATTGTTGGTGAGGAAGGGGTGAGCCAGCAGTGCCATAGTTGTTGGCGTTTGGCCGGTGGCCAGGTCTCTAAGTCAATCTATTTATATCTTTTGCTAGCCTCTCCCTTGTCTAGTGATACCGCCACCTTCCCCTTTCTCAAGTTAACAGGGGAATAGTGGTGGTAGCAATGAAGGAATGGTGGCGGCGGTGATGGGATAGTGGTAGCAATGATGGATGGAGTGGTGGCGGCGGTTGCGTTGTCGTTACTGAGTTTTGTGATATGTAGTATCTATGAGTTTGTGTCGCGTATGTTTAATATATATTGTGTTGACATATTCCCGTAAAATTGGAATTAAACATTTTGCTAAAACTTGAGACAATAATAATAGTAATTATTATTATGATGCTGGGGTTGGTGGTGGTGGTGGTGAAATTGCCTTTATCTGGCTGTTATATTTAGTGTGATGGGGTAGGTGGTGTATCAAGTTTATGGTGTTGGTGAAATTGCTGTTATTTGGCTGTTCTATATAGTGTAGACAGAGGGTGTTTTCTTCCTTTTATAACCATTTTCTTTTTTGAATACAAAATATATAATACAAAATTGCATATTTGAGCGATATAACAATATAATATGGATTCGAAATTTTATGGGACTTGATTCGGTGGTTTATGCAACATTTGTACTAAGAATTGTTATTTCACAATTGATTTAAATATGTTAAAAATCAAAAACTTACGGGAGCGATTTCATGACCTTCTACCACCACGTGCGTCTTCTTCCCTTATTATTATTATTATTATTATTATTATTATTATTATTATTATTATTATTATTATTATTATTATTATTATTGTTATTGTTATTCCTTGAATCTCAGTCATTGATGTTGGTCAACTGGAAAGTCCGTTGGATTGAATATCAAGCCACTACCTGCAGCCTCAGATATTCAGGACGTATCGGAGGGTTCTTGCCGTTCCAAGCAAGCATGCCTTTTGAAGCGTTCCAAAAAGCGTGAAGGGGCCGATTTTCTTTAACCATCCCTGGAAACCTTTGGAGATAGTCCCCAGTGCGCCTATGACAATCGGGATCACTTTGACTTCATGGCAGTTCCAAATCCTTTTCACCTCCCACTTTAGGTCCTGGTATCGGTCAATTTTCTCCCTCTCCTTCTCTTGCACTCTCGTGTCGAACGGGCAGGCCACATCCACAATCAGGCACGATCTTTTTTCTTTGTCCACAACCACCAGGTCAGGTCTATTGTGTTCCAGTTTTTTGTCCGTCTGTATCCTAAAATCCCACAGCACCTTCACCTGATTGTTCTCCATCACCGCCTCTGGCCTATGCTCATACCATTTCTCAGAATGTGGTAGATTGTTTACTTTGCACAGGTGCCAGTGGATCACCCTGCCCATCACATCGTGTCTCCAGCCCTTATAGTGGGTCTGGGCTAGGTGTTTACACTCGGACACAATGTGAGCCACAGTCTCCTCTCTCTCTCCACAGATCCTGCACAGTGGGCTAGCCTCCTCCTTGTAGATATGGTGCTTCAACCACTTCGTTTTGAGGGCCTGCTCCTGCGCAGCCATTAGCATTCCTTCTGTAGCCTTTTTGAGGTCTCCTCTTCTCAACCAGTTCCATGTCTGTGGATCTCTAAATTCAGTTTTCTCAAAGAAGGTACTATGAAGGGATTTTCCCTTAAGGCTGCTCTTCCTCCTTGATGTTATTTCCTCCTTGGGTATCCCCTGGCCTACTGTCCCCTCCTTCAGTACAGCTCTGAGCATTGGCTCCTTACTATAGGTCACGTATTTGTATAGGTTGTTTTTCTCCATCTGAACACAGTCCTCTATGCTGATAAGACCTCTTCCACCCTCAGATCTCCTTAGGTAGAGTCTATCGACATCACTCCTCTTGTGGAACATGTTGTAGATAGTCAATAGCTTCCTAGTCTTCCTATCCATTTCTTTTTGTTCAGCAACATTCCATCTCAGAATTCCCGCACTGTACCTAATAATAGACACAGCTCGGGAATTTACTGCGCTTATGGCATTTCTGCTGTTCAGATGTGACTTCAATACGCTCCTTACTCTCCGAATGTATTCAGTTCTTAACAATTCCTTCATTTTTTTGTTCTTTATGCCATCAGCCTCCAGAACGCCCAAATACTTGTATCCTTCCTCAGAGTCAATTTCCTTTATCATCTCACCTGTTGGTATCTGGATCCCGTTACTTCTGCTCAACCTACCCCTCCTCATCACAATGACTCCACATTTACCAATACCAAACTGCATACATATATCACTGCTGAAAATACGGACAGTGTCAACAAGCACATCCAACTCCTTCTCACTTTTCCCGAAGAGCTTAAGGTCGTCCATGAAGAGGAGGTGATTGATGGTAAGCTCTCCCCTTCCCAACTTGTATCCTGCTCTCACTTTTCGCAGCATAATGGTCAAGGGCATCAGGGCAAGGACAAACAACAGAGGGGACAGGCTATCTCCCTGGAAGATACCTCTCTTGATCTTCACGCTTCCCAAGGATACTCCAGTTGATGTCAACTCTGTCTCCCAGGACCCCATACTCCTGCCCAGCAACTGTCTGATGTTATCTGCCACCCTGAAGATCTCCAGGCTTTTGGTGATCCAGGAATGAGGCACCATGTCAAATGCCTTTCTGTAGTCTATCCATCCCATGGCAAGATCAGTGTGTCTCCTCCTGCAATTCCCCATTACCATCTTATCAATAAGCAACTGGTCCTTTGTACCACGTGACTTCTTTCGGCATCCTTTCTGTTCGTCCGGCAACAAGTTGTTTGTGTGGAGGTGATGGTAGATTTCCTCAGACACAATGCTCGTCAACAGTTTCCACATTACGGGCAGACATGTGATAGGTCTATAGTTGGTGACATCATTACCCTTGATTTGGTCTTTCATTATCAGAACTGTGGTACCTTTTGTCAACCACTCTGGCACCTCACCCGACACCAAGCAGTCATTGAACATGGCCGTCAGCTTCGGGTGGAGGGATGTTAAATGTTTAATCCAATACCCCTGCACACCATCTGGGCCTGGTGATTTCCAGTTGGTTAGTTTTTTGGCTTGCCCCTTAAGAGTTTCAACTGTGATACTCAAATCAGTCTGTTGCTGTGCCTGCTCACCGATCTCCCTCTGTACTGTCTCAATCCACATTATTATTATTATTATTATTATTATTATTATTATTATTATTATTATTATTATTATTATTATTATTATTGACGACCGACGTAGGAAATCGTATTATCGTGAGCCCCGCAAAGGTTTGTTGTTTTCAGTTGTTTCAAATTGCCAATTATGGAAAATCTTTGGTGTTAAGTGTTTATAAGTTCACATATATTGCTTTCTGAAAAGGACACTCAAAAAGATTGGGGCCTTGATCCCAAAATTTAAACTTTTATAATTATCAAACAAAAACTTTCTTTGAAAAAAACATGGACGCCGTAATCGTTAAGGGTAGAAGGCCTTGGTGTGTCGTTTGTGGTGAAGGAACCCACATAAAGACTTTCTGCCCTCAGACTAAAAGGTTAAGGCCACTTCTCTTACCCACCCAGTGAGTCAACCATCAACGCTACCACCAGCAGAAATGGCAGCAACAACTGTAGCAGCAACAACCCCAGTAACAGTAGCAAAACCAACACCACCACCACCCACCGTGCTAGAATTGGCACCAGCGCCTCCACCATCAACCACGCCACAACCAAAACCAACGCCTGTGGAGGATTTTCCACTCACCGACCTATCGCAACTGGAGACAGATTGTGATGACGAGGAGTGGGAAACTGTATCAGAAAAAAAGAAAATGAGAAAAAGAACCCCCAAAAGAAAGAAATCCTCTTCCTTCCCCCTCCAAAAACAAAATGCAGGGGGAAACAAATAAACAAACAAACAAAAAAGTTAAGACAGCTATGCCACCATCTACACCAGCATCACCAACCCCATCATCACAATCACCAATACCATCACTATCATTAACCCCTTAACCATCATCACAAACTCCACAAAAGTCACCAAAAAGCGAAACAGAAATAAACCCACAACAAACGCAATCAAAACAAAACAACCAAAACGATACACACTACACAGCATTAAATTTGAACAACAACCAATTATTACACTCCATCCAACACAACACCAGCATCACAGAAAAAGACTACACAACACCCCAAAAATGTTCACCAGTTCCACACATACAAATCACTCGCATCACACAGAAAACGTATACGACACTAAAACAAAAATTCCCCAAAGACATCGGAGACTTCCGACAAACACTCTCCAGGAGGATTTATAAGGACATCCTTCCTGAGGAGGCGACAGCAGTGAGAAGGGTGGAAAAACCATCCTCCCCCTACGAAAACTGAGGTAAGTGATCTTTCCCATCTTTTTCCTCTCCTTTTCAACATGACCTCACTCAGAATAGGCAGCATAAATGCGCGTGTCCCGTGGTCGTCATGGAAGCAGGGACACCTGCTCAACGATCTCAGGTCACTAAACATAGATGTGGTGGCCATCAGCGAGACCAGAATCTCCGAAGCACGGGCCTTCGAACCGATCTTCTGCGGCTACGATATGTACGCATCTCCCAACCGTCCTGGATCGCGGGGAGTTGTTGTGCTTTTTCGGAGAGGTTTGGATACGGGTCATCTTCCTGGACCCAGAAGGTAAGTTGCTGGTGCTGGATGTGACCAGCGGAGACGGGCAAGCTTTCAGGCTAGAGGCCGTCTATGTCCCGACAGGAGCAGGGCGGCCTGATTTCTTCCGGCGTCTGGAGACCTTTCTTGGAACGTCCCGCTCTTTAGTGTTAGTGGGCGACTGGAACGAGATCTTAGATGCACGCTGGGACTGTGTGGGATTGGTGGATAGTGGGGGAGGGTGCAAGAGCCTCACCAACCTGTTCAGGCGCCTTGAGAAGACAATTCATTATGTTATTGTTATTACATGTCTGTGCATTATGATTCTAATTATGACTAGGAGCGACCTATCCTTTCATTCTTCTGTCGTCGATAATATATATATATATATATATATATATATATATATATATATATATATATATATATATATATATATATACACACACATATATATATATATATATATATATATATATATATATATATATATATATATATATATATACGAGGTAAATCAATCAAATATATTTATACATATCAGAAGCCAAAATCAAGACCCAGCTCCTTCTCACTCCT
Source organism: Eledone cirrhosa (assembly GCA_964016885.1). Taxonomy (NCBI): domain Eukaryota; kingdom Metazoa; phylum Mollusca; class Cephalopoda; order Octopoda; family Eledonidae; genus Eledone; species Eledone cirrhosa. The sequence goes on along the minus strand of OZ024742.1, from coordinate 89,318,865 downwards.
GTCGTGCTTGACCTCCACCGCTTCCTATCTCTGGCCATATTGGGCCGAGGTATCGGGTCAGATATACGGAACATCTTGCCTTTGGGTACTCTCTAGTTCTTCTCCACTGCCTAGGTTTCCATACTGTGGCACTAATAGTCCACCAGTTGTCTCTGAAACGAGTGACCTGACCAGCTCATATGTTTGTACTTCTCCATGGTCTCGATTATGCCCTTCACTCCAGTCAGCTGTCAAATACATGTGTTGCTCTTCTTACCACTTAATGTGATTCTGAGCATGATTCACTCTATTTTGCGTTGGGCCACCGCAAAATCTCTGCAGTGGTGTGTTGAGTTCCCATGCCTCACTTCCATAATTCATTACCGTCAGAACATATTCCTTACTCCACTTTCTTTTCGTTTCGATTGTTAACTTGAGACATCTAATAATATTATAAACTTTTCCAAAGACGCCCAGTCAAACTGAATCCGTTTTTGGCCTCTTTTGATGCTGATGTTTAGAAGGGCATGTTCTTGAAAGCTGGAAGAATGCTGTAATCCATAAAAACAGTTGATAGAATAGACCTCAAAAACTGCCGCGCGATCACCTTCACCTTCGTCAACTATGAAAAGACATTTAAATTCATTTAGTTCACTCCACCATTCACATCACTGGAGAAGCACCACTAGAGGATTTCTACAATGGCGCTCCATCCAGTCAGAGATTGCAGCAAGGCAGCGACAAAACCAAGTTAAAAGAGGATTAAGACAAGAAGACAACATTTCTCTGAGAATGCTTACATCTTGTTTACGAGACGCCATCTTCAAAAAGGTGATATATATATGCCCACACGCATGCGTATGTGTTTGGAGGTGTGTGTGTGTGTGTGTGTGTGTGTGTGTGTGTGTGTGTGTGTGTGTGTGTGTGTGTATCTGCACACATGATAATCAATTTGCAACAAAATGTTACATGACCTAACAATGCCTGCATAATTGCACGCTCTCTTTCTTAACAATATCATCAAGTGAATTTATAAAAATTGGCTAGACTATATTTAGCAAAGAATGAAATACATAAGAAACAAAGGGAAAGAAAATAAGTGATAGAAAAGAGTTAAATTTGATGTGAAAAAAGTTTCGTTTTGGATGTGAAAAAAGTTTCGTTACCAGGAAAAAAACATAAAATATACATATAGAAAGAATGTTTTTTTTATATTACATAGATACGCCAAGTAGAACATTCCAGTGTTGTATGAACTCATCGAGATATCAAATTAATCTTCTGGTTTCAACTTCTTTAGCGATATACACGTATTGTCATAAAGCATGATTGTGTGCCTAAAAGGACAGCTTTCATGTAATTTCACAAGTAATGAGAGTATTAAATCGATGGGTGTGCTCTAAAGTGGCCTAAATTCGTGGGATAAAAGCCCACTATGTCAACGTGGTTGAGTCTAGCCAATGCTCGGAGGGAGTATATCAGAACCAAGATATGGTTGGCGTGGTTTTACTTCATTGTACTAGGTTTGTATTTCCCTACTATGTACAGTTATATCACAATTCTTTTACAAACTAATCCTAATTCAATTCAGGTGAATTTCAATTAGGTGTGCTTGTGAAATCAGCCTTCAAACATTATGACAACATAGAAGTCATTAAGCACAGCAAATTAAAGATCTTTCCGATGATTCTAAACTTCTGAAGGTCATCAGTAGTGTGGTACATATGGCGTACCGTCACACGGGTATGATCACTGTTATACAATGGGCGAGAAAAAGCAATGTGTAGTTAAATAAGGATAAATGCGAGCTAATTCATTTAAGGTACCATATTCTCTTGCTTCGGGCAAAATCTGCATCGTACCAAATAACACCAGTCTCTTCAAAATATCTGTCGGTAACCATTTTAAATAGAGTGAACGCATAAAAAGAAAACAAAGTAAATATGGCCGGCTTTTTGACGTGCTCCTGGATTCTTAGAACATTCCGATCCAGAGATATTAATAACACTAGCAGAAGAACCACTCATTGGGTGGTTTTCTTCTAGCATATGTAGTGTGCATATTGATATCATACGTAAATATATATGCATATAGATATGGTACGAAAATTGAAAAGCAAATTGACAATATGCACATAAATTGAACAAAGACTGTGTTACACTTTCTTCTGTAATCAGTAAAGTAATCCATGGTTCACTTTAAAAAAAGGCGATAAGGAAGATGGAAAAGCGATGAAATTGTTGACGGAAAATGTTCATGAATCTTCACTTGAGAATGTCGATGGGGAGCTTCAACCAGTGAATTTGAAAATAGATGCTGCTGATGGGAATGAATGAATTACATTTACCAATATGAAGAGTTGACCACTACATTGTTGTTTTACTGTATTCACATATAAACTTCTTAAATTTTTGTAGTGTCCCTTTTCTAGCAGTTAAAAAGAAATTGAAATGCATTTCAGTTAAAAGAGAGTGATAGCTGTTTCACATCACCGTAGAATTTCTTTGTAGACAGTTGTCAGCAAACAGCCCTTTCATTTAATATTATTATATTTTCATTTTTTGTAATTCCTCATAATGCAACATACATCTGACCATGTAAGAAGAATTGTGTTGGTAGATATACATCTATCTTTTTAAATGTCTGTCCTTGTGCCTTGTTGCATGTAATGGCAAAGGCTTGTTTGACAGGAAATTGTTTGCGAGTAAAGGTAAAAGGGAACTCAAGCTTTTGAGACACATGTGGTATCCTTGGGATAAGCAACCTGGTTCCAGCACTGGGACCCAAAGCCACTTCAGCTTCAATTACATGATTATGTAAACTGATGTTGATGTAGTGTGTACCATTACAATACTCGTTTAGAGGATCCAGATTTCTCAGAAGCGTGATGCATCTACCTTTCTTCAGTTTAAGTATGTGTGTTGGGGAGATTGATGGGTGTAAGTTTGTTGATGAACTAAATTGATATTGCAGTTCATTATCTACTGTATCTGAGCTTCTATAGATTATTTCATGACCTGGGAACTTGTTTAACATGAACTCATTCACCAATCATGCTGCATCATTTGTTGGATTGATAATGACTCTATTTGCAAACCATAGTGGCTTAAAGTAGTTTCCTGGAAGATTTGTATACACAAAATAACACAGTCCATATTGAAGACAAAATTCATTTGGGAGAGGAATTGTGAATGCACCTACAGTTGGAACAGTTGGAATGTTACCATTTCCTACATCAAGAGGGTAGTTTGCAAACTAACTTTCATCAGAATCCCCCGCATTAAACAACCGTTGATTGGTTGTCATCTCCATGGTTCCAGCATAGTCCCAGAGATAAGATCTCTTGATGGTTGTCTCAACTATTTGTCGTCTAGCACCATGTTGTACAACTGGAAGAATTTGCTTCCAGTCACCAGATATTAATACTGTTAGACCACCAAATGGCTTTTTGCAATATCGAACATCTTTGAAGCTCCTGTCAAGGCATTCAAAGATATGCTTATGTCCCATACATATCTCATTAATGATTAGCAGGTCAGCTTGCTGCATAAGTTTAACTGTGGCATCTCTCTTTGTGAAGAAGCAACTTGATTCAGCTGTCACATTGAGAGCAATCTTGTACTTGGAATGAAGAGTTCTACCACTGTGAAGCAAAGTGACTGCTATTCCAGATATGGCAGTGGCAAGTGGAATTTTATTTTTTTGAGATTGGAGGTAACCCAATATGATGTTGAAAACATGTCTTTTCTGTGCCTGCACTTGCATTCAAGCAGAAAATTCTACCTTTATTTTCATTTACAGAGGTGATTACTTTGTGAAAAATAACCAGTTACTAAGGATTCAATGTTGGCAGAAGTTTATTTATGTTTGCTTTCAGTTGGTGTATATTAAAATCAGTTTCTGCCATAAAAACCCTGTTGATGTCTGATATGGCAACAATAGTTGGGTCTGGCTGAGGAATTCCATCGTTGACATGAATGTCCAAGCCAGCATGTGGAAGTCTTTGTTGGATCTTCTGTAGAATTATCTGCACGGTTTGCTTGGACATGACTTACTCATGACGTTCATGCATGATATCCTCTGCAAGACAATTCTTCCATTTCTCCCAGAACTGCAGAGGATCATTTGGCATACAGTACAATAAAATGGTACAGAAGATCTCTCATAACTGAAGACCAAGCGTAATAGATGAGGCCTCTTCTATAGTTCTGTCTTTTTTTCCATCTTAATCCAGCAGAACAAGTTTTCTGCATGCTTCTTGGTATGTTGGAAATTCAACTCCCTCAATTGTCCTCAAATATTTGTATGAAGTTGATCCCATCCCGAGATAATATATTCAGATTGATGTCTACTGAGAGATGCTGTTGGAATGCGTCCAAGAGATTCACTCATAAATTGTTGATTACCATCCAGATATTCCATTTTTCTTCTTTGCCACTTTTTGTTTGTCCAAGTGAAATATTTAGGAATATTAATATACAATATGTTTTGTGCCAGTGGGTCTACAATATTCATTTGAAAATATTCCGTCAACTTAGTCATTGGCTGTCCCCTAGAAATAACACTTTCTTCCTGCTCTTGCTCATACACGACCATTTGTTCCCCGGGTAAATGGCAAGGCAACTTTTCAACTGGCAGTTTCCGATGATGTAACGGATATTTATAGATTCTCTAGAATGCTTCACTGGTTTACATGTACCGTGCATTGATATAGGTCTCAGTCTCATTTTGGGCATGGACAAAATTTCCTTGCTCATCTCTAATAATGAAAGTGATCTTGTCTGATCCTTTTGTGATGTACTTACATAAGTACTTCACAGACTTGACGTTGTGGGCAACATCACAATTGATGTGGCTCTGATATATTAATGAGCGGAAAGGGTTGTATGGAACAGTCCAAACATTATCCACAGTAAATTCTTGACCTTTAAGTCGGATTGTATGGGTGTGTCCACCATGCTGTCTATACCTCCTTCTATGCTTCGGAAAGGAATTTTCGGCAACAAATGGGGTTTGTTAGAATGTCTTAGAATAACGTTTTGAGCAATGGCATTGTTCTCCTGGTCCTTCCATACATGAACACATCATATTAGCTTGTCCACATGGGCCATGAATGCTGCAGGATGTGATGATCATATACAGAATTGGAGAGACATTTCTTTTCAGAATGTCATCCATGAGGCTGTCATACTTGATCTTGAAGACTCTTGCACAAATATGAGAACGGATCCTAGGTTCTTCACCAAGGTGCAGACTAATTTTTATTTCACCCCAGTCAGGGTTAGTTTTTACTGTGATGAAATAAGATGGCTTTCCTATGTGTCGAACCACAGTCAACGAATTATGGAAGCACTCACTGTAAAAGCGAGGAGAACCATAGATTGAAGGAGGAAGAACAAATCTCCGGGCTGCATTTACTGAATGTCCTTCAGCCCCAGCATCATAAAAACCCTTATACTTTTCAGCTCGTTTGCTCGTTTGCTTGTTGTGGGCCCCTTTGAGGCAGCAATGTTCTATTTTTGCCTGAGTATCTACAGCATATCGCTGCATCAGCCGCCTGCTCGTCGTGATAATGTTACAGTCACCTTGCCTAACCTGAAACCGATAACAGTAGAAATCAGTGGGTGTGCGTGTGTAGTTGTCAATCCTTTTCAAACCAACCTGAAACACATCATTCCCCCAAGAAACAGTAGCACATAATGCAGAGCATCATAAGAACGGTGCAACTGATGAATCCTCTGAAGACTACCATCTCTTTTATGAATGACATCCAAGAGAGACTTAATGCTGTTTCAGGTTGAATGACAGCAATCACAGATGCCATGGCAAGATTATATGCGTAATAATGAAAATAGGTGGGTTTTACTTTATCAGCATATAGGACAATATTCACATTTTCAGAGACTGGCATTTCAATGACCGCCTTGAAGCTTCTTATATAGGAGTTGCAGTAGTGCAAGTGTCCTTGCAGGTCCTGCAGGACAGCAGGATCTAAATTTGCATGATGCAAGCGATTCTTAAGCTCATGATCTGTAAAGCTGCGCAAACTTGGGTGAAGCATCACTTGGAAGTAGTGATCCAATAACATGACAAACCTTTCCTTGGATCTTAAATGTGGGACTAAACCCTGGTGCTCTAATCTCTTTGTAACCAATTGAAACTAAGGCAAGCACAATGTTATATGCATGTATCGTATGGAGAAAAGAATTTCCTGCTTGAGTGATATCGAAATATTTGAGTATATTTGGTGAAGGAGGAGGAAGATTTGGGTTCATGTGGCCAGTGATAAACTTTGCAGTGCGGACAAACAGAGGCAAAGAGAACCCATGCATTGTGATGTGGCATTATGGAAAGAACAATTTGCTCCTGGAAATGTTCATCTGTAGGAGGCTTTGCCAGACCTTCAATTGACCTGTTCCTTCCTCTCTGAACGTTTGGTGTATTTGTTCCTTCCTCTCTGAACTATATTTGTAGAAATTCGTTGGGATGTTGTAGAGCGATTATTGTTTGATTGATTTGCCCTTGTCTCTCTTTGCCGTCTGCGTCTGCTACCAAGCGTTGAGATTTAGATGAGAAATGTTTGCTGCGACCCCTGTACATTTTCTGTCATGTATGTATAAATATATGTTATCTCTACGGTGAAATCTTAGAAATAAATATGTGTTAAAGGGAAAAAGAATTAAAGCTGATACGGAGAAAAGAAATCTTTGAAATAAACGTGTGTTTTAAATAAATGAAAGACGGGAAATATAAACGTTATGAAAGAAGGAAATATATGAACGTATGGTCTTCTTAATTTTTTTAATTAAAGATACAGTATATTGGCAAATATACTATACATACATTCATGTATACATCGCTATTTCAGAGCACCTATCCTAATTCCTAATTTTTGCTGGGCCAGCAATCACTCTGTATAGTCACCTCCTGATTATAACTGGAATTCTATAAGACTCCATTTTCTATAATTTTTGGCGGAAGCAGAGAAGTGCGTGGTTCTGATGAACGTCAACCAGCGTAAAACAGACTGTCAACCTCTCTCCCTTATTTCACCGAAAATAAGTAAATGGCAGAGTCACTACTTTAAAACTGATAGCAAATGGTCTTCTAAATGTTTTTAATTAAACATACGGTATATTGCCAAATATACTAAACATACATTCATATATATAATGATATATAAGTGATGTGATATAGCGATAAAAATAGAGCATACATATTACCACTTACGAATGTGTGAATACATGTCTGTCAGTGTATATTTTTGTATGTCTGTTTTTGCGTGATTATATTATATTTATATAGTCTTTCATATAAATGTATGATCGTCTGCTATTTCATACATCTATAGAAAGAGGGGTGTTCTATGAGGTAGTTATAACAGCAGTGGTAGCAGCAAAACGTGCGGCTGTTGATTATATGAGATACGCTTCAGCATATGAAAACAAAAGTTCTAGTATATACACACACAGACACACACACACACACACATATATATATATATATATATATATATATATATATATATATATATATATATATATATATATATATATATATGGTTTCTGAATTTGTTTAGCAAGATTCTTTATCTGAAAACGTGTGTTGAAACCGATATTGTTATACTTTGGGAGGGTCATGTTGGCAATAAGAAACACACGCACCAGTTGCTTTCACTTCAATTTATTATAATAAATTTATAAATTTAGTAAGTTATAAATTTCTGGTTGGTTGGTTGGTTCCACAACCAGATGATTGTTTATATATTGTCAAAGTTCTTTCGTCACACATTCTGTGACCTCTTGAGAGACTGGGGATTTTTTTCTTTGTTTTTGTGCCTCTTCTTTGTTCTGTTCTACGCCATCTTCAATATATATATATATATATATATATATATATATATATATATATATATATATATATATATATATATATATATTGAGATAAGCACCACAAGCAAAATTCAAACAATCTTTTAAAATAAATTAAAAAATATAATTTAAATATTTACATATTCCAATTGCTTTTACCGATCGGTTTCACTTCACAAAAGATTGGAAATCCAAGGGGACTTCCAATGGAAAAGTTTAGTCCATCAGAAAGCATTTTCCTTTCCTAGGACTAAAAGTTCCAGGAACGGCAAAATATATTGCCATCTGCCAGCTAGCACAGGATCGAATGGGGCCGAAAATTTGACCTGTAAAAGAACCAGCCCGTAGCAGAAGCGGAAGTAAACATAGACGTGTTGTCTACCTCACCACTAAAAATAGCAGCTAAATAGAACAACAGATTTGTTCTCTACATAACGGAGAATATTAAAAGAAGTTCATATGCCCACAGGTACTAAGTAACCCTGGAAATATATAGGTTGTCTATGATACAAGAGTTGTTCTATGGTATTAATTTGACATACCAGAACTATAATATTGAGATAAGCAGAACAAGCAAAATTCAAACAATCTTTTAAAATAAATTAAAAAATTAAATTTAAATATTTACCTATTCCAATTGCTTTTACCGATCGGTTTTACTTCACAAAAGATTGGAAATCCAAGGGGACTTCCAATGGAAAAGTTTAGTTCATCAGAAAGCATTTTCCTTTCCTAGGACTAAAAGTTCCAGGAACGGCAAAATATATTGCCATCTGCCAGCTAGCACAGGATCGAATGGGACCGAAAATTTGACCTGTACATGAACCAGTCCGTAGTAGAAGTGGAAGTAAACAAAGACGTGTTGTCTACCTCACCACTAAAAATAGCAGCTAAATAGAACAACAGATTTGTTCTCTACATAACGGAGAATATTAAAAGACGTTAATATGCCCACAGGTACTAAGTACCCCTGGAAATATATAGGTTGTCTATGATACAATGGTTGCTCTATGGTATTAATTTGACATACCAGAACTATAATATTGAGATAAGCAGAACAAGCAAAAATTCAAACAATCTTTTAAAATAAATATATATATATATATATATATATATATATATATATATATATATTTCGTTTCTGAATTTGGTTAGCAAGATTCTTTATCTTAAAACGTGTGTTGAAACCGATATTGTTGTACGTTGGGAGGGTCATGTTGCCAATAATAAACACACGCACCAGTGCTTTCACTCCAATTTATTATAAATTAAATTTATAAATTTAAGAATTTATAAATTTCCGGTTGGTTGGTTGGTTTCACAACCGGACGGTTGTTCATATATTGTCAAAGTTCTTTCGTCACACATTCTGTGACCTCTTCAGTGACTGGGGATTCTTCTCTTTGTTTTGTGCCTCTCCCTTGTTCTGTCCTACGCCATCTTGTTTTTGTGTGTGTTGACAACATATATATATATCAACTAGAAATTGATTGACATACATATATTTAAAATAAACACATGAAACAATCACAGGGGATAACTTGTAAAGTGTGTAATCACACATAGTTATGTAGGTAACTAATTAAAGTTTAACTAGAGCTTCAAACATTATCTTTTTAAAAAATGATTAATCCTCCTTGTATATATTTCATTAAAGAAACATATTTCACAGTTAATCCGTAAAGTCAGAGTAGTCAAATCTTGGATCTTCAGTAAGGGGGAAGATTTAACGATCTGTCCTTACACATCTATGTGATTGTTTCATGTGTTTGTTTTAAATATATGTATGTCAATCAATTTCTAGGTGATATAAACTGCTCGGATCTATTCATTGGAATATTTGAGCTTATTCTACGGTGGATATGGCGCATGACTCGGACATGACTCCCTTAATTTAATTTAATTTAATTAATTTATATATATATATATATTTATATATATATATATATATATATTAGAAAATATATAGCTTTCACCGGATTTTTAACTAAAGGAATTTTAGCTTGATAACGGGGTTTAGAACCCTCAGATAAATGGAAAAAGATGAGTATTGACGTACATGGGAGTCGAACCCACATCTGTGGTTATCGCGACCACTGTGCTACCATTACACATCACCCATCTCTTTCCATTCAAATTAGAAACTACATTCTTAGCGAGTTTAAATGTGTTGGTGTAATGGTAGCACAGTGGTCGCGATAACCACAGATGTGGGTTCGACTCCCATGTACGTCAATACTCATCTTTTTCCATTTATCTGAGGGTTCTAAACCCCGTTATCAAGCTAAAATTCCTTTAGTTAAAAATACGGTGAAAGCTATATATTTTCTAATTTCAAACTCGCTCACTGTTTCAAAACATACTTACTTGATATATATATATATATATTTAGGTTTATTGGTTCACCACTGGATAGAACTGGTCATTCCGTATCGTCAACGTCGATGTAATATTATGGAGAGCACTCAACGTAATGCAACACACCCGTCTTCGTTTGTGTAGTTGGTGCTTCGAGTACGGAGTTAATTATTATAAAATAACAGGAGGCTGGACTGGTGTAATTCATTAAAAGGTTTATTATACTATGATCATTTCAATGACTAGGTTCAGTATGAATCCGATGACATCATCAGGTATTCGAAATATAACAAAGGAATATAATACCAAACGATTACTAGTTATTCACACTGGTGGGGGATTTAGTTAAATGCTAGTAGAAGGAGGCAAGATAAAATTAAAAGTTATGATTAAGTCTAGAATTTAAAGGTACTGTTTGGCGATCAATAACCGGTGTCGCGGCGGGTTCCAAGTCAGATAGGGCCCCAGGGCGAAGCAGCCGTTCCGAGTATTTTCGTTTATCGAAAGAAGGGGAAATTTATTTTTCCAAGCACTCAAGGAAGGCTGATCGACCCAAGCGACTGGTGTGCAGTCGGGAAAGCCGCCACATCAGTCGGATCATCGCGTGTACCAAACGATTATTAATTATTCACACCCGTGATGTGAAGTTGAAAGTGTTAAAATCTGATGAAATGTGCAAATAGACTATAGTTAGTCCGGGTTATATGTAGTAAGATTCCTGGGTGGGTAGGGGGAGTGAATAAAGATAGACAAATATAAGGGTACAGAGAGCAATATTCTAGGGTCGTGTGCTAATGAGTACAATGATACGTACATAATGAGAGTAAAGGGAGTAAATAAATGCATAAGTAATACCACCAGTAAAATACAAAATGCAGTCATACCCAGGGTGATGATGTAGGGCGTAAAAAGGAAGTATATAAGAACATATCGAAGAAATCACAATACAGTAGAAATAAAATACAGATCAAGGTGCAGTAAATGGGCAATATATAGCACGGTTGGAGAATGCAATGTTATACATATAGATATACAGGATGGAAGAGTAGGAATGGTATCAGGTGATACCTAGTGTAAGTTCGAGTCTGAATATCCAAAGTGAATCCCAAAAGCCCTGAAAATATTTTCAGCCCCATGGATTTTGTCTATTATATTCCTTTGTTATATTTCGAATACCTGATGATGTCACCGGATTCATACTGAACCCGGTCATTGAAATGATCATGGTATAATAAACCTTTCAAGGAATTACACCAGTCCAGCCTCTTGCTATTTTATATATATATATAGATAAGAAATGTATAATCTGTAAACTAAGCCCCCATATTAACTGTAAAACTAGAAATGTAGTATATAGTATAAGATGTACTGAAAGACAATATAGAGATAAGAATATAGTGTACATAAGTGAGACAGCTCGTAGTATAGGGGAACGGATAAATGAACACTGGCGAGAGCTTCAAGATAGTAAAGAATCATTTGTACTCCACCAACATGCTAAAATAGAACATAAGGGTAAATTAGAGAACATAGAAATAAAAATAAAATCTACACACAGAAAAGACGCAATGTTTAGACAAATCACAGAGGCAATAAACATAAATGAGCTCCAACCGAATTTAAATAGGAAACATGAATGAAATAGCAATATCACTTCTTACAATTAAGGACAAAATGAAAACACACACACACATAGAACAAACAACCAACCAGTAACATGTAAATAAACAAATAAATAAACAAATATAAACACACACAGACAGCCGGATGTAACACATGCGCAAACTAATCACACAACAAAAACAAGATGGCGTAGGACAGAACAAAGGAGATGCACAAAAACAAAGAAAAGAATCCCAGTCAATGAAGAGGTCACAGAATGTGTGACGAAAGAACTTTGACAATATATGAACAATCGTCTGGTTGTGGAACCAACCAACCAACCTGAAATTTATAAATTCCTAAATTTATAAATTTAATTTATAATAAATTGAAGTGAAAGCAACTGGTGCGTGTGTTTCTTATTGGCAACATGACCCTCCCAAAGCATAACAATATCGGTTTCAACACACGTTTTCAGATAAAGAATCTTGCTAAACAAATTCAGAAACGAAATATATATATAGATATATATATATAAATAAAAATTCTTATATCTTAAACATAAAGAATCTTTTATTGTATGTATATATGTATGTGTATGTATATATATATGTATATGTATATATATATATATATATATATATATATATATATGTGTGTGTGTGTGCGTATGTATATATATATGAATATATTCTTTTAATAATATATAGTTTTAATCATATATAGATTTTAATAATATATAACTTTCTTTTTATTTGCCACCAGGGCATCAAAAGTGGGACAAATACAATGGGAGGAATTTACATAGCAAGGCGTCCTCAATATGGAGGAGGCAATAACAAAGTATAAAAATAAAATACAATATAACAAAATAATTTTTATAACAAAATCCTCCATAATATATAGATCTCAATTTTAATGTATAGATCTCAATAATTTAATTGATAATTTAATTGATAAACTAAACATTTAATCATATTTAAACACTGGTTAAAATTCTCCAATTATTATTATTTATTTATTTTCTATTCACGCTTATTTACTCTTCCTAACTCATCCAATAAATATTCATTTTTTCCCTTCATCTTAAAAGTTACGCTAATACAACAACCTATCACTTAGGGCTTTCTCTTTCTCTTTCTCTTTCTCTTTCTTTTTTCTTCTCTTTCTCTTTCTCTTTCTCTTGTTTTCTTATTTTCCTCTTAGAGTTTGCTCTTTATTCTCTTTTTTTCTCTTTCTTCTCTTTCTTTTTTCCCTTTTTCCATAACCCAACGGCTTCTTTTAAATCTACTGTGTTTTAAACATATCCGACACTAATTTCAATAATAGACTAAATAAATTTAATAACCCCACTATCCGGGAGCTTCCAACAGAAATGGTCGCATTCTTTAAGGGTATGTCAATATTTATTTATAAAACTGATCTATATTATATTTTATCTGATGAAAGCGCACCATAATTTAACTTGGTGTCCATGAAATATGTATAATGAAATAAATATGGTTTTATAAATATAGTTTCCATTTGTTAATATATCGTATATATATATATATATATATATTGTTATACTTTGGGAGGGTCATATATATGTATATGTAAATATATATATATATAATATATATGTAAGTATGCATACGCACATATAAATATAAATATATATACATATATATACATATATACATATATATATATACATATATATATAAAATTCAAAGGGATATATGTATATAATTAGACATAGTCAAAGATACATATATGAGTTTGTCTACCTTTCACGGTGTGGCTCAATGAAGAATTAATTAAGCAAATAATCATTAATCAGGGCTATATATAACATTGAAAGTTTGAAGAACTATTAGATAAAATATATACAGTATTTCCTCTCCCTAGTCCGTAGAAATCAACCACATAAATAATAATTTAAACGAAGCTATAAGTTTAAAATGTAACTATGAAGAAATAATAGACAAATGATACAGACTATCTTCTGCGAGGGACAGCCAGATAAAATTTACCTAGTCATTCCTTTTAGCCCGTAGAAATTGAGTAGTCAAATAATCAACTACACGGAGGTAGGTATAAATAGAAGTTAGAAGAAAAAATGCATATAAACTTTACCAAAATTCATCTAGTCACGACTACCGGTAGTTTTGTTCCTTTTCTCCGGATATACCCAATCCTGGATCTATCCACGAAGTTTGGAACTCATCAAGAGACACCTCGAGTCTGGACTAAAATTTCTACCGTGATCCCCGCCAGAAATGAATTCAAAAATGGCTAAAAACTATCACGAGGCTAGCGGTCAAGGCAGAGATTGGCTGCCAGTGGGCGAGTAGGCTGGTTGCTAGAAAGCGCAGCCAGATACTGCCTAAAGTTTTACTCAACCTTACGGGAATATATATTAAATTCAGAGGGATATATGTATATAATTAGACATAGTCACAGATACATATATGAGTTCGGCAACCATTCACGGTGTGGCTCAATGAACAATTAATTAAGCAAATAATCATTAATCAGAGCTATATATAAAAAATTGCAAGTTTGAAGAAGTAATTAATTCTACCGTGAAAGGTAGCCAAACTCATATATGTATCTGCGACTATGTCTAATTATATACATATATCCCTTTGAATGTGATATATATATATATATATATATATATATATATATATATATGGTCGGATTATACTTGTGTCCCTGTGTGTATTAATTACATGTAGACACATACTTTTATTATTATTCTCCCCAATGGTAGAGAAACCTTTGGTCGTCTAAATGGCTGCTATTTTTAGCAGTACAAGATTGACCTGTCCACCCTGCTTTTGCTTTTAAACACGGTACAATGACGAAACTGCATTATCATTCATTTGCTCTCATTCTGAGGCAGTTTGGAATGGCGCTAGTTTATAATTTCTAATTCGGAATCTCTTTCTCAATGGAAATCCGCTTGGATTATCTATTCTTTTGGGATTTGAAACCGTGGTAAGGGCAATGTAAGTACAATGAATTTTTTAGAATTTATTTTAAGGTTTATTTCAGTATCTGCATTCCCTTGATTTTATATATATATGTGTATATATATATATATATATATTTATATATATATATATATATATATATATATATATATATATATATATATATATATATATATATATATATATATATATATATATATAAGCAGCGATCCTTTGCTTAAACTTTAATCTGTTATTTTAATAAATATATATATATATATATATATATATATATATATATATATATATATATATATATATATATATATATATATATATATTTATATATATATATATATATATATATATATATATATATATATATATATATATAATAATAATAATAATAATAATAATAATAATAATAATAATAAAGTATATATCCCTACACGTAAAAAGCGTCTAGGTACACATGTATTGTCCAACCATATTCCAATGTGGTTCAATGGCAGGTTAATAAATTAACGAGCCAGAACATATATAATCACGGTTTAGCAAATAAGAAAAAGTTTCAAAATGAATTTTAAAAAATTCACTGTACTCACTATGTTTACCTTTACCGAATTGGTTTCGAGTCTCAAAAATAAATGGACAGTCCTTGCGGCCTTCCATTGAAAAGATAAACTCTCGTCAGAAGGTTCTTCCACATCATTCATTCTCATCTCTGGAACAATTTTGCGCCAGATCGTAATTTGAACTCGGGAATTTTATATTCTCCGAGTGAAAAGAACGTTCTGACGATAGTTTATCTTTTCAATGGAAGGCCGCAGGGACTGTTCATTTATTTTAGAGACTCGATTCGGTAAAGGTAACCATAGTGAGTACAGTGAATTTTTAAAAATTTATTTTGAAACTTTTTCTTAATTGCTAAACCTTGATTATATATATATATATATATATATAATATATAAGATCAAAAGATGGTTAAAGGAGTTCCATCTGCATTGCTTTATTGTACTACAATAAAACTCACCTCCTACACAATATATATATATATATATATATATATATATATATATATATATATATATATATATATATATATATATATATATATATATATATATATATATATATATATATATATATATATATATATTGTTATACTTGGGGAGAGTCATATTTGTGAAATATTGCCAGAATTTCAGAATTAATAACAGAACACACTCACTGTTTGGTTGGTTTTCGCTTCTCGCTGTCTTTTATATCTGCGATCTAACTTAATCGGTCCTCAATTGCCATTGACTGACCGACGGTCAAAAATAATACAGATACACATATATATAGTTTACATAATTTACATAAATATTTCGCTAAACTAATTCATCGCCGCTATATATATATATATATATATATATATATTATATATATATATATATATATATATATATATATATATATATATATATATATATATATATATATATATATATATATATATATATGTATGTATATATATATATATATATATATATATATATATATATATATATATATATATATATATATATATATATATATATATGTATATATATATGTATATATATATATTTCGTTTCTGAATTTGTTGAATTTGTTTAACAAGATTCTTTATCTGAAATCGTGTGTTGAAACCGATATTGTTATACTTTGGGAGGGTCATGTTGCCAATAAGAAACACACGCACCAGTTGCTTTCATTTCAATTTATTATATATTTATAAATTTATAAATTTACAAATCTACAAACATATAAATTTATGGTTGGTTGGTTGGTTCCGCAACCAGATAGTTGTTTATATATAGTCATAGTCCTTTCGTCACACACTCTGTGACCTCTTCAGTGACTGGGGATTCCTTTCTTCTATCCTACGCCATTTTGTTTCTGTGTGTGTGTTGTGTGCTCAGTTTGCGCATGCGCCACATCCGGGTATCTGTGTGTGTTTGTGTTCATTTATCTATTTGTATAGATAAGAAATGTATAACCTGTTAATTAAGCCCCCATATTAACTGTAAAACTAGAAATGTAGTGTTTAGCATAAGATGTACTGAAGGACAATGTAGAAACAAAAATATAGTGTACATAGGTGAGACAGCTCGTAGTATAGGGGAACGAATAAATGAACACTGGCGAGACCTTCAAGATAATAAAGAATTCATCTGTACCAACATGCTAAGAGAGAATACAGGGGTAGATTAGAGAACATAGAAATAAAAATAGAATCCACACACAGAAAAGATGCAATGTTTAGGCAAATTACAGAGGCAGTAAGCATAAAAGAATTACAACCAAAATTAAATAGAAAATATGAGTGGAACAGCAACATCACAACTTACAATTAAGGACAAAATGAAAACACACACAGGACAAAATGAAAACACACACACACATAGAACAAACAACCAACCAACAATAAATAAATAAATAAATAAACAAATAGATAAATGAACACAAACACACACAGACACCCGGATGTGGCGCATGCGCAAACTGAGCACACAACACACACACAGAAACAAAATGGCGTAGGATAGAAGAAAGGAAAGACACAGAAACAAAGAAGGAATCCCCAGTCACTGAAGAGGTCACAGAGTGTGTGACGAAAGAACTATGACTATATATAAACAACTATCTGGTTGTGGAACCAACCAACCAACCAGAAATTTATAAGTTTGTAGATTTGTAAATTTATAAATTTATAAATATATAATAAATTGAAGTGAAAGCAACTGGTGCGTGTGTTTCTTATTGGCAACATGACCCTCCCAAAGTATAACAATATATATATATATATATATATATATATATATATATATATATATATATATATATATATATATATATATATATATATATATATATATATATATATATATATATATATATATATATATATATATATATATATATATATATATTGAGTGAAGGCGCATGGCTTAGTGGTTAAAGCTTTGGGCTTGCAATCGAAAGGTTGTGAGTTCAATTATGGAAATGAGTGATGTGTTGTTTCCTTGAGCAAGACACTTTATTTCACGTTGCTTCAATTTACTCAGCTGTAGAAATGAGTACCGGCCTGTCCGTCCAGCCAGTGGGATGGCGTTATCTAAAACAGCACGACGGACTGTGACCAGCGGCGCCGATTGGCGCCCGACAGACTGGTCAGTCAAGGTAATCAAGGTGATATATATATATCAGGATAAATCAACGGAGCCATAGACTCTCGTTATTCCCTGTCAATAATGTGCGCAAAGGAAAAAGAATCCTGAGTTCTTTAAAATACAATATGTTGAAAAGGTAACACACTAGAGAGAGATAGTGCGCCATCAATAAAACAGGGAAAACCACCGGTGTATGGAATCTATAATCTATGGAAGGCAGGGTAGACACACAATAATTAAAAATATAAATTAAAATGTATATACGCACCTCTACAACTATATAACACACGCGTAAAAATCCAAAGAGATATGTTTCGCCAGTAAGTTGTTGACTGAAATGGAATAGCCTATGATTCATCAGCGCGTGCTAGACTATATGTTCCAGACAACTCTAAGAGAATCTAAATCGACCCTGTAGCTACACGCGGCAGAGAGATGTCACAGCGTGTTTAGGGCAGTGCACCAGTAGTATCTGAGAGAGCTGCTAGAAAGGGCAGCCCAAAAACCACTCAAAGAAGTGTGCTCAGACAGAGAGAGAGGAAAGACTGTTATAAGGAGCGAAATATCACGATAAATTAACGGAGCCATAGACTCTTGTTATTCCCTCTCAATAATGTGCTCAAAAGAAAAGGAATCCTGGAGAGTCTATGGCTCCGTTAATTTATCGTGATATTTCGCTCATTATAGCAGTCTTTCCTCTTTCTCTCTCTGTTTGGTTGAGCACACTTCTTTGAGTAGTTTTTGGGCTGCCCTTTCTAGCAGCTCGTCCCTCAGATACCAATGGTGCACTGCCCTAAACACGCTGTGACATCTCTCTGCCGCGTGTAGCTACAGGGTCGATTTAGATTCTCTTAGAGTTGTCTGGAACATATAGTCTAGCACGCACTGAGGAACCATAGGCTATTCCATTTCAGTCAACAACTTACTGGCGAAACAGATCTCTTTGGATTTGTACGCGTGGGTTATATAGTTATAGAGGTGCGTATATACATTTTAATTCATATTTTTAATTATTGTGTGTCTACCCTGCCTTCCATAGATATATATTCCATACACTCGTGGCTTTCCCTGTTTTATTGTTGAGTGTGTTACCTTTTCAACATATTGTGTGTTACCTTTTCAACATATATCTATCTAAGATAGATATATATATGAATGTATATGTAATATATATAATATATGTATATGAATATATATGATATATATATGTATTATATATATGTATATATATTTGCATAAATATATATATATATATATATATATATATATATATATATATATATATATATATATATATATATATATATATATATATAATATTATATATAAATGAAAATAGAGAAATTAATGTAAGCAAAAAGCCAACAACCATTCAGACCTATAGGTGACTATAACATCAAGATGAAAACTTTTTCACGTAAGATGTGGCATAAGTAATACAATCTTAATTCAAAACAATTCAAGAAGAAAAACTTTATCCTCAGACTTTGTGTAAGTTGGAGGAAAGCAAGCAATACAATCTTACCCAAAATAAAATCAAGAACAAATACTTAACCGTCAATTTGGGGAAAACTACAAATCCCCTATATAGTCTTAAAAGACTATTTCACGAAACGTTTCAGTGGGGTTAGTCACGGTTGGGGGTCGATCTTCAGTAGTGCTCAACACATTAACTATATATTACTGCTAAAATGCCGGAGGGGAATTAAAAGCTGGCAAGCGAACAGCGTGCAGAATTGAGATAACAAAACACACGTGGACACACGCTAGTGATGCCGGGATGAGACGAAAATCTGTTTACAAGAAACACCAGACAAAACATTCCGAAGAAATTATATATATATATATATATATATATATATATATGTGTAAAAGGTAAACGGAAATAACAACACAATCGGTACAGTATATGGAAGGTATATATTAGGGTAACGCTTGATATAACAGGTGCGACACAAAATAAGAAATTTGTCACTGAGGAGGTCAGAGACTGTGTGGCGAAAGAGCTTTGACGATAAAGAAACAACCATCGGGTTATTGAACCAACCACCCGGTAATTTGTAATAAATTGAAGTGAAAACAACAGCTGCGTTTGTGTTTACATGAAAAATCACCTTACCAATATAGACATTTTCTACCCGGACGAAAGCCATGCTGAGTGTCAGTTACAAGATCATTTACTAGTAGCACTGGTGTGACATTTTAGGTATCAGTGGTGGCTGCTTATATGACATTTGCGTGGCGGCCACACCAGCTCTTTTATTTGAGGTGGTCGCGAGTGTTGATGTAACTGAATTTGGCTTTGTAGTTGACGAAGCTAAGTCAGCTGTCTCACTATCTTTTCCGCTATTTAAAAAAAAAGTCTTTTTCTCCAGCTAAAACTCTCTACTGCCTCTGTATACTTCCTTCTCGTCATCGGAGTAGTGCGTACATCCTCAGCATACTTCCTGGGCAGTGACCCTGTGCTCTGTATTGTTTGCACATGTTGGTTTTGGCTTGGGTAGTTGGCATAAGCAGGTTGGGTGAGACTTGCAAACCCGCTGTTTGTCCCAGCTGCATTGTGCTAACTGGTCCCTTTCTTGTGGAATTCACAGAGAACTTGGGCCTCCTTTTTCCCAGGGACTTTGTTCTTCTTAGTTTTCGACTTCTTCCCCTTCCTCTTTTGTCTCCTCTGACCAAATGTGGCTCAACTGATCCATGTGTAGCACAACAAGCGAGTAGGCACAAACAAATTCGTTCTTTTTCAGTTGCAGTTGTGCAAAAGTTCTCAGAAAGCCTTTGTAGGGCATCCTTAATTAGCTTGTTTGAAAGGGAGCCATTAGGTGAACTCCATGCACTGAGCATAAATTCTAGTTCCTTTAGTTTCCAGACTCGGTGAGTCCGGTTCTCATCTATCTGAGCATTTGTATGTGTTTTATATTCTCTATATCAATTGTAATATTAACTATATTATCAAACAATTAAATTAAATTAGAAAATCAAAAAAAAAAAATCAAATAAAGTTAGTATAAATTGAAACGAAAAGGCTATTTCATAGATGCTATTTACAAGAAACGTCGGCGGATTATATGATCAACGAACTTTCTAAATTGAATAATATATATATATATATATATATATATATATATATATATATATATATATATATATATAACGGCGATGAATTAGTTTTGCGAGGTTTTTGATATGATATAGTGTAAGAGAAGTATAAATAAATAAACAGATAAATAAATAAATAAATACGTACACAAGCACAATAACAACAAACACATAAACACACACTAGTAAAGATAGAATACATTAACCAATACACAGTCACCCAATCACGAACACACATCAAACAATACATTATACACACACGCAAATGCATGCGCAAAGAAGACAAAATAAAATAAACAAATAAATAAATATATAAACAGACTAAATAAAGATGGCGTAGAAAATACAATGCAACGGGAGGAAACAATAGCACCACTGACGATGTTGCAGATGTGCAACGAAAGAACTTTGATATACTATATATATATGTTTGTGTCTATATTCTATCCGTTGGTCAGTCAATGGCAACATTGAGGACCGAATAAATTAGATTACCGATATAAAAGACACAGAAGCGAAAAGCGAAAATCAACCAAACAGTGAGTGTGTTCTGTTATTAATTCTGGCAATATTACACAAATATGACCCTCCCCAAGTATGACAATATATATATATATATATATATATAATTTTATATGTATATAATTATATGTATATATATAATTATATAAATATATTTATAATTATATGTATATATATATATAATTATATGTATATATATATATAATTATCTATATATATAAAACTGACGACGTCTGTCTGTGGGTGTGTGAGTTTGAATCCCTAAAACGCGAGAACCACCCAACCGACTGTTTTTAAACTTTACATGTGCATTACTTATGTTTCAGGGAGTGTTATGCGCATGAAGAATACACTTTTTCATCTCCTAGGAGAAAAACTGCGTATTTTAAGCTTTTTAGGGGTTTTTCATGTCACAATGATTTCCTTGAAATTGTAACTATGTATTAGTCAGTCTCTTTTTCATATCGTGAACAAAGAAAATTCCACAATTTTTATGGCCTAAGGCCCACATTAGGTGAATAACTTCATTTTTTCAGCTTTTTAGGGCTTTTTTGGAGGCGTTATGTCTAGCCGACTTTCCCGAAATTTCAAGGCATAATATGCACATAAAAAAAACTCATTTTCTTGATGCCCTAGGTGAAAACTTGCATTTTTCCTGCTTCATCAAGGAACATTTTAAAGATTATCCAGCCATCAGATTATTCGGTTTATTTTCTTTACATATTGTCCAGGCATGCAGTTTTACCACGATTAGGTCTGTTGGCGGCCCGCGTTCCAAAATATCTTATCCCGTGCACCACGGGGTACCACTGCTAGTAATAATATTTATATATATATATATAATTATATGTATATATGTATAATTATATATAATTATATATATATGTATATAATTATATATATAGATAATTATATATATATATATATATATATATATATATATATATATATCATAAAACATGTCTATAGAATCACAAGATAAAATATATACTATTCCTCTCCCAATTAGCATAATTAACTATATAAAAAATCGAATAGACCAGGCTATAAGAATGAGGCTTCTATGAAGAAATCTCCAACAAATAACCGAAACTAGCGCTTCGCGTCGGCCGTAGCGGAATATTTATCGAATATCTCGACAGCGTAATCGCCCAGATATAGTCAACTAAACAGAATTAGGTGTAAAATAAACTAGGAGTATATATATATACATATATATATATATATATATATATATATATATATATATATATATATATATATATATATATATATATATATATATATATATATATATATATATATATATATTATACATATACATATATATATATAAATATATTCATTAGTTAAGCAAAACAAGGCCACAAATTTCACAAGGAAGACATTATTAAAAGATTGTCAACATATTTTAGTTTGATGTAGAGAGTAATAATAATAATATTAATAATAATAATTGTTTCTACTTTAAGCACAAGGCCAGCAATTACCCAGTACATTACTGGTACTTTACTTTATCGACCCCGTAAGGATGAAAGGCAAAGTTAACCTGTATAGGTGCTGTAACTGCTAAGATTCCGGCGAATCTGGATATATGCTAAGTTATTTCTAGTTCTAGTGTTAAGTTTATTATGGTGAATTGCTGTGTTATGACATTTAGGTATGTAGTAAATGGATTGTTCATAACCAGATACAGAAAGTGACTTATTATAATATTGTGCATGGTTTATAAATATCTCCTCATTTGCTGATAGCATGGAGATCCTATACTAGATAGATTTGATTACTGGTCTGATGACTGCCGGTGGGTGGTTAGAGTGTGGGATAATATATGTGAGTATTTCACCTGGTTTATGGTAAGCGTAATATAGGTCATTATTAAGATGTCTAGGAAGTTTACTACTTTATGGTACGGTTCGATGGTGATAGAGAGACCGTTATTTTTAAAGAATCTATGTAATTGTTTTTTGAGCAATCAATGGCCCGATTAGTGCAATTGTGAACTGCAAATAGGGCGTCGTCCCTGTATATTCCGCCTTGCAAGGGAATATATGGAACATTACATTATGTAACATTCTCTCCTTAGTTTTAATTTATATTCCTTTGAAGTTCCGATGAGCCGCTCTGTCTTTAAATATGTTAATTATTTTCAACTGAACCAGATCAATAATGATATATAGTCATCTGCTCCAGAAATATTATATGGAGTAGCGAAACAATTGTAAACGGACATTATTATTAATATTATTATTATTACTTTCTACATTCCTTACATCAAACTAAAATATGTTGACAATCTTTTAATAATGTCTTCCTTGTGAAATTTGTGGTCTTGTTTTGCTTAACTAATGAATATTTCCAGCTCTGCGCACCTAACTTCTGCATGATCCCAGCAACCTAGCTGCTTTCCACTGCATATTGCACATTGAGCACATGCCTTTATTTTGGCTTCTAACTAATTCACGAATCTCTCCTCTCCTATCTCCTCTCCTATCCCCATCTCTCTCTTTAAGATTGGTTACTTTTGAACTGTGTGTGTATATATATATATATATATATATATATATATATATATATATATATATATATACTAGGTTTGGTGCTCTGAAATAGCGATTTATACATGAATGTATGCATAGTATATTTGGCAATATATCATATGTTTAATTAATGGGCAGAAAAGAACAATATGCTGTTGAATAATCATATATATATATGTATATATATATAATCGTATATATTTATATATATATATCACGGTGATGTCGTCCGCATAAGCCGACGCCGCTTTCCACATCACGGTTCGAGTGGTATGTCTTGCAACAGCTTCAGCTTCCGCAGTAAAGGCTGGAGAGTCAATACGTACAGAAGGGAAGAGAGAGGGCACCCTTGATGGACCGATCGGGAGAGCCTAATTGGTTCCGAGAGGTGGCCATTAACCTTCACCACCGAGCGTGTGCCGCTGTGCATTGCAGTGGTCCAGCTTCTGAAGACAGGGCCGAAGCCAGCTGCTTTGAGGACAAACCCCAGATACTAATGGTCGACCCTATCGAATGCTTTCGATTGATCTAAATTGATCAGTGCCCCACCGAAGCCAGATTTACACCCTACTCTCTCTATGATGTATCGCATGAGGTGGAGATCTGTTTATTGAAATTGAGAAAATGTGACACTTCAAGGCCGTTACAAACCAATAATTGTCGGAGGGCTGGGAATGATCAAGAAAGGAACAGAACAATATTTGCGAATGATTCACGAGGTGCAAAAAATTATTTTGACTGGTACTGCACACATATTGAGAAGAGCACTATCTCTGTATGATTGATATCCCTCCTTGTATTTACATATGCATATGCACATGTGTATATATGTATATTGTTTTTTTTGAAATTATAATCAATGTGCTGTATTAACTGGCTTACCAATGCACACTGCGAATTTATTTGACCGAGGTGTCAGAAAGACACTCAGCATATATCTCAGAAACAATAATGAAACAAGATAAAAACAACAATAATAATAATAATATTTATACTTATATATACACTATATATGATTATAAACAGGAAAGGTCAGTCTTCTTTTTATGCCACCTTAATACCAGTATGAAAAATAGCTCAATGTAAATACATCAGATTCTTACAGAGCAGGAATATAAATTACAGAATAATCAAAACTCTGTTCAAAACATTTTATTGCTGACAATCATTTCTTCCAAGCTTTCGTTTGGAATCAGTGGAGCATTAGCAAAGTTTAGACATGTAATTAACCTCATATTCCACAGAACAATCGTACACACACGTAGATATTACTGTTGTCACTAACGGTGTCATATTTAAAGAGTGAAGGTGATGTGGTTAGTATCATTGGATGCGACAAAGATTATAAAAGAATAATACAACAATTATAGAAGAATTAAAGAAGAAAGTTACTCGCAAAATGAGGACATTAGCGGTTCATAGGCAAACATATAGAAAAAGGGCAGAGGTATTACGCATGTACATAGTAACAAGGTGAAAAACGAGCAATGGTACTAAGCATATATATCACAGTATGGCAATGGTATCACATAATACAATACAGGTGTAAACGCATGTCAAGCAGACAGAAATGCGTGGGTATGAAAAGCAGTTTCTATGATAGTTTATGGTGGATGCAATGTTTAAATTGTTCCGGTAATGTTCAAATGTATATGTGTTGTGAGTGTTAATACCAAGGTTTTCCTTTCCATTACGTTGGTTATATTTCAGGAAATGTTTCTCAATAGCTACAACTATGGATTGTGTATTGGTCTCACTACAATCTTATCAAAGGTTAGAGTTGTTCTGAGTGATATGCCTAACGGTTTAATTTCAGGAAGTGATTAGAGATTTACACCAAGGGAAGCTAATGGGAAAGGGGATGTAATTGCTGATTAATTTGTGTATAAGAGAAAAATGTATAATCTGGTGTTAGTTGTTTACGACTCCAATTAGTTAGACTCTATGTGTTAATATACACTATATTATATTATAAGTGAATACTTTTATATAATGCTATTTATTTTTATATTTTTATATTTTTATATTTAATTTTATATACAATCTGTTTCCTATATAATATGTTAAAGGTCTCAATTTACCACTACCTAGCCATATACTAATTAAATGAATGAAATATTGGTAAGGAAGGTATTGTAGTTATATTAAGTGGTGGTAAATTTATGTTTATTCTCTATAGTTATTATTGAGCATAGGATCTGAGATAAACAGGAGATAAGTGGAGGGATGAGCTGATACACGAATGTGATGCTATGGGGGTATTATAAGCTGATAAAACCTAGAGGTAAAGTGTTAACGGTGGTGAGGAATCCAGATCTGACATTGTTATATATTAGCAGCTAAGTTTGAAATTGTGGAAAAAGTGTCGGTGGTAGTGTCGGCACGTGGAAAACATTTCTGATTTTCTATTTAAAAGGTTTAGCTTAGAATAGATTATAGTGCGAGTCTCTAGAAGACAGAGGTTACATAATCTATTCGGTGGTTTATACGAGCTGGCCCTATCTATTACTTCCCATTGAAGTGTAAATGGTCTATTCCTAGTTTTCAGAGAGTGTATGTAGTTAGATAAAGAAGTGGAGTTGGCTAGATTACGATTTTTGAAATTGTGAAGATGCGAGTTATATCTCGTCTTGAAGCAGATCGAAGTTGAACCGATATATGTTTTCGAAGTGTTATTTTTAACGACTGTGCATGAGTAAATGATCTCTTTGATTAAACAATTAAACAATAAGATATTTTGATGGTATTTTTATTGATAAGATTATGGTATTTATGGCCGACTGAGACGTTTCTTTCCAAGATTGAGAAGAAAGCCTTAGGCGAGTTGGTGGAAACGTTTAGATTGAAAGGGGATTGAAAAATGTATTAGTTCTTCTATTTTTGTAATTACTTTTTGTAATGTTATTTGAAGTATTGTTTATATTTCTGTTTATATTATTATTATTGGGGTGTTTATTCTAGCGAGAGTTAACTTTGTTATTACTCTTCATACTAGAGTTAGAGTGGTCAGTACTTTTATTACTTTTATTCATGGCCATATTGTCAGAAATAATGTTGTAACTAGGTGATTTTTTAGGTAAAAATCTAATTTTATTTTTATGGCCAGAGCGAGCTAAAGCTTCATTATAGTATTGGGAATTTCTGTTAAATATAGTTTCATTATAAGATAGTGTGGAAATTCTATTAGATACTCCTTTAGTAATTGAGTTTAATATAGATTTAGGGTGGTTAGAGTTGGTATCTACATAAAATAGTTTTTCGTTTGGTTTATGAATGGGTGTATACATTTTAGAGTCCAGGCAAAGGGTAGCATCAAGGAAGTTAATGTTTTTAGTGTTTCTATCTAAGGTAATACTTAAGTTGAAGCTTTTAAACATTTTAAGCAATTGTTTCCTAGTTCTTTCTATATTAATTTTTTTATAGTCAATAAGTAGTAGTGAATCGTCACGGTGTAAACCACCAATGAGGTAGGGTAAATTCTGATGATTTTCATTTCAGGCCTACCAAATCTGTGATCTGCGCCGAGTCACTAGATCCCATAGTTATGTCGAAGTTGTTAGGTGAATCCTTGCGGGTCCATAATTGATCTTCAAATGCAACTATGGTTTTAGGGGCCGCGAGGATGACATCAATTTGGGATCTAGTAAGGTCACTATTATTAATAGCCATAATTAATGCCTTATTTAATAGGATAGGAGAAATAGAGATGTAGTACGAATTAATATCAAATTGTATAAATTTTTAATTTTTATTCTCATTAATATCATTGAACCATTCAATAACTTCACCAGTATTTCCCCATAGGTTAAGATATATTTTATGCTTAAATTGGGGGATGATTCTGTGTAATATTTTTTTGCTGATAATTCCAATGTCAGATTTGGAAGGGAAAATTAGTCTTATAGATGGGCTACTATTAAAGTCTTCTTTATGGTCCTTCAGAGAGAATATTGGGGGGGGGTGTTAGCGCGGTGTAAGGTTGTGTAAATCTCTGAAGTCCTAATTCAAATACTATTCTATGGCCTTCCATATTTATATCTTCTCGGTTTCTGATAGTGGTTTTCTTATAGCTGCTATGTAGTTCTTTATATATAAATGTTCTCTATGTATCGTAATCCAGGCTGTATATATTATTAGTTTTATCAGCATGTACTAGAATTTTCTTATCTTTATTAAATCTTTTAATAGTGGAATTAAGGTTATTTAAGAAGGTGTTGTTTCTTTTAAAATGTTTTCTGTACCTAATGTTCTTAACTAGTTTTATATAATCATTTTCGAAAGAGTTTAATAAAGTGTTGTGAGGTGGCCTTTTAAAGGTTTTAAAGCTATATGACTCGAAATTGGTTGCATCTTTATTTTTGTCTGTTCGGTTTTTATCGCAATGGAATGTCCTACATCTCACGCTATTGATAAATGAGTTGACACTATTAATCAATAATTTTCCATACGTATCTTTAGATGGTATTGGTATGCTCTTAGTGGACATAGGAAGATAATATTTGATCAACATACTGGTATTTTATTCCTGAAATTAAACCGTTAGACAGATCACTCCAGAACAACTCTAACCTTTGATAAGATTATAGTGAGACCAATACACAATCCATAGTTGTAGCTACTGAGAAACATTTACTAAAATATAACCAATGTAATGGAAAATTAAAACCTTGGTAACACATCACATCACAACACATCTACATTTGAACATTACCGGAACAATTTTAACATTGCATCCACTATAAACTATCATAGAAACTGCTTTTCATACCCACGCATGTCTGTCTGCTTGATAATCTTTTACACCTGCATTGTATTATGTGATACGTTTACCGTACTGTTATATATATATGGTTAGACCATTGCTCGTTGTTTCACCTTGTTACTCTGTACATGCATCATACCTCTGCACTCTTTCTATATGTTTGCCTATGAACCGCTAAAGTCCTCATTTTGCGAGTAATTTTCTTCTTTAATTCTTCTATAATTGTTGTATTATTCTTTTATAATCTTTGTCGCATCCAATGATACTAACCACATCACCTTCACTCTTTAAATATGACACCGTTAGTTACAACAGACATATCTACGTGTCTTTACGATTGTTCTGTGGAATATGTCTAATCTTTGCTAATGCTCCGCTGATTCCAAACGAAAGTTTGGAAGAAACGATTATCAGCAATTAAATGATATGAACATAGTTTTGATTATTCTGTAATTTATATATATATATATAATCATATATATATATGATTATATATATAAACATATATATATATATATATATATATATATATATATATATATATATATATATATATATATATATATATATATATATATATATATATATATATATATATCAAGTAAGAATATTTTCGAAAGAGCGAGTGGGTTTGAAATTATTAGAAATGTAAGTTATCGCCGTATTTTGACTAAAGAAGTTAAAGAAATTATTTAGCCTGATAGTGGGGTTAAGAACCCTCGGAGAAATGGAAAAAGATGAGTATTGACGTATATGGGAGTCGAACCCACATCTTTGGTTATCCGGACCACTGTGCTACCATTTACACCAACACATCACCCGTCTTTTTCCATTCAAATTCCATTTCTCCGAGGGTTCTTAACCCCACTATCAGGCTAAATAATTTATTATATATATACATAATCATATATATATATATATATATATATATATATATATAATCATATATATATATATATATATATATATATATATATATATGTGTGTGTGTATATATATATATATATATATATATATATATATATATATATATATATATATATATATATAATCATATATATATATATATATGTAAAGAAAAAGAGATGAAATCGAAAATGCAACTGGAGTCTTATTTTTTTTTTAAATATATATATTTATTTGGTTCCTTTACCGGTTTCGCAGTTCTTCTGCTTTTCAAAAGGTGAGTTGAGATGGAGGGTCTGTGGTTTTTCTCACATCTGGTTGGTCTCTGAATGTTACTTGTTTTATATGGAAAAAGTGGCTCGAAATGCCAGGTTTTTCGAGAAGTAATTTGATTGGTTTGTCAATAATTATAATAAATTTCGCGCCAGTTCGCGTTACAATAGTTCTTCAAATAAGAGAGGGAGGGGGGGGGGGGTTGTCACAGGTTGTTTTTTCATATATGAGTGTTTGAATTTCTTTTTACTTGAAAAAAGGAGGCTCACGAAGGCTTTTTTTTGGTTGGTTATAAATGAAATTTGGCTGTCACGTGAACAAGTTTTCATTACATTTTTGCGCCCTTATTTGGAAAACTATTCTGTAGTCTTTATAGTGAATGTTATGACAATGGAGAGATAGTGGTCAAGAGAAAAGGGATTGGGAGAAATGTTCTGGTTCAGGGATATGGCCAGCTCGCCGGGGTGTCAGAGTTCAGATTTTCTATTGAAGGGAAGATATGTATGTTTATTTGTGTGCTTGTGTGTGTGTGTGTGTGTGTGTGTATGTGTGTATTGGAAGATGATTCTATTAGTAGAGATGGGGGAGGGAGTTGTGTGTGTGTGTATATGGGTGTTATGTGTGTGTGTGCGAGTATGTTAAGATGGAGAGAATATATATTTTGTGTGTGTGTATATATATGTGTGTGTAGGAAAGTGGTTCTATTAGTAGAAATGGGGAGGGAGTTGTAGGTGTGGGGGTTGTTATGTGTGTGTATGGGTGTTATGTGTGTGGGAGTATGGTTAGCATGTTAAGATGAAGAGAATATATATATATATATTGTGTGTGTGTGTAGGAAAGTGATTCCTTTAGTAGGAATATTTTTGAATGAACATATTTTCCTTACTTTTTCGTGTTTGCTGTTGTATTGCCAGTGCAAACGTATGTTAAGGTTTATTTAGTTCGGGTTTTTATTTTCTAAAGTAGAAGGTGTTATGTGTGTGTGTGTATGTCATATTGTGGTGTTGACATAATGTATATTAAACCTTATTTAATGTTAGTCTATATTTTTGAATAAACATATTTTCCTTATTTATTCGCATTTGTTCTGTTGTATTGTTAGCGCAAAGGTAAAATGGGAAGACTTGGAACTTGGGTGTCTTATTATTTGCGCAAATGTCTAGATATGCACTTAGTGGTATCTGTCTCGTGGTTGGATCTCGTAATTGTTGGCGATGAACTGTCATTCTGTTTCTGAATGTGAGTTTAGTTTGTCCTATATAATATTCATTGCATCCTTTACATTTAATGGCATAAATTAGATTTTTTGATGAGCAAGTGAAGTTATTTTTTACAGTAAAATTTTGTCCTGATTTAAATGTATACGTGTTGCCTTCAATGAGGTGAGTGCAGGTTCCACAATTAGAGCGACCACATTTTTTGATACTTGGTTGTGGGTTTGTGGTAGGTAATTTGGCATTGGTGAGTAATGTTTTCAGTGATTTTGGTTGTCTTTTGCCTTTGATTATTTTGTGTGTTTCAAGGGCTTTTTTCATTCTCGGGTTTTTGTTTTAGTAGTGGGATGTTATTGTGAATAGTGTTGTAAGCTTCCGCATTTCTTGGGTTGTGTGTTGAGATATATGATAGAATATTGGACGTACCTTGAATTTGTTTCTGTTTCCGTAATTCATCAATGCCTATTGCTTTAGCCCTTTCTATTCCATTATTTATTAGTAATAGTGGGTACTCTCTCTCGAGTAAAATTTCCTTTAATTCTTGAAGTCTTTTATTTCGCGTTTCATAATTGGAGACAATTGTGCAAATTCTTCTTGCTAGGTTAAAAGGAGTGTTCGTCTTCGTGTGCTTTGGATGGTTGGAGGTGAATAGCAGGTATTGTTTGGAATCTGTTGGTTTGTAGTGTATGTCAGTTTCGATATTTGTGTCTTTTTTTGTGATTAAGATGTCCAGAAATGGAAGTTGATCTTGGCTGTATTCCATTGTGAATTGGATGTGGTTATTGATGCCGTTTATTAAGTTTTTGAAATCCTTCAGTTGGTCGAGTGTGTGGGACCAAAGAATGAGGCAATCATCCAAGTAGCGTTTCCAATTCTCTGATAAATATTTGTGGAAGTTCAATCCGTATTTTGATTTGGACTGTTCATATATCTGGACTTCTAACTATGCCATGACTAAGTTGGCATAAGTTGGAGCGGCTTTTGTACCCATCGCAGTCCCCGATATTTGCTTGTAAGTATTGCCATCGAAATCAAAAAAGTTGTTCTGTAGGATGAATTTTAATCCCTCGGTGATGAAGCTTTTTTCTATTCTGTCAGGTATCTCATTGGAATATTTCTTTAGCCAGAATCCTATTGCTTCTAGTCCGTATTGGTGTGGGATCGTTGTGTAGAGATTCACTACATCGAAAGATACAATAATAGTGTCGTTGTTGACATGTTTGGGGAGGTGGTTTAAGAGGTCCAGATCATCTCTTACAGGGCTTGGTATGTGTTTCAGTATTGGTTTCAGTAGTATGTCTATAAAGTTGCTCAATCTGTGTGTTTCACATTGTGGGCCCGCTACAATTGGTCTTAATTTAAGGTCTGTGGGGTATTGTGTATTCACGCAGGCTGAGGTGGATTGTTTACAGGCATCGTTAATTATTTTACATTTGTGGATCTTCGGAAGTCCGTAAAGGTTGCTGGTTTTGTATTCAAAATTTGTTAAATAATCGCGTTCCTTTTTAGTTAGGTCTTCCTGGTATCGATAAATCAGTGTGTTTAATTTGGTCATTATTTTTGATTGGTCTGAAATTCACACCAACACCACAATACCCTAACGTCAACGAGATAAATGACGATATCTCACACTTCTGTAGAAAATTACGTCTCACAGAGGAATTCTTTGACAAGGAGAATAACGTAGAATCAATTGTACCGAATAGCGACGAATCAATAACGACGAATCAATTGTTTAATAACGGTCTGGTTGAGTGCTTAATTCAGTTTGTGTATGGAATTTTTTCCATTGCTCATAATTTGATTTTGACCGCCATAAACCGGGGTTACCTCCCTTTGGAGTAACATGTGCTATCACACCGGGATTTGGGTTCGAACGAAAGCCTGTTGAGAAAGTAAATTCTCTGTTCGATCTTCCAGAAACCTAACTTGTATACACCAGCAGTGGATTTTGTTGATTTCGGATTTACAGAAACCTTACTTAGATATTCAATAATTTCGAAGTTTGCGGTCCAGGTATGTTATATATACAGATATGTGAATGTACGTATGTATGTCTATATATGCATATAAATATATATAAATACATAAATATATATATATATATATATATATATATATATATATATATATATATATATATATATATATATATATATATATATATATATATATGTATATATATATATATATGTATACATATATGTGTGTGTATGGATGTGTGTGTGTGTATTTTTTTCTCACTAGTTAGTTCTTTCGTTGCTACATATCACGCAGCTGAATTAGCGGTCGCTATTTTCTATTTGCAAAGCCCTTTAAACTGTATGTTATTACTCTGAGATCTATACCTCGTCGAGTGCTTGGCTGCACTGCTGAAGCATTCGTTGGCTTAGCTGCTTCTCGAACTTTGAATATGCTGTACTTTTGTATATATATATAGATATATATATAATATTATAAAGCTGGGTGTCGTGTGTATTATATATGTATGTATGTATGTATCCTGAACACTTCCCTATAGTGTGTTAGCTTTATCCTTTCCGTCGCTCTTCATTCTCAAATATTATAAAGTTGAGCGTCGTCACTCCGTCGCTCTCCTCTCTCTCTATAATAGATCATACCCCTTCTATTTAATTTAACTGCTTTACTCTCTCTGTCGCTCTTCACTCAAAAATATTAAAAAGTTGAGCGTCGTCTCTCTCTCTCTCTCTCTCTCTCTCTCTCCATCTTTCACCCTCTCTATAATTTAACTGCTTTACTCTCTCTGTCGCTCTTCACTCTCTATATGACAACAGTTTTAGTTTCCGTACACACACACACACACACACACACACACACACACACACACACATATATATATATATATATATATAGAGAGAGAGAGAGAAAGAGAGAGAAAGAGAGAGAAAGAGAGAGAAAGAGAGAGATTTAGAGACAGATTAAGAAAACTACACGCACACATCTACAGAGAGACAGAAAAACAGAGGGCGGGGAAAGAGAGATAGGCCGTTCGACAGAGAGATATACAATTAAAGTGTTAGTTATTCAGAGAGAGAGAGGGGGAGAGAAAGAGAGAGAGATAGATAAGTGAGAGAGAGAGAGAGTCGGAAGGACAATGTGACACGGTTGGTGTGTGGTATCTTTGCAGTGGGGTGGTGGGGGCAGGCATACCTAGCCGGCGCCAGCCGGTCGGGACAGCTAGCGGTGGATTGGCAGTATCAGTAGAGGGTCGGACGCCATGCTTTCCAGCATAGTTACGTCCCTTTACGATCTGAGTTCAAATCCCGCCGAGGTTAACTTTGCCTTTTATCTTTACGGGGTCGATAAAATAAAGTACCAGTAATGCACTGGGTAATTGCTGGCCTTGTGCCTAAAGTAGAAACAATTATTATAAAGCTGAGCGTCGTGTGTATTATGTATGTATGTATCCTACACACCTCCCTATAGTTTGTTAGCTTTACTCTCTTCGTCGCTCTTACCTCTCTCTATAATAGATCATTCCCCCTCTCTATAATTTAACTGCTTTAATCTCTCTGTCGCTCTTCACTCTCAAATATTATAAAGCTGAGCGTCGTCTCTCTCACTCTCTGTCTCTCTTCACTCTCTATATGGCAACGCTCTTTTACTTTCACCCTCTCTATAATTTAACTGTTTTACTCTCTGTCTCTCTTCACTCTCTACATGACAACACAGAATTTCACTTGCCATGATTGGCTCTGTGAAAGAGCAATACTTGCACCAAGAAATGACAGTGTTAGAGATGTCAACGATAGGTTGGTTAAGCAGATCCCTGGACCTGTTCACACGTACAAGGCAATCGATTGTGTGGTTGACACAGATGTAGCAGTTCAATACCCAGTGGAATTATTGAACTCTCTTCACTTGCCAGGAGTTCCTCCACACAGGTTAGAGGTAAAGCTTGGTGCCCCTATCATCCTGCTGCGCAATCTCGACCCACCAAAGCTCTGCAATGGCACACAACCTGATATCAAGCAGATGCTGCGTCATGTCATTGAAGCCCCGATCATGTCTGGGGTTGGTAGGGGGAGAGGATGTGTCTATTCCACGCATCCCGTTGCTGCCAGCAGACTTCCCCTTTCAGTTCAAGCGACTTCAGTTTCCAATCAGACTAAGCTTCGCGATTACTATCAACAAAGTTCAGGGTCACACCCTCAAAGTCGCTGGCCTTCATTTGGGAACACCATGCTTCTCCCATGGTCAGTTGTATGTAGGATGTTCTAGGGTGAGCTTCCCAAACAATCTCTTCATTTTTGCTCCCGAGGGCCGAACAAAAAACATTGTGTTCTCTGAGGCTCTAACAATATAAGTTTTGTATTTTTGTAACGTGGAATTTTCATTACGGTTGTACATGGATTGACAGACCTTGCAACGGATTCACCATTTTATTAACCCCATGGGTCGCCATTGCATGGGCCAAAATCACACCGGAAGTCATTCGTAATACCTGGATAGTTATCGGATATCATGATGTGTCCGGATACATTCAACAGTGAACGAACAACGGCCCTTTTTAGGGCCACCTTCTTGCAATTGTTACCGCAATCTGTTCTTTAACGGCTTTCTGCAGACTTGACATTTTTAACCAAGGCTACAGCCAGTACACAGTTGTGAGACGGAATTGTCGGTTTGTCTGTGCCTCTGCACACGTACACCCACTGGGTAGTACACACACACGCTGCGTATACACGCACAGGCATGCTCCAAGCACACGTGATGGGAACAGTTTGCCGATTTATACGGTAGCTCCTCCCCTTTGCTACGAAGTCGGAAGGACAATGTAACATGGGAGGGTGTGTGGTATCTTTTCAGTGGAGTGGTGGGGGCAGGTATACCTACCGGTCGCCAGCCGGACGGGCCATCTAGTATATATATATAATAGAAAATGAAAAATCAGTGATGCATCTGAACTCAATTTATTGTGTGTTACAAAATTGTTTCGCAGGCGGACAGCTCGAGACGTAATCATTGTGTGGATCTGTCTGATTCTGGACCCGCAGGTTCGACGGACACGTCTAATGATTTCGGAGCATATTCTCTCACCGGGGTATCTC
Source organism: Eledone cirrhosa (assembly GCA_964016885.1). NCBI lineage: Eukaryota > Metazoa > Mollusca > Cephalopoda > Octopoda > Eledonidae > Eledone > Eledone cirrhosa. The sequence goes on along the minus strand of OZ024742.1, from coordinate 89,282,510 downwards.
ATCCTCTGGGCCAGTACCGTCAAAAACTTCAACCTCTTTGCATGTCCCGTGATTGGCCGCTGGTTGTCTACGTCATCATAATTCTGACCGCAGGTACCAGTCCGCTGACCATCAGGGCTTTGTCTGTCCCATGTCTGCTACACTTCAATAAATTAATGCTGTGTTTGGTAGTTTACACATCCACGCACACACTCACAGACAAACACACACACACATAATCACATAGATAACGACATTCGTACTCATAGACTCCCGCTATACACACACATTTAAGGAGAACATATAAACATATAAACATACGCATACATGCATCCAGAGAGGCACGTACATTCACAGACACATGCCCACATGCCTATATACATCAACATACACACACATGCATACGCGTATATGTACCCGTACACACAAACACGTACCGACTTGTACATAGACCCCCCTTCCACCCACTCACATTCACATACACACACGTACCCATATACATGCACAGATACACTCTCGCTTGCAAACACATATATATACAAAAACAAGCTCTTTCCCCACAGGGGTGCTTGTACACACACACACTGGCTCATATACACTCCTACAAATATGCGCATATTCACATACACACCTACGCACGCATAATATATATATATATACATAAATAGAATATACACGCAAAGTCATATAAAGATACACAATGGGTCATACATGAAAGGATGCATGTTATAAACATGTACATACATCGAAAATACACACACACACACACACACATATATATATATATATATATATATATATATATATATATATATATATATATATATATATATATATACGTATATACATATATAAAAAAGTATAAAATATAGACGAGTGCTTCCCGCTGTCAAGCAGATACCACAAGATCTTCAACCGCCACACAGTGAAATTTTCCTTCTCCACCGCACCTAACATGGCCAAAACAAACGCGGCGCCGAATGACCGTCCACCGGAGCCCGGAGGGCCCCTCGCAGACCGGTCTTCTAACTACAACCGGGTCTTTGCGGCGGCCGCCACGCCCGCGGAAGACGATACAATCCAACGCCGGGCAGAATGAGTGACGGAGGGGAGACCACCGTGTCGGCAGAAGGACCGGGAGAGGGCCGTGACAGATCAAGGGCCAGGCGTCCGAAATGAACAATATAACGACAGAAACTGCAACTGCAGAGCGGGCACACAGTGCACCCTGCAGGGAAGATGCCTAACGAAGGGCCTGTTATAAAAATGTGTGGTTAGCACGCACAATATAAAGCGCACCTATATTGGAGCAACATCCATGACCTTTAAATCGCGGATCTATAACCACACAAACTATTTCAAGGCCCAGAGCAAGAGGCACTCTACTAGGCTGGCGGACCTTGTGTGGGACTTAAAAGACAAAGGCACCTCGTATGCCTTCAACTAGAGTATCGTGGGGCACGCGAATACATATTCGGCTGAAAATAGAAAATGTAGGCTATGCCTGTCCAAGGCCATGGAGATAGTCAGACTGAAGGATGATGCGGTCAACCTGAAATCGGAAATAATCATGACGTGCAGACACCAGAGAAGGTGCACTCTCTGCATGGAATCCACCGGGCAGCCCAAGCTGAAGGCATGCGGCGGAGCGCACGCCGACCAGAGCGGCGAAACGGATTTAAGAAATCAGACACCATACCCTGTTGACTATATATGCCCCGTAGGGTAAGCCGAAATAACCCAGGATGCCTGCCCGACTCTGCACGTCACCCTAGGCAAGAACATCGCCCTAGCCTGGACAGGTTGACACGGATTCCTTTGATATTCAGTCAAATGCCTTACACCAATAAGGCACTATAACTCAACCACAGTGACATACTCCAGTATGGCCATTCCACGCACCCCCGCCCCTGCATGTGTATCTTTTCAGTAGAGAGTGCATACCCTCCACGTATTCCATTTTGTAACACCTAATGTATTTTCCGTATACAGACCCACGTGTGTATCTCATACTTCTCTTGTGTACTATGTCATATGCATACACGTTCCTTCTTTTTTATATATATTCTGCACGCATTTTCTATGTACGGTCTGCGCATACTATGTACTGTAATACCATGAACGCACATTATGTGGCTTTGCGTGAAGATTCCATATGTGGATTGATCCATGTTCGCAACGTAACAACATCTCTGTAGACACATTAACTGGGCGCACCCACTGTGTATCTATGTGCCGTTATATGTATATTTTTAATATATATTATATTTTTCTATATATATGTATATACGTATATGTATATACGTATACGTATATATATATATATATATATATATATATATATATATATATATATATATATATATATATATATATATATAAAAAATATATATATATATATACAGACACACACACGCGAACAGACCCACGCACGCATACAGACACATGCTCGCTAAGAAAAAAAATAAAAATAAAATATATATATATATAAATGTGTATATGTATTATTTTCTACGTATGTACATGTTTATAACAATATGCATCCTTTCATGTATGACCCGTTGTGTATCTTTATATGACTTTGTGTGTATATTCTATTTATGTATATATATATATATATATATATATATATTTATGCGTGCGTGGGTCTGTATGCACCGCAGATGCCAATGTAATATCAAAGATTGGCGAAAAGGAGAATATTTATGCAAACTGATGAGAAATCTGCAGATACTCCGCCCTGATTACACCTTCAGATTTATGCCTGTAAAACATTCCAAATATTTTGCATCTAATAACTGCATATACACATGTAGAGATACAAAGCATATACACATACACACATACAACTCAAAACATACTCATCCACACATACAATAACATCCATATCTACACATGCATCTACCTAGTTGATGTTGTGTAAATTCCAATGAGAGTCTTGTGTCTATGTTAGAAACCGACTCTCTCTCCATTGGTAAACATTTCTGAAATTATAAAACCAGAAGAACATACATACACAGTAAGTCAACGCGATCATTCGCACATTTTTGCAGGGATACTATTTATTGAATTTATGATGAATACTATCTCCGACAGAAATGCCACAACTACCAGTTGTGTTGAATACCTGGATATTCTTCTGACTATATCCACTGATGACACCTTTTATTCGAATTCGTAGAGATATCTGACTAAATACATAATTCATTTTACAAGGATTTGCTGCAAACCGTATGGGTGGACACAGCATCAACAGTAACAATTTACGGAACACAAGGAACAAAAATAATTTACCGAATAAAGCCAGTGAGAAAATCAATGAGAAATGTAAAGAAACTTATTCGGTTGTTGCTACGGAAGAAACCGAAATTATAAATCGCATTTCTCTTGGAGTTGCCAACTTAATGATGATTTATTTAATTGTTTATTTAATTGTTTATTTAATTGAAAAAAATCCCTCCGTTGGCTATATGTATAGAATGAAGCCTAACTGGGAGAAAATACATCTAGAGCTAAATCATTTCACAACCAAACAATTACGCCAACAAACGAATTTTGTTAAAAATAAAAATAAGATAAATATTATTAATTGTAAGTCCCCCAGAACAAACATGGAATCAGCAACACGTTCTACAGGTCGTCATGCTACTAGAACTTCTAGCAGCCAGGTCAAACAGTGCCTTGAAGCAACTATGCCCGTAAGAAATTTGACCACGTGTACCATCTGAGTCTGCCTTGACTGTTGTGGAAACACTATCGATAATAATAATCAAAAGTATAAACAATTAAAATTTTCTCTGAAAGAAATCTCCCAGAAAGAAATTAATTCATATGTAAACATTTTTCTTGCTGAACGTAATAAAACAACAATACTAAATAAAATAAAACCAAATAATGAAATCTTACATGCTATTGACGAAATGGGATGAATATCTACGACGGATTAAAACCCCCATATTTTGGAAAATCAACGCTTGTTTATATATAGTAACGACAATGAAGCATTATATCGGCGATATTAAGAACAAAACACCACAAAAACACCATCATATCATAATATAATAAAATGAGGAGTGAGGGACTGCGTCCTACATATATTTGTTTATCCAGTTAGTAAAATAAGTTGGATTACTTTGAATAAATAATGAATGAATATTACATAATTATGTACTAAATTTCTTAGCTGTTGATTAAACATAGTTGTTCTTATATAAAATAATTGCTTATTTTAAGATTCACTTCTTTTAAAAGTTTGAAATGTCAACACTTCCGGTTAGCGTTCATTATATCATAACACTTATTACATTGCTTATGTAAACGTTCATATATTTTCATCGTTATATAAGGTTTATATTTCTGTCGCTAATTTTCTTCTTTTTCGTTTTCATAAAATTTGCCGCAGTGCAGTTTATATATAATATAGTCTTTTTTAAATGTATCATGGATTACTTTAAAGATTACAGAAGAGAGTGCAACACAGTCCCTCTTCAATTTCTGTGTATATTGTCAATTATGATTTTATTTGACATATCATATCTACATGCATATATATTTAGGTATAATATCAATATGGACACTACACATGCTAGCAGAAAACCACCCGAAGGTATATAACTAAAATAGAAAAAAAGATTGTTGACCTACGAAAAACTATAGGATATGTGACAATGCTCCTTCCATGCAAACAAACACAAAAATAAAACTTCACTCCTCAACAACAAAGAGTGAAAAATAAAATAGAAACGATGTTTGGTGACAGTACAAGCAGAAATCTTCAATATAAGCTGATCACCCTCAAACAAGAATTGAGAGCTGTCAGTGAGAAACACCGATAGCTGAAGAGGGTAGATGAAAGAAAATTACTTCAATAAAGATTCAGACGAAACCAAACATCAGTCTAGAGAGATATGAAGAGAAAAATATGGGGTGAAAAGAAGAATTTCAACAAAGATGCAGTGTGGCTAAAAGAAATCAAAACGAACTATTGCTCCTACACTACAACAAAAACATACGGAATAAATGAGGATGCCCTTGATACTGTGATAGGAAAACTCCAAGATAAGAAAACACCAGGAAGAGACATTATTGTCGGCTACTGGTACAAAAAACTGATATTCTATCAAATGTATCTTATTGACCTCTACCAACACGTTCTCAAGGCCGACACACATCGATTTGCAGGACACCTGACCTAGGATTAGCAAAAACACATTCGTCACTTCCGTTTCCCACAATCATTCAGCTCAGCATCTCTCTGTCTCAACCATTATATTACATCAAGCATCTCTAGTGACTCGCACCAGGACCAAGTAGTAATCTTTCATCCTTGAATCACCATCCGAAATTATTTCAGCTCTCCAGCACCATGCGCTGTATCGTTTTCCGCTTACTTTCTGTATCTCCCCCCCCCCCTCCACTCACTCCGTCTCTTTTCTCTATGTATATGATTATGTTATGTTAAATAAGTGTGAATAAATCATTTGTTAGTTTTTAGGTACATATCTATAATCACTAACGTTAGCAGGATGAGCCCTCGACGTGGTGTAGTTCCACCGTTATGTATAACGGAAGTGTGTGCACAGCAGAGTATTACTATAATAATGAAATAGATGAGAGTATGTTATAATTTCATCAAATTCTATTTAATACTTAATCCTGTGATACGTATTTAGATGGCATCAGTTATATAATAATCAGACACGATCTCGTCAGTTAGTACTTTACTTATATAATCATTAGTGGTGTCATTATCAATCCGATACAGTAATTGGCGGGCTTAGGTGTTGTTTCTTCACTGCTCAACATGAATATGGAGTTATCCACAGATGTATTTCCTTTTTCGTATTACGTCGGGCGTGGTCTTTCTTTGGTCTATATTTGGACGTGGTTCGTGTTTGCACAATCAGTTGTTTGTCACCCCAAAATATTCTCCAGTTTATTGTTTCATTTGATTCTTAGGATAGTCCTCGGTTAATCAGTTCATACTTCTCAGAAAGTATGTTTTGTCATTATGGTTGACTTCAGACGAGTGAACTGGTCATTGTTTATATTATTTGGTCAGTCATCAAAATAGGCAATAAAAATAACAATAAAAATAGATGTAAAGCTAACAGCAACAACCACAACATGAACAACGATCCTGGCTTTGTAAATTACGGTCCCAGCATTTCGTATCCCATACAAAATGAGCGGTGAAATAATACCTTCTAAAATTGCTATTCCGTTAAAATTCCCGGCAACTGAAATATTAACAATAATATCAATAACAATCACAATATGTTAAGATACAACAGTAATCAGCCGAAAAACCAAAGAGTGGACCGGATTACGTTTGACAGAGCAAGTCCCATGGACAGAACAAAAGCGGGTGGTACGAGGCAACGGCAAATATCCATCCCTTAACATGAGCAAGAACCAGGAGGAACTCATTCTACCACAGAAAAATAACAACTCACTGCAGATACAACGGTACTGAACAGAACATGCAACTGCAGAGACTCTAATAAGTGCCCACTGAAAAATGAATGCCTACAAAGAAATATAGCTTACGAGTGTAGGTGACAACCTGCAACTCATCATATAGATTAGGAGGAAAATCAATTACGTCAAAAAACCAATGGTATAATCACTGTATATCTGTTTATCTGTGTACACAAACTCCCCTAGGTTTGGTACTTAAACTCAAAATGTAAAGATATTATTGACAGTAGTATATAAGATAGGTTCATAGCATTAAATTATAGGGCAAACTATAGTCCCCAGTATTTGAATAGTTCTTATTTTCTGACATTTTATGGTTTTCTAAACGCCACCACCCTCCTAACTATAGTAATAATAATAGTAGCATTATTTCTTTTTTTTCAGTACTGGAAACTATGTAGTTATAATTTGATTTTAACTCATTATTCGCACCCATAAAACTGACAATCACAATTGATGCAAGTTCGGTATAGTGATTTTTATGAGTAAAGGTTCTCCCAAAATATCACACACTGTTACCAATATAACCGACAATACTCTGTCTCAATGTAGATATTTGTAAAAAGAGATAAATTCATCCCATCATGTTCCGACAAAAGTGTTCCACAACTTCAGTAAACTTAGTAGCCAAACACCCAAATTAAATCTTTAGAGAGTCAGTATCGGATAGAAGAGATCAGTGACAAGAACAAAATCAATTATTGATCTCTGTCCCTGATTCCTCTTATACCATATATATTTATGGATGCCCTACAAGAAGCGTTGTTTGATAAGGAAGTCAGGACAAGGTATGCAGACACGATTGCATCCAAATTCAGAGTACTCCCTGAACAAACTGAGGACGTTGAGCCAGAGTGGTGGTTGTTCAGTAAAATATGGTGCGAAGAATCGCAGCAGGGACAGTAAAGCCTCCAAAGTTAAGATATGGGTGGACTTAGGGGTTAAGCTAGAATCCGACTTCACCTCAGCAATTAAAGTGATCTTGCAATCATTCCGGCGACATGTGAGCCGGGTGTGCTGAATCTCTGGAATGCACCTAAATATTGACAATTAGGAGTGATAATTCCAATTTTCAAAAAGGCAGACAAAGGAAATATCCTTGTTTAGCCTCCTCGGTAAAATGTCTGATAAAGAGATGCAAGGAGATTGTCGAGTCAGAGTTAGCTGCAGATCAGTGCAATTTTTGCTTTGAACATAATAAAGCCGACTAAATATTCACAATGCTGCAAGTCTTCAAGAAATCATGGGAGCATTGCCAACTGTTACTCTTTTTTGTAGAACTCGAAAAGGTATTTGAGCGTGTTCCTCGGGACTTGCTGTTGAAGGTTGTGCAAGGGTATGGGGTCGATAGTCATCTTCTTTTCCTGATGTACCAATGTGCGAGTATTTGTATTCAGATATATGGTGCTAAATCAAAACAATTCAATGCTGGAGTCGGACTCCGCCAAGGGTGAATACTCTTACGTCTCCTATACATTATTTTCATGAACACGTTTGACATGTGCAGCCGAGTTGGAAGTGATGTCACGGCTGATGAGTGTGGAATCGGTCACCTGGGGTTAAAGGAGGACATGGTGTCACTTGTGTTGCATGAATTGCAGAAGCTGGTGCAGTAATGAATTAGCTTCAGCATTCGGTAATTAGATGAAGGCAGGTAGGTGTAAAAGCCAAGCTCGCTATCTTCAATTCAGTATTCATGAGAGAATTTTTAACTATGGTCATGGGTCTTGGGTAATGCCTGAAGGAATACGATCGTGAGTACAAGCAGTCGAAATGGGGTTCCTGCGTAGCCTGTAGATCAGAGAGTCACTCCAGGTAGAGCTGCTACTTCTCCGGATATGTGGTTAGAATATCTGAGGAAAGAATCGCTGGTTAGATTGTACGGACAAAACCAACCGGCAGGAGACCCATGAGCAGATCCCGAGCATGATGGTTTAATAAAATCCATGAGCTTGGCTTATCTCGCAGGGGGATCCAACCGGATCAGTTAGAGACGGTTGCTTCTGACACGCCCCACTGGAAGGAGTGTTCGAGGACTCTGTTCCCAAGAACCTCTCAGGAATAAGTAGCCGAAGAAGAAAAAGGAGGTGGAAGAAGAAGAAGAAGAAGAAGAAGAAGAAGAAGAAGAAGAAGAAGAAGAAGAAGAAGAAGAAGAAGAAGAAGAAGAAGAAGAAGAAACAGCAGCTCAGTAGTTATTAGACACCTAATTCTCAGGGAGACGCAATGTAAGATAGGTCGAACCTATTTCAATGAATTGCTTTAAATGTATAGTCCATCAGATGAGATACCAAACCGTTTCTGTTTCCCAAAGTTTTACTCACACGGCTTGGTCATAATGACACGCTGGTGAACCGAATCAGAAATCTCACGATTGGAACACGAACATCTTAATCTTTCAGAATTATTGCATCCACACTCGAATCTTGTAGAAAGATAACACCGTGTAACATATTTTTCGTTCCCCGGTTCTAAGTGTCATTTCGTGGTTTTTTTATATCCCATTATTATAAAAAAACACTATTATTTAATCAGAAGTTTGGGTTTGTAGTCAGGAGTTTGATATTTCGAAATTTTCATATTTTTCAAGAAAAAACACATTTAAAAAAAATGTATCAGCTCATATAATTAAATCAACAGAGTATATATTTATTTTATTACACAAACTTATCAAAAGCAAACAAGTAAAAACAAATAACACTTATAAAGCAATTTATGCACGTCAGAAATTACTGGTTCTCCTGGATTTGCGGTTGTAGTCCAGGTCGCATTCCCGCACTAGCCCCCAGATATAGTCCCCCATCATTTTTTCATTGTAGTGGCCCTGATATCTCCGCTCTATCTCTTTCACATCAAGGTGGAATCGTTCGCCTTGTTCTTCTGAGTAGGCGCCCATATTGTCCTTGAATTTTTCCAGGTGAGCGTCCAGCATATGGAGTTTAAGCGACATCCTGCATCCCATGGCGCCAAAAGCCTTTATCAGATCCTGCACCAGTTGCTGGTAGTATTCAGCTCTGTTGTTGCCCAGGAAGCCCTTAACAACTGCCTTTAAACAGTTCCATGCTGTTCTCTCAATCCTATTGAGCTTATTGGAGAACTTGGTAGACTCAAACACCTTCTTTATCTGAGGTCCAACAAAAATTCCACCTTTGACTTTGGCCTCAGATAACTTGGGGAAGAACTCAAGAAGGTACTTAAAATCGGCTGATTCTTGGTTGAGAGCCTTCACAAACTGCTTCATCAACTCCAACTTAATGTGCAGTGGCGGCATGAGCACAATCCTGGGATCAACCACTGGCTCCCATATGACGTTCCGGGTCCCAACTACAAATTCTGTTCGCTGCTCCCAGTTCTTTCTTTTGTAGTGGTCAGAGGTGGCTCTGCTGTCCTAAAGGCAGAGGAAGCATTGGAATTTGATAAAGCTTCCTTGGCTTGGAGTCCTAGCAGGAAAGCCACCATCTTGAAGACTCCAATGATTTCCCAATTGTACTGGTTGTATTGCAGAGCTTCCAAGAGGACTTTCACACTGTAGTAATCTTCCTTCGGGCAGACTGAATGAGCTAGGGGCAGTGTCGGGAACTTGTTTCCATTGTGGAGGAGGACAGCCTTCAAACTTGTTGTGGAGCTGTCTATAAATAGCCGCCACTCCCTGGGCACAAACGGCACCCCAATAACGTCAAACAGTTCAGGCACGTCATGGCAGAAGCAGGGGCCATCCATAAGAGTGTAAAAGCTTGAGAAAGGTTCGTGTCGACTTCTCTGACTTGTCACCTGCACTTCCTCCTTGACCAAGTTCCACTGCTTCATCCTTGAGACGAATGCTTAAAACACAACTTAACCTTTATGCAGGGTGCGAAAATCCAGTTTCAATAAATCTCTTTAATCCACTTTTTAACAATTTTATACTTTATTGCACTTGTATCATTTTCTTTAGGTATTACTCTTTATTTTATAATTTTAATTTAACCTGAATCATATATATAAAATTCATTTAACATAAGCAAATTAAACTTACATACAACGTTAAATCCAGCATACAAATAATTCTAGTGAATAGCTTAGAATGTTTACATACCCAAACTTTTAACTGTTTAATAGCACTTTTTTCTTTTTATCTATTTGGGACCTAAGCAACACAAAAAAAGTGATTACAAGCCAGGAACAGAGAAAAATTATTTTTTTGTTACACGGTGTAATCTGATATATGACATAAATATATTGATTTGTTTGAACTTACCGACACCGAACGACCAGTACTTCGGTGTACAGGAAATATGAAAGAATTATCGTCATACCTTATTTTGTAATGAGATGTACCAGGTCAAATATTGATAATTAGGAATTTAAATTGAATTCACGTTACACGATATGAAACCAATAAATATCTATAAATATAAATATCACTTCAAAATCGTTAAAATGATATCAACCTCGGTATACAGATAGATTTTTTTTTAATGTTTCAGAGTTTAAAATTAGAGTAAAATTATTACTAATTGTTAAATATTTAAAGAAAATATAGAATAATTACCTGTTTGAGGACTGACAGGAGGCCAATAATGTGGTATAGGAGTTGGATACCATGTTGTTTGCCATGGATAATGCGATGCAGTTGTTCCAACGACAGTCAGTAGAATACAAACAGTGATAACCAGGATCTGGGATATGATGTTATACATTTTGTTTTTGACTCCAAATTCAATTTAATATTGAACTGAGAGACATATTTATGGTGTTTCAGCACAGAAACAAATCTCTTTAATTCCAACGCATGTGTTAAAATTAAATTTGGTGCTTAAGTATTTCTCACGGCTTTGCATAATTTCAATAGACATTGAAGCGGTGCTGAGGTGCATCAAAAAATCTCACAAAGGCCGCATTGTTTCGTGTACGAAGAAGCAACCCATTTGCCAGCCTTCTACCCTTAACAACTAAAAGGTGCAAGGGATCGATGGAGATTACGCAATAGCGATTGCCTAAATTCAAGTGTGAAATATTCTCACGATGTCCACATGCCTGGAAACACCTCTTGCATAACTACAAAGTTCCGGATTGAATAACAACATTCTAATTTTCTAATCAACTCGAACATATTTTCCGAACTTTCGCAGTTATCTCCCTTACACCTTTCGCCCGTGGCTTTGTATCGCTTGGGTGAAGTGACCGTTTCTGCATATGTGCGTTCATACGGCTGTTCTTCCTGTTCCTTTTAACCATGACCAGTCCGAGCTGAAGATCCGCTAAGGTGAAACAATTGTTCTCGGTATGGTGAACTAACTGTTGTGTTACTACTTATATATATATATATATATATATAAACAATGAGTTATATGCTTTGTTGTCAGGTTTTCAGCAGAGTTATGTTCATAACAGATATGAAGCACTCTACAAAGCACTCTCCTTCCCAATTAATTTACATCCTAAGAAATTGTGAAATTTTAAATCACATGCCCATTTAAATTGACCGTATGAGGTCTATCTTTTGGATATGTCACTATATCATACATCAAATATTATATTTTATCTGATGAAAGCATACTATATATTAGTATCCTTTAAATATATAGAATGAAATAAATATGATGCTATAGTGTTATATGTTACATGTATTACTATATATATATATATATATATATATATATATATATATATATATATATATATATATATATATATATATATATATATATATATATGTGTGTGTGTGTGTGTCTGTGTGTGTATATATACGTGCGTGTGTGTGTGTGTTAGTGTGTGTATGTATATATATATATGTGTGTGTTGGTGTGTATGTGTGCGTATAAAGAACAAATAGAGTGTGGTAAGATACAAGGTGGACCATAACGCACCAGAGTACTCAATACTTAGGGTCGTAGAGTGGGTAATAGGAAAAGTGTCAGGACCCCGACGGCTGAGCTCTGGCCGTTTCGATAGCTAGATCTGAATATGTGTGTATATATTTTAAGCTGTAAATTTAAGCAATATGTTGTGTTAACTGGGTTACCAATGTAAAGAATGAGACATGGGATGCTCATATCAATCAATAAACACACTGAGTTATGTTGGTCATATACAATAATATCCGGTTTGTTAGCTTTGGCTGTCCTATCTGTATGTACAGGAAAGTCGCAAATAATCGTTACATTTTCTCCCTCATTTATACCACCAAGTCAATGCTTTTACTACTCGTCAGGTTTGATTTGATAACGCCGACATATTAACCAGTGTAAATATTGGCAATCTTTGTCATGCCTTGATTTAAATGCTACTGATGCTAAAACTTTACATGCAGAGATTAAATGGCCCACTGTTCAAATCGGATCATTTCAGAATTGACACTTAACTTAATATTGGGCAGCTAAGATGAAGCCCTCACTCTGTGCCTCTAGCCATTAGGTTTAGTCTCTGATATGGGTACCTCTAGTCCACATCATCAACATCAGCCTTTTGCTACGGGCAACATATTTGCCATGCAGATGTTTCTTCACCCACTTCGATGTTAATTGATCGTGCCCTTTTTATCGTAGCCATTAATTTTACTTGCTTTGCATCAACAGTTGCCACAATTCTCCCAGTCACGCTTGGTTAGTGTCCTGTCTCATCATTCAGCTATTTTGTATTGAAATCATACCCGAAGTATCTGAGATATAGCAATTGAACTTAATCATCTGCATGAACATCTGTGATCTCGCCTTGGCATGATATGACTTCAGAAATAAGTCTAAGATTCCATGTGCATAAAGATATACGCAGCTACCGTGTTCACGTATATACACTGAGGTAGACACATCTATGCACATACATAACGTGTAAAGCGCTGTGTATATGTGTGCAAAACATATATAAAAACATCAGTGAAATATAGACTTGCTGACAAGCAGTAATTGAAATATTGAAAATTGAGTATTGTTTCGATGTTAAACACTATTATGAAAACCCTTCTCTAGCACAACGATATATATAAGGGAAATCTGGACAGAAGCGTGTAATCCATATTTATTGTCTTTGGTCTCCTCGATTCTGCACTGGAGGTTAGTGCTAAAATGTTTGATGAGCTAAGCTGTCAATTAATCACCATCTAGTTATCTGTAAACTCAGGATAACTAAAATCAAGGAAATCTAGAAATTGACAAGTACAACCTACAGTAGAAAGGAAGAACCGCTGACTGACTGCTGTTGAGGTGTCAACCAGGTATGCGGATGATATTGCATCCAAATCCAGAGAACACCCTGAACAGACTGAGGAACTTGAAACTGAGTGCAGACTGTTCATCCCGCCTGTGTCCATTTCACCTATTACATTATGCAGATGAAAACGGCTCTGTGTGGCTCTAGGTGGCTAGAAGAATTCTTGGTCATTCAGATGTTTAAAGGTTTCAATCGGGTAATGAAAAAGGCTGACAAAGCTTGGCTTGGAAATAAAACTCTCTTCTTGCACTCCGAAACTTAAGAAAGGTCGGAACAGTGATAGTAAAGGCATTCAAGGCTAAGTAGTTAAGGAGGACCCTGGTGTTAAGCTGGAATCCTACTTTATATTACTAAATGAAATATTCTGGCAGACAATACACCGACTTCATATTTAGACATCCCCCTCCACATCTGCCATCAGGAACTTGCATGGGGCTCTGCTCCCTGAAGAGAGGTGTACCCTCACGAGTTAGAGAGAATAGTTTGTTGAACTTCTAAGTTTGGCCCGCTAAACATCTTCTGATGTATATGTGGTGCATGACGATGGTTGAAGTCAGTAGAGCAATTAAAGAACTTAAATGTGGCATGTCCTCTGGGGGCGATAAAATTCAGTCCGAGATGTTAAAAATCTTAAATAGAGAAGGTGTGTTCTGAGTGACTCGTTTCTTCGGGGTATCCTGGATATCTTAATAGGTACCAAAGCATTGCTGTCGGGAGTGATAATTCCAATTTTCAAAAAGGGTGAATAAAAAAGGGATTGCTCTAATTAAAGAGGAATCTCCTTGTTAAGCTGCTCATGTAAAGTCTATGCTAAATGGCTGGCAAATAGATAAAGGAGTATTGTTGAGTTCAAATTAGCTGGCGAACAGTGAGGCCTTCACTGCAGACATAGCATAGCCAGCCGACTAAATATTTACACTGCAGTAGGTCTTCGAGGAATCGTAGGAATGTTGCCTAGAAATGTATGGACCTCGAAATGTTAATGGTTAGACTTCCACGGAATGTGTTGTTAAAGTTTCTAAAAAGAGTATTCATTTGAGAACAGCGTGTTGCCTTGAATTTCATGCAAATGCCCTATTATTTGTGTTCTGATAAATGGAGATTAGTCGAATCCATTCAATGTGGAAGTCGGACTCTATTAAGCGTGCGTATTATCACCTCACATGTTCATAATCTTTATGAACATGATTGACATGTGCAGCTGGGCTGGATGTGATATCAAAACCGGTGAGTGTAGGATCAGTCGGCTGATATTGCAGACCACTTGCTGTTAAATATCTCGTCGGAAGGTACTCTCCAATATGCACAGGATAGGCTTGCAGTCGATTGCTCTCGGGCAGAAATGAATAAATCTGCGTAGTATGTTAAGCATGGGAATG
>OZ024742.1:89242487-89262487 GCA_964016885.1 Eledone cirrhosa | reverse complement strand
CACATTTTAATTTACTTGATTTCTGATTTTTCAATTTTTCAATATTTCAATCTTGATTTCTCTTTATTAATTTGTTATTTGTTTTCTGTTTTCTTCACTTTATCACCTTATATTTATTTTTAAGTTGAGATTGGTTATAACACAAACACATTTTATTTGATTATCTTATTCTTTTATTCGTTTACCATGTTGTTCCTCAAAGCAACCTATCCAACATATTTCTGACCTTGAGATTGGTTATAGCACACACACACTTTATCTTACTTTATTTGAATCTTCATTTTATTTTACACTTCTCCATATTCATTTTCATTACTTTTTCATTAATTTTTCATTTATTCTTTATTCTCTATTTATTATTTATTTTCTGTTTGCTTCATTTTATTGCCTTATATTTCTTCATATACATGGAAGAACCCACCCCCACCCATCACCACCACGGGAGATGGTGGCAGGAGGGATGAAAAAACACACACACAGATACTTCTAAATTGTCAGCAGCAGCAAGACATAAGGTGACCACAACACCAACAACACTACCAAAATAAGGGTAGAGGTCAGATGTACTTAACAATAGCAAACACAAACACTACAGTGCGCCTCACCCCAGAAAGAATTTCTATAGACTTCTGACTGAGGAATGCTCTCAAAACTGACCAATGGGAAGTTTGACATTTTTTTGTTATTTTGTTCCTTTACCATCTTATTCCTTCTACCACTTTATCAATTTTTTTAGCTAACTCCAACAATAACAATACTACCAACACAATAATTGAGGTCAGATGTACTTAACAATAACAAGAACAACAACTACAGATTGGCTTGCCTCAGAACGATTTTCTATAGACTTTTGAATGAGGAATGTTCTAACAACTGACCAATGAGAGGAGAAGAGGCCCTTTGACACTGAAATTCGTTTGTTTGAATTCATATGATTCCAGTTCCTCAGTGAAATAACAACCCAACCAGGAACTGGGGATATCAGAGTATTGACAAAGTTATACACCCCAACAACATATGTACTTGTCTATACCACACTAATTTGGACTGCCTGAAGAGGTCACAGCCAAAGATGGCGGTCACCGAAATATATATAGCGGTAATAAACGAAGCTAAATTTTAAACATTTGACTTATTGATTTTATTTTATTTTACATTACTCTGGAGTAACCAAACTAACCTGCGCACTTCGTCGAGTGTTCCAATCTGCATACTGAGGTGTTGGTATACAACCAACATATACTCAATATATATATATATATATAAGTATGTATACGTACATACATATATGTATACAGACGTACAGTAGTATGTATATATATATACATACATGCAGACATATATATATGTACGTATGGACTCACCGAACATTTATTATAATGCTCGGTGTTTTTGTAGACAAACATCCCGAATTAAGCCGTACAGTGTCTAGCAACCATCGTTGCTCATTTGTTCAACACTGACAAAGGAACGCTGTACTAGTTTCAAGCTTATTAGCTATCGTCAGCAACGTATACCTTCCTGCCAGATAATTGAACGTCTGAAAGTATATACTTTCCTTATGCATATTAACGGCTGAGCAGTCTAATTTGCATATCGAGTAAGTTAATCGGCCGGGGCACCGAAAACGATAAACGGAAAAAATGAAATGAAATTTCATTTCTCACTCTTAGTACGGCTGTTACTTAAATATAAGTATGTATACGTACATACATATATGTATACAGACGTACAGTAGTATGTATATATACATACATGCACACATATATATATGTACGTATGGATTCACCGAACATTTATTATAATGCTCGGTGTGTTTGTAAACAAACATACCAAATTAAGCCGTACAGTGTCTAGCAACCATCGTTGCTCATTTTTTCAACACTGACAAAGGAACGCTGTACTAGTTTCAAGCTTATTAGCTATCGTCAGCAACGTATACCTTCCTGCCAGATGATTGAATCCATACGTACATATATATATGTGTGCATATAAATATATACATATATAAATATATATGTACGTCTGTATACATATATGTATGTACGTGTACATACTTATATTTAAGTAACAGCCGTACTAAGAGTGAGAAATAAAATTTCGTTACATTTTTCCGTTTATCATTTTCGGTGCCCCGGCCGATTAACTCACTCGATATGCAAATTAGGCTGCTCAGCCGTTAATATGCATAAGGAAAGTATATACTTTCAGACGTTCAATCATCTGCCAGGAAGGTATACGTTGCTGACGATAGCTAATAAGCTTGAAACTAGTACAGCGTTCCTTTGTCAGTGTTGAACAAATGAGCAACAATGGTTGCTAGACACTGTACGGCTTAATTCGGGATGTGTGGGTACGTCTGTATACATATATGTATGTACGTATACATACTTATATATAAGTAACAGCCGTACTAAGAGTGAGAAATGATATTTCGTTTCATTTTTTCCGTTTATATATATATGTATATATATATATGTCAACTAGTAATTGATTGACATATATATATATATATATATATAAAATAAACATATGAAACAATCACAGGGGATAATCTGTAAAAGTGTGTATGTATGCTTACACACTTTTACAGATTATCCCCTGTGATTGTTTCATATGTTTTTTTTAGATATATTTATATGTCAATCAATTTCTAGTTGATATAAAATTCTCGGATCTATTTATTGGAATCTTGGAGCATATTTCACAGTGGATATGGTGCATGTCTCTCTGACATGACACCTTTAATTTAATTTAAATTTTGTATATATATATATATATATATATATATATATATATATAAATGGAAATGAATGAAATGAAATTTCATTTCTCACTCTTAGTACGGCTGATACTTAAATATAAGTATATATGTATACATATATGTATACATATAGTATGTACAGTAGTATGTATATATATATACATACATGCACACATATATATATGTACGTATGAGTTTACCGAACATTTATTATAATGTTCGGTTTGTTTGTAAACAAACAGCCCGAATTAAGCAGTACAAACAAACCGAACATTATAATATATGTTCGGTAAATCCATACGTACATATATATATGTGTGCATGTATGTATATATATACATTCTACTGTACGTCTGTATACATATAAGTATGTACGTATACATACTTATATTTAAGTATCAGCCGTACTAAAAGTGAGATATGAAATTTCATTTAATTCTTTTTGTAGTATTATCTCTTTCCTTTCTCACTCGCTTTACTTTCCTGACCTATTATTTTATTTTGGTGAGTGTGTTAGTTTTTTCGTTGTTGTGGCAGCGTGGGTGTAGGTAACTACTTTTAGTGTGTGTAAGTGTGTAGTTGAGGTTATTTTGTATGGGTGTCGCGTCCTTCCCCCTGCTTATGTGGTGGGAGTTGTGACAGCACTACGTGCATGTGCGTTCTGCTTAAGTGTGGTACATACATCTATGTATTCTTCTTAGTAGTGATGTTAAGTATCAGCCGTACTAAAAGTGAGATATGAAATTTCATTTAATTCTTTTTGTAGTATTATCTCTTTCCCTTCTCACTCGCTTTACTTTCCTGACCTATTATTTTATTTTGGTGAGTGTGTTAGTTTTTTCGTTGTTGTGGCAGCGTGGGTGTAGGTAACTACTTTTAGTGTGTGTAAGTGTGTAGTTGAGGTTATTTTGTATGGGTGTCGCGTCCTTCTCCCTGCTTATGTGGTGGGAGTTGTGACAGCACTACGTGCATGTGCGTTCTGCTTAAGTGTGGTACATACATCTATGTATTCTTCTTAGTAGTGATGTTGCTGTGTTAGCATTGAGCCAATGATGGATGCACAAACACAGTATCACGAAAATTAGGCCCACCACATACACCAAGCTACCAGCCCACACGCACGCAAGTACACCCGCACATCCAATACACACATTCGCAGACCCCCAAATCAGGCAAATCTACGCGAGCATGCTACACACGCACTTACTTAATCGCCTTTCGACGCACCCTCGAGCACAAGAGCAAATAATGTCTCCTTGACAAAACCCTGCACGTCCGTTTTCATTTTGTGGGTATTGTCTGCGGGCCCTGTATAACCTTTGAATATATTCATTTTGTTCTGCATGATGTTGGGCGCGCTTTGGTAGATAGCTAGTAGGTGTGCCAAGGACGTGGTGGAGATTTTGGACTCGGATCGAGCGAGCAGGAAGTAGGCACAAGTGCTTACTCCTGTGGCTAGTTGCCTGTGTATCGCGCCGGTGGGGTGTGGGACATGGGTAACTCTTGTAAATCCTGTATTTGCAGGAAATGATGAGTTCGCTTTCTTTGTTGTGCAGTCGTTCCTCGGGGAACAAAGTTTGTAAAGTTTCCTAAGAGAAGAGTTTACATGATAGTTGTCTCCCGATGTACGGGCTTGTCCTACATTAAGAAACTCCATTACACTTAGAAAGTCTTCTTGTTATCGCGTAGGTCCCATATCTGTCGGGATAGTGTGGTAGCGTTTCTAAGGGCCGGGTTTCTAAGACTTTGTTGGTGCTGGAAGAATTAAATTTTAGTAGTTACGATTATGTAGGCATTGTTAGATTTGTCCGTTATTACGTTATATTTATATACCAAATTCTTTCATAGCTTTTGGTGTTGAGTGGGAATTTGGGGGGGGGGGGGGGCGTTGCTGTTTTATTGTCTGTTTGGTATAACGTCTTTGTCTGACTGTGTTTTGCTAGAGTTGATTCTGTTTATTTTGGAGAAAGCAATGTGTTGTGCTGAACGATAGCTTGACTGAGCTTTTGTTGAAGATTTTGTTGTAAAGTTGGTGCAGGGGGAAGTGTTTATTCAGTAGTTTGAAGAATGCGATGTGGCAACCTTGGCTTAGTGGTCATGATTAAACAAGGTAATCTCAGGGTGTTGTGGCGTCTGCCGGGTCCTCGGTTGGTGGTGATGGGGATAGTAGCTAAGTCCCTCACTGAATCTTCAAGGTGGCATTGTAGTGCAGTCCGTGTTCCTAAAGAAATGTTCTCCTAAGTGGATAGGCGTATGATTCGGAGGAATATGTTTTTGACCAGATATTTGGTAATGGCCCTTGGAGTTTCGTTAGGTTTCCGGAATGGATAGTATAGTTGGTTCTACAATTTGAGGGTTACGCCGAAGAAGTTGGTACATGTATGGGATGTTCATATTGTTATGTTAAAACTGATATCCTGGGAGAATCGAATCAGGTGTTTTCGTATCGTTGAGTCTGTCTCTCCTATGCTAACGTCGAAAGGGGCATTTGGAGACCTCTTTATTAAGGTGGAATTATCGTGTAAGGATGATGTTGTCCTGATCTTTGATTGGTATAATTGTCCAGACATATTATATAGCAGCCTCCAGGAGAGGATGTCTTCTGTGGGCGTAACAGTTTTGGACGTCGAATTGTAAGAAATTAGTGTTGGGCTTCACGTCTATGCTTTAGAACCAGTGCACAACTTTTTCTGTGTTAGTCCAGAAGCCTTGGTTGTTGTTTCTCTTTCGGTATGATCCTATCTAGGATTCTTTTACGGATCCTCCAGATGTCAGTCGTCGTCGGGTTGATGAGCCGGATAATTGGTTTTCTATCGAAGTCTGATTTATGGTCCTTAAATATAAATACGATTCCTGTGGGCTTAAAAATTCAGTTTTGTTTAGGATATTGAGGTTTGAAGTGATGGTGCGTCGTTCGTCGTTAATTTCCAAGATAATACGTGGATTGGGCTTTCTATATGTGGATGTCGGGCTGTGATTAACCTGTGTGTGGTACCTATCAGAAACAACATGAACATACACAGAGGACACACAGACCCATCAGACATAACACACACAGATCAAATGGAGTTGCGGGGTTTATATGGTACTACTGTGTGCTGTCGTGCTTGGGGATGTGTCGGTTCGTGCGAGTGTGCGTCGATCGACGAATACATGAGTGCGTGTGTGGTGCGCTCGCGTGAGTTGCTTGATTTTGGCTCGACTACATATACTGATAGTAGTAATCTACGTCCTAACAACCACAATAACAACAACACTAACACGTGACCCATGATAAAAAAAATATTACAATGAAGGAAAGTGAGACGCAGTATAGAGAGAACAGGAAGAGATGATACTTACTACCTTCAACTTGCCCCGAAACCAGATTCTCCCGACCTCGTTTTCGACATTTTAGTAGTTTCTTTCCTTCCTAAATGTTACTCATCTTCACCTATCGACCATCACATAGTGAACACACAACCACGCAAATCCACACAAACGCACGCACGCACACACACACACACACACACACACACACACACACACACACACACACACATACACACACACACACACACACACACACACACGCACACACACACACACACACACACACCATCAAGAGGGTGTATATATCACATACATGAAAGCGCGAGGAAGGGGGCTGCACATGGATACAGACATCGCGACAGATCCTTCACGACTAGGTGATTATCGGCAAGAGATTCTCCCTCCACCCCAATAGTTAACTCCGTAACCTTCACCCATCCTTCATCTACATCCTTTTCTCCTGTTGCTACACACATCTCCACTTCTGATGAAATAGCGTATGGATATAGCTTAAATTGAAAAACTAATTCATTTATCCTTTCACCATGGAATATTGCGTGTTCTCAGCCGTCGGCACTAACTTTTCACTAGACACACACACACGCACACACACACACACATATATATATATATATATATACATACACGCACACACACACACACACACACACATATATATATATACATACACGCACATATGTACACACACATACACACACACAAACATACATACATACGTACGTACGTATATTCTTTAGATCGGACAGAGGTTTTGAAGCCCACGTTCTCACGCTCCTAACTGAATACATGATTTTCGCGTGTTGACAAAAATCATAAATTACTAATTGAAAGGCTAATTAGTTAATTACCAGACAGATTTTATCTGTGAAAACATTAATTGTATATATTTATAGTAAATTGGAATTGTTTCAAATAATATTATCACGTTTTAAAACATATGAAAGCAATACAAATAAATATCCTTGGATTGAATTTTGAATAAGAATGAGTGAATTGTTTAAATAAACATCCTCACAAATGTGGGAGCTAATAAATCCGGAAAGTTCTAAGATCAAATGACATCTAGGTAAACAGTTGATTTAGAAATATATTATTGATATCGTTTTCTTATTTATAATCTCTTAATAGAAATATAAGATTTACAAATTTTAATTTACTAGCATCAAAGACACTGGAAAACGAACGATTCAATAGTTTTTCGACAAGCAATGCATTACCAATATTTGTGTTTACCAAGCAATTGATTGTTCTGTTAAACATTTAATATCATTCTGGATAAGATCGTGCAGATTGATTTCTAAAAATACTTAATTTCCCTAAAAATAGCAGTTGGATAAATTTACTCGATTCAGCTTCAGAAGAAAAAATCATTCCTTTGCAGAAATGACGGAGTTATTTTTCTATGTATGGAAATATGAGTGTGTGGAATACTTGTATACAATATATATAAGAAATTTAAGAGATATTTTGAAACGATCTTTAACAATAATGTGTGGTTTTAATGATGGTTTCGAATTTAGGCAAAAATCCAACAATGTTTTCGGGAGGAGAGAGGGCCAATAATATCGATCCAGTTCTTGTCTGGTAATACTATTTTGCAAATCCTTTTGGCTATGTTGAAAGGGATATTCATTCTAGTGTGTCTCGGGTGGCTTGAGTTGACTAGAAGATATTGCTTGGAGTTCATGGGCATGTAGTTATTGTTTGTTTCTATTCTGTTATTAGTTATTTTAATAGGATGTCAACACACAACCTCTTAAACAATGAGCTCATCGACACCATCCTCCAGAAATTTCCTTTTCTAAAAAAGGATCATAGGATGAACGAAATCCTTCAAACGCACAACATCATAAAGAGCAAAAGACAACCCAAGTCAATGAAAAATAACCTAACACAGACCAAAATTCACACCTACCATAACAATGAAACCAACAGTTAAAACATGCGTAAGACCCAAATGTGGTATATGCGTCAAACTAATAGAAGGATCGGAGTTCTGTTTCAAACAGGGTCAATGCTTTACGGTGAAAAACTATTTCAGTTGTGCATAAGAAAAGCTGTTATATATATTAACTTCTTCTTCTTCTTCTTCTTCTTCTTCTTCTTCTTCTTCTTCTTCTTCTTCTTCTTCTTCTTCTTCTTCTTCTTCTTCTTCTTCTTCTTCTTCTTCTTCTTCTTCTTCTTCTTCTTCTTCTTCTTCTTCTTCTTCTTCTTCTCCTCCTCCTCCTGCCATTTAAGTCAACACATATATATATATATATATATATATATGCATATAGGAAAATGTATGACCTCGACGGCAGAGCTCAAGCCGTTTCGACGGCTATTCTTGGACTGGAGTCCAGAAATAGCCGTCGAAACGGGTTCAGCTCTGCCGTCAGAGTCATACATTTTCCTATTACCCACTCTACTACCCTAAGTATTGAGTACTCTGGTGCGTTATGGTTCATCTGGCTCCTTACCACAACTCCTTCGTTATATATATATATATATGCTGCCTGTCTGTTTCGTTCCTTGTATCTCTACCACTTTTAGCAGTCTCCTCTCTGTTACCCTCTCCTCAACTTTCACTCACTCATTCTCTGTCACTACCTCTCCTCCTCCTCTTTCCTCCTCCTCCTTCAAGTTTGACCGGTGTGCAATTCTTTTCTCGCGCAGTCTTGACCGAGCTGGTAATCATTTTTTTTCTCTCTCTCTTTCGTCTTTGACTTCACAAAACTTGCGTTTACCGAATTCGTAGACCAGTTTTCGTTCTCTCTCTCTCTCTCTCTCCTTTTTCCCCCCTGTCGAACTTGGGCGAAATTATTTCCTTGCTCACATTTCTACCAGGTTCGATGGTCTTTCGTCTCTTGTTCACGATTTCACAGAGTTTATATTCATAGAGATCTGGGACTTGTCTATTTCTACTCACTTTCCGTTGCTATAACCCTTTTGTTGTTACTCTAATGTCCCCCTTTATTTACCTGTCCCAACGACTTTTTTTAGCCGTAGTTCGCACCAACCTGAGGCATATGGCCCTTAAAGCGATGAAATGCCGAGGACGGTTGGAGGGTCACTGATGAGGACTCACTTTTTCATATATATATATATATATATATATATTAATATATATATATAATTGGTGTTGGATGCTTAAAGCGTCCGTATGAGCACTTAATGCTCTCATAGAGCAGAATATGATATCACAGAAAAATTTCGTTTCGTCGTAACACTGATTCTCTTTTTTCTGTGATATATATATATATATATATATATATATAATTCAGCTAGTATTAGTATATATATGTATATATATATATATATATATATATATATATATATATATATATATATATATATATATATATATATATATATATACATATATATATATATACTATCTGAATTACCCGGCGCTGTCTGGGTTACTGCTGTTCTTATTCAGATTAATAAATAATAAATATGAAGATATGATTTTTTTTCTCATAATTATTTCAAAATATCTATATTTAATTTTTAAAATATCAAAATTGTAATGATAATATAATTTAGAAATGAAAATCTGTCAATCTTGAAGCACCTTAGGGTAAACAATATTCATTGTGTAATTTTTTGTTGCTATTGAAGAAATTGTTGCTACTCACTCACACAGATACACTCTCATATACATATTCTAAGGCAGACACACACAGACATACATTCACGCAGACACACGCATAACCTTTCACCTCATTTTTGGTCAGTTGCTACATATATGTAGTGTGTGTGTGTATTTAATTACTACCTAATGAACGCGCACACACACACACTCATAGATATACATATTCTACATATTCATATACAAAATTTGACAAAGGCGTGTCGTTTTCTATTGTTTTAATGCAAATGAAAATAGAAATTATCACACATACACTCACACACATACACTCACACATACACTCACACACATACACTCACACATACACTCACACACATACACTCTCACATACATATCCTAAGACAGACAAACATTCACGCACAGCTACACTCTCGCATACATATACTAAGACAGACACTCACAGACATACACTCACGCACATCTGTCTGTCATCATATGTGTATCTGTATGTGTAGATGTGTGTTTGTTTATTTCTTTGTGTGTGTAGATAATGTGTATGCAACTTACTAAGGCTATACTGAGGCCTAACGTTAAAATAAAAATTATCACACATACACTCACACACACATACACTCTCACATACACTCACATACATATACTAAGACTGACACACACAGACATACATTCACGCACACATGTCTCTCATCACATATGTATCTGTATGTGTAGATATTGATGTCGATACTTTTTTAAATTTCGTTTTTCTCACACAGATAAAAACTCGAAAAATCGGTTAGTCCAATATAATGTTTGGTACATGAGGTATAGTTGTTCCAAATTTGAAGGAAATCGGTCGCAAACTGTAAGCGTTATAACGATTCGGATTTTTTCGATTCGTTTTATCTAGTCCACGGGGTGCACTAAACAAAATGTTGACTACAAAATAAAGTCGGGTACATAATGCATGATTGTTCCAAATTTGAAGGAAATAGGATGTAAACTGTAGAAATTATTGACAAAAATGATTTTTTAAAGTTGGTTTTCCTCTTATACACAATTGAAAAATGTAATGAGTTCGTACAAAAAGGTGAATCCCGGCGTTGCTCGAGATTGGTAGGAAAAACCCAAATGAGAAGAAGTGCTAGGATGGAATAAATAAGTAGCCATCGAGTCACCTATTATATTTATTACGTACAGATAACAACGAATTAGTAGTAACTGAACAGAAAACATTTTGTAGTATCGCGTTTGAAAATGACTTGGTCTTACTCTTTTCACTGTCTCGTCGTATGTTAACCATTGGAGCATCTTTTATCTGACGGCTTTTACGAAAGACAAATGAAACTGATTTTGGTTAGCAAGGGAAATAAGAAATAATCAGCGTTGTGCGCCTCGTATTTTTGATTATAACACCTCGTTGTAAACAAAGTTCTTTGTTTTTCCGCGTCGTGCAAATGCGAAAAGGTTTCCTCTGCTTCTCACTCGGGAACACCCAACGTACAATTGTCCGTATGAGAAACATGTCTCATCCAAGAGAAGTGCAGCCACAGACAGGCTCTGACATTGGGACTTGTTAATGGACATTGCAAAGCTGACACGAATTGGAAATTGCAGACGTCTGAATGAAAAGGGAAATTCCGCCCCTGATAGAATGCGAGGGATTCCTGGAATGAAGACGTCATCACCTTTTTCACATCCGGAAAGAATTGTTGCCTCGATAACATGAGACATCATTTTCTTTACCACCAGTCGTGTCCCATTGCACAGACTTGGCGAATCTAGATTTCTAAGCAGCATTACAGGAGTTCCAACTTTAAGTCCTAATATGTGGGGAGGTAGTCCGGGAGGCTCCAATGAATTGAGAAATTCTGGAGGATAGTTCTCCACTTCCTTGTGATCGGTGATGTGATTGTGTCGACAGACTTGTAAGTGTGAAGATTTCCTGTAATAGACAACATTAACTGTTCGTTGAGTTTATTAACAGCGATGTTTTTTGGAGCCATTATTGCTCTTTCTCACAGCCAATTGTGATTTTGGTAATTTTCTGTCAAGTTCGGAAACACTTGGTCTTTCAGCTCCTCCACAGAATTAACAATGGTACAACATCATGGCCAGGCGCCCATTTCTCCAGCAAAAGTTATTCCTGTCCCACCAGTTGCATCCAGGAAGACAATACATCCTTTCCGGTGGCGCACTGGGAGAACTGGGATGGGGCACTTGCTCTGGCGATCAGGGGGACCGTGTCTTTTTTTGTGCTTTCTGCTCGAGTGACCCTCGAATATATCTCTAGTGGAGAATTTGTTTTTGTTTAGATTTTTTATGGGTTTCTTTGATTTCGTTATATCAAATTTTAAACGCAAAAATGCACAATGAATCGTCCTGTGCCGGCACTAATATTTTCCTAATGTGAGCCATATATGGCTAAAAAAGAGACTCTTATTATTTTTTATTATTTTTTTTTTGCGCATCATTACTGCTTTACCGAGCACAGCTCTGTACGCCTTGTTCTTTCGTATTGATAGTTATTTTCGTAATATGTGTGCAGTGCCTAGTAGTGCTATTTTTATATGCTGTATATAATTGTAAGTCCTGTGGTTTTGGTTATGCATTTGTCTGTGTGTGTTTTTATCATTCCCAAAGCCCCCTATAGGTATTGTTTCAGTTTTCATTTTCCACATTCGAGTTATTTCTATCTCTATATCTTTATATTTGGAGAGTTTCTTCACTTCTTTGGAAGATATATTTTCTGTGGGGATTGATACATATATTAAAAGGCTTTTTTCTTTTCTTTGTGGTCCTTGACTATAATATCTAGTCTGTTCACTTTGAGCTTTCTGTCTGTATGTATTGGCATATCCCAGAGAATAGTTGCTTTTTCATTCTCTAACACTTTTTCTTGTGTGAGTTTGTCCCATCATTTTTCTGTTGGTATTTCATAATGCTTGCATAACTTCCAGTGTACGAAGGTTCCAACTCTATCCTGCTGTGGATATATATCTTTTTGGCTAGAGCTGGGCATCCAGAAACAATGTGGTTCATTGTTTCTTACTTATCTCCCCATTTTCGACGACTATCAGATCTTTGCATCTGTTAGAAGCCTGGGAATGGGAAGGTGGGGTGGAATTGCTGTTTAGGAAAGGACTGGATCTCGAGGTAAGGTCGATCTTCCGGGACCCGGACGGTAGGTTGGTGGACTTGGATGTGAGCAGTAGCGAAGGTGGTGCCTTTAGACTGCTGGCCGTCTACGCCCCTACAGGGGCCGGGCGACCGGACTCCTTTAGGCGCCTGGAAACCTTTCTGGGTACGTCTCGCCCTTTACTGTTAGCGGGGGACTGGAATGGCATCTTAGACGCACGCTGGGATTGTGTGGGAGTAGTTGATAGAGGAGGGGGGGGGGGTTGCAAAAGCCTCAAGCACCTAATCAGCCAGTTCCAACTGTCTGACAGGTATCGACTAGATTTCCCCAATACGCCAGTATGGACATGGACCAACCGCATGGATCATCTAGATCGTATATAGACAGGATCTTCATAAGGAAAATAAATAGAAATAGTGTAGACTGCCCACTTTTTAAAACGGTCGCCTATTCAGATCACAAATTTGTGATCTGTATGGTTGACCTAGATAAAACGCGTAGGTTGGGATCGGGTTACTGGAAGCTGAACATGTAATTTCCAGCACGTAAGGCTTACAGGGACTGAATCAACAATTTAGTTAAGCAAAAGTTGACAGATGGTGTGTGTGTGTGGGGGGGGGGGGGGGGGGGGGGGCTCAAAAGAGAGATTAGAGAAACTTCGCTAGAGTTCAGCAAAGAACTAGCGTTAGAGTAAAATAGAAAGGAGGGGGAGCTGGTACATAACTGAGACGAGGCTATTTGTAGTGGCATTTCAACTGACGTGCTAGCGGCGAGAATGGCATTAGACCATTTCTTCAATGCGAAACTCGAAGGTTGCATTGTCAGAGCTAAGGCGCGTGCGCTGAGAAACGAGGAAATCAAAGCTGTTCGATGGGCCCCCATGGCGGAGGCGCAGCGTAGTAATAAAACCACAATTCGGTCTTTGGCGGACCGAGACCGACACGAGATAAGCGATTCCAAGTGGATGCGTGAGGCCTTTCGCCAGCACTTTGCTCGGTTGTTCGGGGAGAGTGGCGAGTCAGAGAGAGTAGCAGATTTCAGTCCCTATCTTGACGGCTTGCCGCGCATCTCGACGGTCGACGCTGAGCGCTGCCAAAGGCCGACTACTTCAGCCGAAATTCAGGACGCACTTGTCGGCTGCATGAAGCGCAAGTTACCCGGTTTGGATGGCCTGCCCTACGAGCTTTACGTAAATATGCCAGACTTTTTCTCCGATCTCCTCGAAGCACTCTACTGCAACTGGCAGCAGAATGGGAGTAATCCCAGATCTGTGAGAATGGGAGTGGTGACGCTGATAAGGAAAGACGAGAACAAGAGGGATACATTAGACAACTTCAGGCCCATAACTCTGTTCAACACAGAGTTTAAGATTTTGGCCAAGGTGTTAGCAAAGAGAGTGGCGCTTGTCGTCGAGGATTTGGTTGGGGAGGCGCAAACATGCGCAATCCCACCCAGGTCCATACACGACAATCTCCACCTCATGCGAAACATCATAGAGAGGGTAGGGTGTAAACCTGGCTTCGGTGGGGCATTGATCAATTTAGATCAATCGAAAGCATTCGATAGGGTCGACCATCGGTATCTAGAGTTTGTCCTCAAAGCGGCTGGCTTCGGCCCTGTCTTCAGAAGCTGGATCGCTGCAATGCACAGCGGCACACGCTCGGTGGTCAAGGTTAATGGCCACCTCTCGGAACCATTTCAGCTCTCCTGATCGGTCCGTCAAGGGTGCCCTCTCTCTTCCCTTCTGTACGTATATACTCTAGAGCCTTTACTGCGGAAGCTGGAGCTCTTGCAGGGCATCCCGCTCGAACCGGGACGTGGAAAGGCGGTGTCGGCTTATGCGGACGACATCACCGTGATGGTTCGGACACCTCAGAAATCGAGGTGGTCGGCACCTTATTGAAGGAATATGAAAGGTTGACAGGAGCCAAACTTAACCGGGAAAAGTCGGTGGGCTTGCAGCTCGGAACCTAGAGAGGCAAGCCTATGCCGTCCAACAGGGTCGTGGGGCGCTGGACGGACGGACCGGTAAAGTTGCTTGTAGTTTGGTTTGGACCAGACCTGCAGGTGGAAAAGAATTAGGACGAAATAACGAGCAGAGTAGCCAGTCTCACCCAAAAATGGGCTGGGAGGAAGCTATCACTGAAAGGTCGCGCGGAGGTGGCGAATGCGTACATCGCATCCGTTATCTACTACCGCCTGACCATCGTGCCTTGCCCTCGTCCGTGCCTCATCAAGTTGGAACGGCTCCTCTTCAAATTCTTGTGGAGGGGACAAGTTCCGTTGGTGAGGCGGTCCATCTGATGCCAGCACTCTCTATGCGGAGGGCTGGGCATGCCGTCGCTAATGATGCGCAGACATGCGTTGAGGCTGCGACATCTCCAGATATTCTGCCTAAACGGTGAACAGGTGTGGTCGCCGTTTATCAGATGGGCCTTTTCGCAGCTCGTTTCTTTGACTGAGCTGCAGTCCTGGGTCAAGTAGAGACCGAGATTGGGTGACTGGCACCTGGAATGTTGCCAGGCACTCACTGCCCTCTACCAAGCGGCAATGCGATCAGTGGAACTTCCACTCTCGAGTTCTATAGAGGATTAGTGGTGGGCAAGTGCGATGACGCACTCGGAGAAGCTTTGGGCCTCGACGAAGTCGAACTGACCAGAGGACCGGAGAAGTTTCGAGCCGGGGACGATGGACAATTTCCAGAATCCCTCGCTTGTCAGTGCTACCGGGAGGCACTGCCGGTTGGGGATAAACTCTAAAGGCACGGAAGTGCTGTCTGACGGACCTGCCCAAGATACGCACAAAACGTCGAAACCGTTCTGCACGCACTTGTCCAATGATCGTGCATTACTGACTTGTGGAGTTATGTCGAACAGCTACTGTCGCGTGTGGAACGATCCGGCTATCGGCTGAGTCCATAGTGAAGATTGAACCGCCGCCTTCCTTAGGTTAGGAAGAGCAGGAAATGTTCCTCTGTCTGGTGGCCGTTGTGAAAGAGGTTATATGATGGACCAGATTAAAAGGACTGAAGACAGACACTTTTCTATTCGGCCAATCCCTCATCAACTTCTTCAAGTTTCACCTGGAAAGGAAGGTGAGGGTGGAGGAGAGAGAAGTGCTGCCCCCCAGTAAATTTGCTAAAAGGTGGATGAATGTGGCGAGAATGGCCCGTGTGAATGGGCCTACTCTGACCATGCGCCTATAGGCTAGCTAACTTGAGGAGAGGGGTGCTCTCCCTGGGTGCCCTAGAAGCGCAGGGTGGTTCAGGTTTGGTGGGGTACCTGAGTCACCCCAGGGTCGTCCACCCACTATCGGGGAATTTATTTTGTTATATTTATGCATAGTTATTTTATATTTTTATATCTTCATTGTTAAATTAGCCTTGCCATTGTGCACTTTTACTCGACCTTATTGTAAATCCCCACTGTCCCTGTCTTTGTATTGTCCCCTACATGTCGGCCCTTGTGGCTAATAAATGAAATCATTATTATTATTATGGCGGTGGATTGGCAGTATCGGTGGAGGGTCGGACGCCATGCTTTCCAGCATAGTTACGTCCCTTTACGATCTGAGTTCAAATCCCGCCGAGGTTGACATTGCCTTTCATCCTTACGGGGTCGATAAAATAAAGTACCAGTAGTGCACTGGGTAATTGCTGGCCTTGTGCCTAAAGTAGAAACAATTATTATTATTATGATTTGGAAATCCTGAAGTAACACGTCGTGCGAAGCAACACCGCCCCTACCTCAACAACAATTACGAACAACACCACCACATTAGACAGTATCCCCTACAGCAACACCACCACCACCACCACCACCACCTCCACAACAACAACAACAACAACAACAACAATAACAACAACAACAACAACAACAACATTGAGAACAATAATATGAACAAAAGTGTCAACACCAACAATATTGAGAACTCTAATATGAACAAAAATGACATCACCAACAATAGCAGCAACAACGGCAACAACACCGCTAACAACAGCAACAACGACATCACCAATAACAACACGAATAACAACAACACTATCAGCAACAGGAAATAATAGGACCAAAAAGAACGACAACAACAAAAATAGCAACAAAAGGAGTACTTTCGCAGCCACAGCGGTAAAGAGTCAAACGCTTTTCAATTTCGACATAACAGAAAAAGAGGAACTTTTGAAAAAATTATAATGAGAGAAAAGACCTGGGCCAGTTAAACGTCCCGGTAGAGGTAATCGGAGTAAAACGGAGGAGAACGTTAAATATCGATGCTTTTCAGTGAAATCTCAAAAAGCCGAGACAATCTGAGGAAGAGAGGTTGTGGTGGCACAGAAATGCATCAACAATACTCGGAAACAAAGTGGTATAATTTGTGGATAACAACCAAAATACAAATGTGAATAAATACTACAACAAATGTGAATAAATACTACCACCTCCAACAAGTCCACAACAACCCAATAGCAACAGCAGTAGCAAGAAAAAAAACAACAAACCACTGGAAATAAAATATATGCAATTAATTCCCCACAGTTGAAATTGTTGATACCACCGCAGCCATCACAGGACTGTGAAAACAATAACAACACAACCAAAAATAACAACACAAATACCAACACCACAAACACCGCTCCAATGACAGGGAATATATTAGAAACAAACTGCATAAATATCAGTAACATGGCAACCACCACATAAACAACTATAATAACCATGATAATACATATGTAGAAACGGCTGCAAAAGCAACATAACTTTTCAGCATGAATATTTAATGCCCGACATGAAACATATCGCAAGAGTATAGTTGTTTGCGGGAATTTTAGTGCTTTTAAGTGTAAATTCATAGCCGTCAAACACTCCCTTTCGAAGCGTCAAATATATTCTTTTGCCTTCCTATTTAGGGAGACAAAGAGTAACGGTCTGGTGTCCCGGTACCCCACCCGAAGAGCATATCTGCGTGGCTCTGGTCGTTAGTAGTAAATTCCTAGAAGACGAGAAGAACACTGGTCTGGGATCAGATTGGAGATACTCCTCCACATAAAAGCAAATAAAATGGACAGAATCCCAGAAATTCACTTTCCAGCTGGGGGTGAGTTACATATTATAGTTAAGAGCTAAAGGCCTCATTCACAGATTGTGCTTTCGATTGGACAGAGGTTTTGAAGCCCACGTTCTCACGCGCCTAACTTAATACACGATTTTCGGGTGTTGACAAAAATCATAAATTACTAATTGAAATGCTAATTAGTTAATTACCAGACAGATTTTATCTGTGAAAACATTAATTGTATATATTTATAGTAAATTGGAATTGTTTCAAATAATATTATCACGTTTTAAAACACATGAAAGCACTTCAAATAAATGTCCTTGGATTGAATTTTGAATAAGAATGAGTGAATTGTTTGAAAAAAACATTGTCACAAATGAGGGATAGATTAAGTCTGTAAAGTTCTAAGATCAAATGACATCTAGGTAAACAGCTGTTTTAGAAATATATTATTGATATTGTTTTGTTCTTTTTAATCTCTTAATAAAAATATAAGATTTACAAATTTTAATCTACTACCATCAAAGACACTGGAAAACGAGTAATTCAATAGTCTTTCGACAAGAAATTCATTTCCAAGCAATTGATTGTTCTATGCAAGCAATTGATTGTTCTATTAAGCATTTAATATCATTCTGGATAAGATCGTACAAATTAATTCATAGAAATACGGAAATTCCCTTAAATTAGCAGTTCCATAACGTTACTAGAAAAAATAATTCCTTTGCAGAAATGATGGAGTCATTTTTCTATGTATGGAAATATGTGTGTGTGGAATACTTGTGGAATTATATGTATAAGAAATTTAAGAGAAAACCAATAATATCGATTCCAGTTCTTGTCTGGTAATATATTTTATCAGATTGCTTGGAGTTCATGGGCATATAGTTATTGTCTGTTTCTATTCTGTTATTAGTTATCTCAATAAGGATGTCAACACACAACCTCTTAAACAATGAGCTCTTCGACACTATCCTCCAGAACTTTCCTTTTCTAAAAAAGGATCATAGAATGAACCAAATCCTTCAAACGCACATCATAAAGAGCAAACGACAACCCAAGTCAATGAAAAATAACCTAACACAGACCAAAATTCACACCTACCATAACAACGAAACCAACAGTTAAAACATGCGTAAGACCCAAATGTGGTATATGCGTCAAACTAATAGAAGGATCGGAGTTCTGTTTCAAACAGGGTCAATGCTTTACTGTGAAAAGCTATTTTAGATGTGCATCAGAAAAGCTGTTATATATATTAACTTGCTCAGGCTGTCCAGAGCTGTACATAGAACAAACTAAAATCAGGCTTCGTCTGCATATGACCGTTCATAGATCCCAAATTAATATACAGGAGTACATAAAAATAACACTGAGTGAACACATTGGAATCTGCGCCGCTAATGAACTACTCAACTTCAGAATGTTTCCCCTCTATGAATTTAAAGACAACGCTAACCTCAATCAGCGCATTAAAAAACAATCATACTTTATCACAAAATACGAACACCGTTTAAATACATCCACCACATATGACACTGCTACAGACACCCAACTCTAAGAATGATAGTATTTCCTACGGAAATATTAAGAAAGATAAATATATTTAAAACAATTACTACTTCAGGTCAATTTTAGAACACTCTACCATTAAGGTCGATTCCACGGACAGATTCTACTACTCTCTCTCTCTCTCTCTCTCTCTCTCTATATATATATATATATATATATATATATATATATAAAATAGACTGTGTGTGTGTGTGTGTGTCTGTTTCCGCGTAACCTCTACAGCTTCCAACCGATTTTCTTCAAATTTAGTACAAACATGCGTTATACTCCTGACCTTCGTAGGAAGTCATCACATTTTCAGATTTTTGTCTACTGCGCCCTCTATAAGAGAAAACAAGACTAAAAAGAAATATTTTTGTCAATAACTTTCACAATTTACATCTTTTTATCCATATACTACTTACAGACTGTATTAACACATGCATTATGTTCCCGACTTTATTTCATCGGCTTAGACTATAGATCAAAGTATATCAGTTGAAGTTTTAAAAATAAGACATTTTACAGCCTTTCATTTTACAAAACAAAGAAAAATTGATACTATTTGAAATTAATCATTGTTAAAC
>OZ024742.1:89170856-89242287 GCA_964016885.1 Eledone cirrhosa | reverse complement strand
TGTGTGTGTGTGTGCGTGTGAAGTTTTTCCTGTGATTCAACCAATAAACACGGCAGTTTACCGACTCAAATCAAATCATTTTTATCAATAACTTTTACACCTTACAGCTGATTTCCTTCAAATTTGGAACTGTTTGAAAGACAATGTGTGCACCAAAGGGTTTCCCAGGAGTTCCTTATAGGAGCAGCAGTAGCAAGAAGAAAAACAACAACAAAGCACTGGAAATAAAATATATGCAATTAATTCCCCACAGTTGAAATTGTTGATACCACCGCAGCCATCACAGGACTGTGAAAACAATAACAACACAACCAAAAATAACAACACAAATACCAACACCACAAACACCGCTCCAATGACAGGGAATATATTAGAAACAAACTGCATAAATCAGTAACATGGCAACCACCACATAAACAACTATAATAACCATGATAATACATATGTTGAAACGGCTGCAAAAGCAACATAACTTTTCAGCATGAATATTTAATGCCCGACATGAAACATATCGCAAGAGTATAGTTTTTTGCGGGCATTTCAGTGCTTTTAAGTGTAAATTCATAGCCGTCAAACACTCCCTTTCGAAGCGTCAAATATATGTTTTTGCCTTCCTATTTAGGGAGACGAAGAGTAACATTCTTGTCTTCCGGGACCCCATCTGAGGAGGATATCTGCGTGGTTCTTGTCAGCGGTAGTACATACCTAGAAGTAAATAGAAGACGAGGAGAACACTGGTCTGCGATCAGATTGGAGGTACTCCTCCACGTAAAAGCAAATAAAATGGACAGAATCCCAGAAATTCACCTTCCAGTTGGGAGTGAGTTTCATATTATAGTTAAGAGCTAAAAGCCTCGTTCACGTATTATTGGTGAGACTGGATACTTCACAGCTTACTGGTGACAGGGAAGCAAAGAACCCCCGTTGTTGTGAAAACGAAAGACTCAATTACAGCTGAGGTATCAAACCTAGGAGCAGCAGTGAAACTAAAAACATTGCCAAGAGAATCAAACACTGAAGTAACAGAACCAGCATTATCATCAGCAACACCAGCAACACCAACAAAATCAACAACACCACAATCAGCAGTATCAGAAGCCACACCACCACCAAAGCAAGCAACAACAAAAAAAACAACAGGCATCATCACAGCCACCATAAGTGTTTCCCTAAATCTCTCACCTCCTCTTCCTCCCCTGTGATCTCTCTCTCTCTCTCTCTCTTGCCACCCCTTCTAAGGAAATAGGCACATAGATAGACAAACACACTTCCACTCCTATCGAAATCACATTTGTCAAACAGAGCCACTTCACAGACAAGGAAGGTAATACCAAAAACCAAGATGATATAAAAAAAAAATCAAAAAATACATTGTCATACGCCAACACCCACACCAAACAGACACATCTACAACAACACTAACTCTATCACCATCATAACCGTCAACATAACCACCACAAATACAAACTGCCACAGCTCCAACTAACACAAAACAACACAAACAACCTCATACACAAACGCACCAAATTTATACTAGTGAGGAGGGAAAACGAAGAACAGATGTCCCTCATAGGTCGAAGTGAGGATATTGAAACAGAAGGGAGATATTAATCGACCTGGAATGGGCGGAGGGGTGGGCTGTGCTGTTCAGGAACGGCCTTGATCTCGAGGTACGCACGAACTTCTTGGATCCGGTCAGTAAGTTAGTGATCTTCGATCTAGAATAATAGCAAAGGTGGTGCTTTTAGGCTAGTGTCCATTTATGTCCCCACTATGGCCGAATAACTTATTCCTTTAGGCGTCTGGAAGACTTTCTCCGAACCACCTCGGCCCATTCCTGTAAGAAAGGGAGTGGAATGAAACTCTTGAACGCACGCTGGGATTGTGCGAGAACAGCTAATAGAAGTGGGCTAGGTATGAAAAAGCCCTTTGAAACTAATCAGATGATTCCAATTTTCTGACAGGGACCGACAAGCTGTACCGAATGAACAAGTACGGACAAATAACAATTGTATAGGGTCAACTAAATCATATGATCTGCAAGATAGAACACGTACACCTATGTTTTTAACAATATTAAATTCTAACCTTGCGTGTCGAGAATCGGATGATAGTAGCTATTGAAACATGTAAGCATTTATAGTACTCAATTAACGCTATCCACATTTCTTATTCACACATCCTTGATTTATCCACACAATTATATTTCCTCGCATACAGCAGCGACATAGATATAAACTGTCAAACAGTTATAAGTATATTTTGCTTTTATTGCGAAGAGAATAACATATATTAGAAACATTATTGGTAAATACTTGTATGGATAATTCATTACTTTTGTAAATCACTTTTTACGTTCTTACCCAGAATTATTTTCGATGTTTTAAATAGAACGGTGACATGATATTTAAAATCAATTGTGAAAGGAAACGAGTGCCTTTATTTTAGCATACCTAAAGTTTGCAAATGTATATAGTAACAACATTTTTAAATTTCATATTTCTATTAGGAAATAGAAAAGAAAAAAAAACAAACAATCACAATTATATTAAAAAAATCAGGTTACAAAGGTTTCATTCCGTCTCAGCAATTTAATTACATGAGCTTTAAAATGTCAATGCATTTTTCAAATGTGACACACATTCCTACTTAAAATTCAGTGAAAAGTCATTCTCATTTCTATCAGATGTAATTAAACGTGATGTTATTTACCAACAGCCTTAGATTAACGTAAATGCTTACAAATAAAGTTTCTCACAGACCAAGGTATATATCTGTAAAACAATATTTCATAATGATATAATGCCAGCAGGATTTAGCAATTATGTCTACTTTCGTGAGAAATTCTCACATCTAATATAAAACAAAAGAAAAAAGGAAATGAGGTTAAATGGATAGATAGGTAAATATAACTTCACAAATTTATATCGAGACGATGATTAATTGTTTCTATTGTCATTTAATTTATATTGCGACGATGATGAAATATGTATATTACAATTAAAGATTTCCAAAACAGGATTCTGATATTGAGTCGACAATAGCACTGCCACCAAACTAAATGGTCTAATTATCTTCAGTTTTCTGATGTGGGAATATAAAAAAAGTATTCAACCACTTTTTTTTCTTATTCATTTCTTTAAAAATAACTCGTCATAATCAGGGGATATGGTGTATTAGGGGATTCGATAGAACATTGTAGTATTCCGTTATGATCCGTTAGATTCCTAGTTTAAATCCTGACTAGCTCTACTTTGTATTTCATCATTCAGGCTTCGACAAAACAGAGTCCAACACAAATATGCTTTTCACTGACTCTCTCTCTCTCTCTCTCTCTCTCTCTATATATATATATATATATATATATATATAATATATATATATATATGTATGTGTGTATATATATATATTAGACTTATATATATAATGTGATCTATATATATATATATATATATATTATAGATATATATATATATATATATATATTATATATATATATATATATAGAGTGAGAGAGAGAGAGAAAGAGAAAGAGAGAAGAGAGAAGAGAGAGAGAGAGAGAGAGAGAGAGCTCGTAGCTCTCGCTCGCTCTCTCGTCGCGCCCGTCCCGCTGTGCCCGGAGCCTAATTCCCACAAAACATGGATACCCCCCAACAACCCCACCACCATCCGGCCCACCCTACCCCTCACCCTACTCCTTACACTACATCGCCCCGCCCATCCCTAACCCTCCCACAATACCCTAGCTCTTAACAGAAAAAATTATCAAACTCTCTTACCCTACTGCAGCAAAAATAGAATCACACATACATAAAATCAACTATAAAAGAATCGCTAAAGAATGTAATCTACCAACGTACACCATAGCACCAAATACAAAACTCAAATACATAACAGCATCACAATACGTAATTTCTAGCGATCAGCGGCTTTTAGACCAATGAAACAATTGTTAATACTGTAAATAAACCCTTTTTGTACAGCCAACCATGTTATTGTTCATTTTTTACTATTATTACTCCAAGAACCACTTGCATGGGTATTCTCTTAAACTGGTCACCTAACTAAGGAAACTTCTTGTTGAGTCAAACAACGCCATACGTTAAAACTATCCTCAACACAGAGTACTCACAAACAGCGTTGCCAGAGTGATGGATGTGGTTATCAGGGTAAGGTTCACCAGTGAGAGTCAAGGGGTTTCTTCTAAGATCAATTCTGAGTATTTATTGTTATTACTCTTATATTTCTTGATTATATTAGAAAGTGGTTAGCTTTTGTTTTCCCCTGACAAATGTTGCTCATATTGGGCCATATCTGTTTATTTTTCTCTGTTTTAGCATGATATTTTTAATCTTATTTAAATATTATTTTAGCACCTTATGTTGTTGTTTTTTTCATTTTCTTTACCCCTATTTAAAATCAATGTTTCCAATTTAAAGTCAATGTTTTAATTTATTTTAAGAATATTTATACCTTTTTCTATTAGCTTGAATTTTATCTTCCCTTGATATTTTACAATCCTAGAGTATATCATTTTAATAATATTTTATAATTTTATAAACATAATATTGCAATGTCCGCATTTAGCGGAAATATTCTTAATTGTTTTCGTGTTAACTTGCTAAATATCTTGGGTTATACTTAGACATATTATCACTGTAACTTAATGTCTGTGTATTGTCGCATATCATGTTTTGCTTTTTGCTGTTTTAAGTAATAATCTATTAAGTCTTTACTGTTTAACTTTTTAATCCCCATCTGTGTGTGTGTGTGTGTGTGTGTGTGTGTGTGTGTGTGTGTGTGTGTTTCTGGGCTTGCAAATGGGAACTCTTTGCTATACTGTATCTAGTTCGTTAATATACGGGCTTTTGTTTGTTCTAATTCTTTAATTTTCAATTTTATATTTATCATGTTATTAATGTTTCCATATATTTTCCTAGCGTCAAGTTTGTCTTGTGACAAAATGTTATTGACCTACGGGCATTTTCTTCGATATCAATTTAAATTTTGTTAATATAGTTCTTGAATTTCTCTTCTTTTGTTGTGCCATATATTAGAAACAAGAAGAGGTGAAATAGTGTTTGCACCCCCCCACAAACACACACACCAAAATAAACAAAAAACAAAACAAAACAAAGAAACAATATAAGAGCACGAGAGAAAGAAAGTCAAAGCCATTTCTAATAGCATGAAGTAATGGATTCTGAACTCAACATTCCATGCTTTGCTTGTGACCTCTAGAATTTCTTCTACTTGTAAACAATTATTCATCCGAGGCAGTTATGAACTTTATACACCCTCTCTTATCATCAAATGAATGTGCAGATGCAACAGAGCTGCAGCAAATTTGCAAAAGCAGTTAATAACTTTAAAAAAGTATGGGCAGAAATGTGTGTTTTGTTGGGTGGATGGGTTAAGAAAACATACAATTAACTTCAGTAATCACCTTACTAGTAGAGACACTGCTTTATGTTACTGAAAAGTCAATGCTTGCAGTAGTTAAAGTTAGCGAGTATGTTCTATGAACGTAGGATGGAGTGCCGCGCTAGTGGCAGAGGGAACGACGTTGGGAAAGGCAAAAATGAAGAATATATGAATATATTTCTGCAGGAGTTGGCGAAGTGCAAAAACAAGAAAAATTCTCATGTGCAGTTTAAGTATTTCATTTTTTAAGGGAAATAACTCTTGGTTTATAATTTAAATTTTTTTTTAATATATTGTCTGTTGTAAATAAAGGTAGGCTACTCTTACGAAATTCGTGTTCATAAGTGTATTCGTTTGAATTCGTGTCAGTCTGTCTCTCGTTCTCTTCCTTCCCCATCTCTCTCTCTATATATATATAATGTGTTCATGTGTTTATATGCTAAGCGTTGTACTTTCACTTAAATAATTTTACCATAAATATAATGTATCCAGTTCTTGAATCTTTCCTCTACTCCATTTTCCAAGTCAAAGCCCTACTAAGTAAAACATGGTGGATTTAGTCACAAATCTACGATATCACACAATAGACTCTGATATCCTCGACCATCTAACCATTCCTTTATTTCTTAGTATTTTATATACTTTCCGTAATGAACTCATTCCATATTGTTTTCCAAATACACTGTCTTCTCATCAATCAAGACTTGTTGTCAACTCATATCATGCCATAATATCAGAACGCTGTGTTGTTTTGCCGATATTCGACCTTCTGATCATTGTAACCTTTCGTTTTTTCACTTTCTTTCGTAATTCAATTGGATGCAGCCTTGCATTGGTTTTGTTTGCATTAAAAACGCTTCATTTTTTGTATCGCAATAATGAGAACTCTAAAGACTTGGTTATGGCGTCAAGCTAATGCTTCCAGGGATGGTCGCATGCTGCCTGAAAATATTCCAATGTTGGATAACTTCCTCACCGATAAAAATCAGTAGTGTCGTTCCCTCTCTATGATCTAATATTGGTTCTGTCTTCCCTTATCTGTTCCAGCCTTTTATTATTCCAGTGTCTTCCATGCTGACCAATAACAGTAGCTCCCTAATTTTCCTGAGTTGGTCGCACACCCCACCACAATTTGAAGAATTTCTTCAGTTATAATTTATTGTATTCCTTTTTTTATTTTAGCAGGATATTGACTTGCTTTGTGTTTGCTCCAGATTTGGCCGTGTAGTCTGCTCTACACCTATCAACTCCTTCATTTGAAAGTTTCTTAATTCTTGACCACCTCTGTTATTCTCTCTTTTCCAGTCCTGTCACCATTAACGGCTAGGCTGCGCAAATAATAGTCTTTCAAATCTTGTAGCATCATATGACAATGGATTTTTCTATTTCAAACTATTCCAGTAAATATGGTACAAGCAGTTTGAGTTTGGAATTAGTGCAATAAAGTTGAATTTTGTCATGTTTGACGGAAGGCCAAACTATTTTCGTAGAGAACTGCTATCACTTCCGTCTCATCTGTCAACTACTGTCATAATCTTGGCGAGATAATGAGAGCCTTAACAAAATGTCATGCTGATCTACCATGCCTTAAATTTGCTGTCAAATCGCTATTGACACTGGTACTCATTCTTTGATCTAGCTTGGTATCTATTTCTTATTTCTCTACCCTTCTTGACATCATTTAAGAGCAATGCATAGATTCGACCAAGTTGATTGCTGTAACCGTTCCCCCACCAATTTCTAAATGAACATTCTTAATATAACCTTGCATGAAGGAGAGATTCGGCTCTTCTTGGCACAGGGAGTGCAGTCAACATTGCAGGTATAATTCCTTCAGCTGAACTAGGATGCTTTTTAATTTTTCTTTATTTCCGTAATGGCAATGATGTTATAGATGAACGCGCACACTGATGTTTTCCAATCTTTACTTCTTCCTAGCAGCTCTTGAGTCATAAGTGGATAAATTGTGCGCCGTATCATTCTGTCTATTTCAAAAGTCTGCCAATTTGACATGAAGCATTTAGTAATGAAGCGCATTAATAGTTCTGGAATATGAAACATGTCTAACGCTTAATGAATTAGCGTAAGGTGGACTTATGCATACACATTTGCGAATTCAAGCCAAACAACACCATTCTACTTTCATTCAATTTCTACATGCCAAATTAAGCTTCAAATCCCCTGTGCATGCTGTAGACAAGATTTCTGGAATGGTATGTCTATCGGCTCTTTCTTTGTTAAAAATGTCGTTATTCTCCTAGCCAGCATCCCGTTGAGGTTGGATATTGGCCGAAACTGTCCGATTGATTTATCCCTCTCCTACATAGGTACTTTCAGATGTTCTATGATGCACCAGTTCTATTTTTATGCTCCTTTTTTCCAAGCCTGTCGAAGTAATCTTGCCATGACTTCATTGCAGTAATTATAATATTTGTAGCACGATGTTCGGAGCACGCTTTGCTATTACTTTTATTAATGTTGCTTAACTTCTTTCACAATGAGATATGAAAGATCAAACAGAACCTGGGAAAGTCGATTAAATCGACCCTAGTTCATTACTGGTGCTTTATTTTATCGACCCCGTAAGGATGAAAGGCAAAGATAACCTCGGCGGGATTTGAACTCAGCTCATAAAGAGCCGTAACTCTATGCTGCAATGCATGGTGTCCGACGCCTGTAAATCCAATTTTTGCGACCGAATTCGGCAAAATTAAACAAAATTTGAAAAACGCAGTTCCGAAAGACCATTGCCTACCTGTATTCAAAGAGTGGTAGGAATATATTGTAAACATGGAAGTTTTATACAATATGTGATCGCATTATCTGAATCGTAAAACACTCAGATATTTTATTGATTCATTTGTTGGCAATATTGTATGCATAACATCGAGTTTTCAACGAGACCGTACCAAATAATCTGATTTTCTCTACAACTCACTTCTCTCTTTCACTGTCTCTCTCTCTCTCTCTCTCTCTCTCTCGTTTTCTCTCTCTTGTAATATATATATGTACACACACACACACACACACTCCAACACACACACATATATTTCTATACGTAAATGTAGTGTGTATTTTACAGAAGAAATTCTCTTTCACTTTGGTGAATATCTACTCTGGTAGAATTAAACCAACCACTAATCTGCACTAGAATTTTCCTTCTGTGACGTGAGTAATCACAATCTCCAGCAGCACTCAACAACTATTCATAATCAAATAGTTCAGAATTAGATTGATTTATTTCAGGTTATTAGTAGGGTCGTGTCATTCATTCAACCCATTTTCCTTCCTTTCGATAAATAATATGCATGAAAAGATTGCTTTCTAGCCTATGAAACATACTTCCCTATATATTTATCAACAATATCATTCCTTGGACTAGAATATCTGTTTCAGTAATACATTTAGATAGAAATATACTTTTCAAAGTTGTGTATAGTTATCTCATATGATAAATTGCTCGAAAACTGAATCAACCACGTGATTTCAGATTCACAAGATTTGTATGTTGTACAGTGAAATGGGTTACAGTGGA
Organism: Eledone cirrhosa; assembly: GCA_964016885.1. Classification (NCBI taxonomy): domain Eukaryota; kingdom Metazoa; phylum Mollusca; class Cephalopoda; order Octopoda; family Eledonidae; genus Eledone; species Eledone cirrhosa. The sequence continues at coordinate 89,233,328 of OZ024742.1, read as the reverse complement.
TCGAACAATAAACCAGTGTTATCTATCTGAAATATTGACTAGCATGGTGGCATTCAAACTTTTAGGAGTCTTGAATATTTTCTCATGGCATGGAATTCCGATGAGATTATGGAAGAATGACAAATGTATTCATACGTTTCCCTTTCATGACGATAAGAATTCTTGCCTAAATGACCCTTATTGACAATGCTTGAGTTCGTTGTTAGTGCGTGCCAAATTCTCAACCGGTGCACATAAATGATAGGCTTTACTTATGAGATCTGTGAGAACCGAAAGAGCTTTTGCCGGGATTTTTGAAAATTCAGAGGATAAAAATGTTGATAAATTATATAACGACTGCAAACGTTTTTTAAATGTCTCAACACCAAAACAGGGTATTTTCCAGCATATTAACTGATGCTCGGGAGCTTGTTTCTGTAGGAGAATTTCATTTAGAAATTCATTACTCTCTATTATTCATCCATTAAGTTTCGTGATTGTTTGCAACCTGAAAATATAGCTCTTGTATTATTATATTTTGATGATAAAAATTCAGCTTGAACATATTCAATGCACTAACAAGTCAGTAGAAATAATAATGATAGTAGGCAGAAAATAAGAGAAAATAATTAGCAGAATCTGTAGTGAGGTAGATTAATTTGTTTTGAGCCCCGAGTCGTTATTCGGACTGCGATTAAGTTTCATCATTCTGGGGGTCAATAAATAACCCCCCTGTTGGTCCAGAGCTCGATTTATCTTACTATAATTTAAAGTGCGTGTCTATGTCAGTAATTAATATTAAATATCAAAAAAGGTGACGTCTTTTTAATGATAAACTAGTTGGCCCCGTGCCGTCAAAAATGATGGCTAAAGGGTAGATGTGTATTTGTATATAGATTTCAACTGTGGTCGTTTTATATTCTTGATAATTCTAATTTATTTCGATATTGCTAGGGACTTGGCTTCTTGGACAATACATACACACAAACACTCACACACATACACTTACAAAAGTGTAGCCTATCTAAGAATGGTAGTTAAAAATAATCATTATATACACACAAACATACACATAAGCAGACTAAGAGAAACTAATTATTATATGCCCACGTATATATATATATATATATACCAGATAGAAAAATGCGTACAGCAAAAAAAAGTAATATTGTTGGAATATAAACCTTTAAAAATACAGGACAAGAAACTAAAATAAAACTTTAAAAGAATAGGACAAGAAACTAAGATAAAACTTTAAAGAATTGGACAAGAAACAAAAAATTTTACAATAATATTAGTGGCAAAATTTTTATTGGTAAAAAATCGAGTTCCACATTCATAGGCTCTGGGCTCCACATTCAGAGGTCGTCGTCAGACCGGGGGGATCATTTGATCCTGGTTTGAACACCAATTGGGCCATAACCATACCCCTATTTCGTCATTCAGCGACACGCCTCATGTGTCATGCATAATGTGAATGGACCCATGGGCCCATGAGCACAGATCTTGAGCAGCAGCGGAAGGTCTTGTCGTCCCGCTCATCCTTGATCTTGACCAACCCGTCCATCTTCTCCTTGCATCTTCTCCTTGAGTTCAAGTCCAGCAGTCAAGATGAATGCGTGCCACAGCTTTCTCGTACAGGAAGGGGGAGCAGGAGGACTGGAGGGATGACGGGACAGAGGGAGGGAGGACGGGTGGTTGAGGGAGGTGCCGTAGTCGGTGGTCAGGGTCGACATCTTGTCCCGGTCGTCTTCTCCATCTTCGTCTGGTGTTGCGGGACCAGAAGTGCATTCTTGGAGGAGACCTGCAGCTGCATCGGTCAATTCTTCATGCACTGGTCATTCTGACGGAGCAGAACTGCTCAGCCAACCAACCCCAACCAGAACCAACCGCTCAGGGGCAACGCACAATGAGAGCATGACAATTATTATGCACTAATCAAGAAGATACTGGGGCATAGCACATGAAACGAATAAAAAAATGTTGCCACTAATATTATTGTAAGATTTTTTATTTCTTGTCCAATTCTTTAAAGTTTTATCTTAGTTTCTTGTCCTATTCTTTTAAAGTTTTATTTTAGTTTCTTGTCCTGTATTTTAAAGGTTTATATTCCAACAATATTACTTTTTTTTTGCTGTACGCATTTTTCTATCTGGTCTACTATTTGTTAAGGCAATGCAAGCAAGAACTATCTAATAATTAAATGATCATAGTGAATTACTGACAAGTGATTGACATTTTAAAGTTCTTTTGAGTATAATTGAAATCTAGTTGAGGCAACTGGCTTAATGACAAACCTAGTAAATCATGAATGCATTTGAGATGATTAGTGCATAATAGTGAATTGGTGAAACTTGTGCATTTCAATGGTGTTACGGATAAAAACTGATACTGCTGTCTACGACCTTTATATAGGATTGTCATGTTTCTCTGTATCTGCAATGTGGGTATACAAAATAAGTATTATGATATTAACTTTTATTTAAAATCCCCCAAAATGCTGTGCATGAAAGCTTTAAAAAGTAATTCTATTTCTATTGATGACCTCTTAGTTGCTCATACTAATTTTGTAAAAGATTTCAAGCCAATAATCAGAATGATCTGGTATAATTTTTATGCAGATAAATGACTAATTAATATAAAGGGCCATCCAGATATCATGTGGACACCGCGAACCAAAAATGGTCACATGATATCTGGATGGCTCCTAAGCATCCCCTCCACATGGCGGGGACATGGGTCATCATCGTGGAGCACTCACCTATTTTAAAAATATTAGACTATGATAAATGAATTTAGTTAAAAATACAATTTGAAATATATTAGATTACCTCCCCTTGTAATTACCTCGTAATTACCTCCCCTAGCGTCACGCTTACTACTCACTCCCTTGAACACAAGATTTATCAGAAAACTTTGATTATAAACTTTTTCCCGCTGGACAAAATTTCTAGATTTTTAAGCCAAAAGATGCGTAATGATCTACTGTTCATGCTCATATAAGTTTTATCTCAGTTAAATAAAGTAGAGCCGCGCTGTACTGTCGTAAACAGACGATTGCCAACGAAAACACGACCACAACAATATTACTAAACGGACTACCGTCCGTTTAGGATATGTGTGTGTGTATGTGTGTGTGTGTGTGGGTGTGTGTGTGTGTGTGTGTGTGTGTGTGTGTGTGTGTGTGTGTGTGTGGGTGTGTGTGTGGGTGTGTGTGTGTGTGTGTGTGTGTGTGTGTGTGCGTGTGTGTGTTTGTGTGGGTGTGTGTGTGTGTGTGTGTGTGTATATATATGTATATGTATGAGTAACACAAGTGTAGCGAACGCTGTTCTCTGTGTTCTATAGTTTGTCACAGCCCCATTTCTTCCACACTCATCACGTATTTTCATTTGCGTGTGAAACTTGTTCTTGATGCACATGCAGTTCTAAGCAGTGTATTACGACGTACAATAATACTCAGTTCACTAGAATTCTGAAACGTCATTGTTGGACTGAATGTGTTGCATATTTCATTGCGTCAAGTTACGATTATAACCTTTCGGGCGGTGGATTGGTATTATTGATAGAGCGTCGGACACCATGCTTCGCAGCATAGAGTCACGTCCCTTTACGTTCTGAGTTCAAATCCCGCCGAGGTTAGCTTTCCCTTTCATCATTATGGGGTCGATAAAATAGAGCACCAGTAAAGCACTGGGGTCGATTTAATTGACTTTTCCGACCCCTTGAAATTGCTGGCCTTGTACCTAAAGGAGAAACAATTATGTAATAAGATCATCATGTGTGTTTTAAAAATATTTTGATAACACAGTTAACACTTTTGAACAACTACATAATTTAGTTATGATAAATAGTTCAATTTGTACAAGAAGGAGGCACCAGCGAGGAAATGCTACTAACTGCACTGGAGCCGGCCCTTAGAATGAAGTGGAGGGAACATCATATTGACAGGGAGTAGGATTTGTGGAGAGAGGGAGAGTGAGAGAGAGATAGAGAGAGAGAGAGAGTGAGAGAGAGAGAGAGAGAGAGAGAGAGAGAGAGAGAGAGAGAGAGAGAGAGAGAGAGAGGGGGGAGTGAGAGAGAGAGAGAGAGAGAGATAGAGGGGGAAACTGTGGCTCACATCGTATCCGAGTAGGAACTGAAAAAGGATTTGGGATTGTCATGAGATCAAGGTAGTTCCCATCGTTATAAGAGCACTAATATATATCTCGAAGAGTTTCTAAGACTGGATGAAGAGTACTAGCTCACCTTCCATTTTTGGAAGACTTCAAAAGGCATGCAAGGGCATTTCAATTCGTCTTGAATATCTGAGTCTACACCTAGCAGCTTGATATTCATTTGGGCTAATTTTCAGGTTAAATAAAATCAATGACTAAGATATCAAATTCATAATAATAATAATAATTACTAAAATTAATGAAACTGATCCAAAGTGCGGCTTCTGTGAAGAGCGTGTTACGATCATTGATCACATGGTTTCAGGCTCGAAAGAATTAGCACCCCAAGAATATAAAACGAGGCTTGATAGAGTGGGAAAATATTTACATTGGGTAAAATGCAGGTTTTATGGTATAAAAACAGAGGGAAAATGGTACAACCGGCACCCAAATGCAGTACAATGATTCGAGAATGTGACATTCCTATGAGCTATACCTATGAACTCTGACAGAACAATGAAGACCAACAGACCTGATATAATTGTGAAAGACAATATAGAGAAAACATTTTTTTTTAATTGTCATGAGCATTCCATCAGATCGTAACATCGCCACGAAAGAGTTTAAAAAGCTCAGTTAATATAAAGATCTGACAAGTGAAATTAAGAAAAAATGTAGCATTTTAAAGCCTGTACAAATACAGTGGCCTAGGTTTCACATCAAGAAAAAACATTAAGAATTATAGGTGTATACTCAGGGCAGGCCTGTTCACTTGGACCATGCTCGCTACACTTCAATTGAAACTTGAAGAGATAGATGAGGGATTCGCCAAAGGGGAAGGTGTTTGTATCCAGTCCCTTCAATCGTGGCTAACAAGCAAGCTGTTCCCCATGGCCCTCGGCTATATAACAACGACCTGTCCTTCTCGATTAAAGGAACGTGGTGGGCGATCTTCACAATGGATTTACTTGATAACCCGATCCGTCTTACACGTGACAGCAGATGTTCCGCATAAACCCACAAACCAACAAAGCTCAGGCACTGAACCAGTGCACGTAGGATGGTTTTGTCACCCTGAGCGCATCTCGGTTATATTTGGCTGACGGCACATCTATGTCTGTAGAGTTTATCTCAAACTGCCAAAGCTCCCGGTAGCACTGCCAGGCTAGGAATTTCTGGAGCATATGCCGCGGCCCTCGGCCGAAATTTCTCCGGATGAGAACGGCTAGTTGGTCTCTCCAAGAACGTTGTCGCTTTCCCCCGCCATTTTCCTCTATAGCACGCGAAGATAGAGATTCTACCGATCACAGTGACCGACCGGCTGGGGGCTGTGAACATTTGAAGACATTCCAGTTTACAAGCGCTCCCGCTCGATCTTTGCTTGAATCGGCGAAACATGTGCCTGGCGAATAGTGGCCACACTTATACACTTCAAGGAAAGGCTAGAGATGATGCAGCCTCAGCCCATGTTTGTGCATCATCAGCCGCGACATGCACAGTCTCACACGCAGCAGGTGTTGAAAGGAAATGGACCGCCTGAGGAGTGGAACGCGTCCTTTTAACAAAATGCGAAAGAACGAATGCCCCATTTTAGTTAGACGTGGACTAAGAAAGGCCCGATGGTCAGGCGGTAATAGATGAGGGACGTGATGACGCGTTCGCCATCTCTGCCCGACCGATTAGGGATAGCTTCACCTCGGCCCCTTTCTGGGTGAGAGTAGGCACCCTGCTTTTTACTTCATTGCATCTCCATCAGGAGGTCAGGACCAAACCAAACGCCGAGTAATTTAACCGGTCCGTGAAGGACCCCGAGCTGTTTCGGCATTCTTATAAGAGACCGTCGTAAAGACAAACGAATCATCATGAATACTAGTTGAAAACCTGGCGTGAGATATAGTTTTCTCTAGATGAGGGTAGTTGGAGGCTCTTTAATTCATAGTAGACAATCTATCTATTGATGGTGTCACGATAGAAATACTAGAAACGGAAAACGTTAATTCGCATTAGCTCAAATGAATGGAAATGTCAAATACATTGAATGTAGAAAGCAGCGTATTTGAGACTGGAACCCCAGGTGAAAGTTTCACGCTCGGCAGAGCCAATGTAGAAGGGAAGGGTTCAGTTAATTGTTAGACTATTGAGGGAAGATGTTAAGCAAATTGGAGGAATGAAAGGTTACATAACGAATTGATAAACGGAGTACTAGAAATACAATATCATGTGAAACAGAAGGGAATTAATGCAGTGAGGAAGAGTTGAAGCAACAATTAAAATCAAAGATTACAAAACTAATGAAATACGAATAATGAAGTAACCAATACATGCAGAATAGTCTCTTTCAAATCAACCTAAAAAAATAGAGAAACTGGAAGGAATCAAAAGGAACGATGATGTAAGACAAGGTGCAGAAGAAAGCATTGTTTTTTGGAAAAACATCTGAGGCAAATCTATTCAAGACAATGATAAAGTAGATTGGATAAAGAAAGTTGCAAAACAGGTATCGTGTACAGATGCAAAATAATATCAATATAACAATAGATGATGAATACCTAGCTGCAAAAGATGCCAAAATGGAGAGCAAGTGGGCCAGATCATGTAGATGGATACCAGTTAAAAAACCTCAGTAAATTACATGAAAGAATAACTACATAGTTAAATGAAGTCCTTAGATCTGGGAAACACCGAAATGGATGGCAAAAGGACGTACATGTTTGATACATAAAGATGACAGTAAGGGTAACTGTTTCACATTTCAAACCAATTAAATGTCTTCCTTTGAAGTGGAAGCTCATAACAGGAATATTTTCAGAAGACATACACACATGGGGAGAGTAAATCTACTTACTGGTGAGCAGAAGTGGTAAGCGCGAATAGCAGCGGAACGAAAAACCAGCTGATGATTGATAAAATGGTAACGAAGATCTGCAAGAAGACGCTCACCAACCTGTTCCGTGCTTGGGTTCATATTTGTGTCAAAATATATAAAGCGAATTCAAATTTAAAAGATAGCTATTTACACATACGCGCGCGCGCACGTACACACGCACGCACGCACACACACACACACACACGCACACATCATGATTTCTAATTTAGGTTTAAGTAAGAGGTCAACAATTTTGGAGGAGGGAAAGTCCATTAAATCCAGTTCAGTGTATTATTGGTACTTCATTTTGCCGACTCACAAGAATGAAAAACAAAGCTAAACTCGACGGGATTTGAACTCAGAACGTAAAGTCACATATCTCAATGCTGCAAAGTATTGTGTCCAACACTCTACCCATACTGCAAATCCACCACCCTTACACACAAACACACACATACACATAATGGCAATATATATAGTTACTTATTGACTTTGGGGCGTAGAAAGTGGTTAGCTTTTGTTTTCCCCTGTCAAATGTTGCTTATATTGGGCCATATCTGTTTATTTTTCTCTGATTAACATGGTATTTTTAATCTTATTTAAATATTATTTTAGCACCTTATGTTGTTGTTTTTTTCATTTTCTTTACCCCTATTTAAAATCAATATTTCCAATTTAAAGTCAATGTTTTAATTTATTTTAAGAATATTTATACCTATTTCTATTAGCTTGAATTTTATCTTCCCTTGATATTTTACAATCCTAGAGTATATCATTTTAATAATAATTTTATAATTTTATAAACATAATATTGCAATGTCCGCATTTAGCGGAAACATTCTTAATTGTTTTCGTGTTGACTTGCTAAATATCTTGGGTTATACTTAGACATATTATCACTGTAACTTAATGTCTGTGTATTGTCGCATATCATGTTTTGCTTTTTGCTGTTTTAAGTAATAATCTATTAAGTCTTTACTGCTTAACTCTTTAATCCCCATCTGTGTGTGTGTGTGTGTGTGTGTGTGTGTGTGTGTGTGTGTGTTTCTGGGCTTGCAAATGGGAACAAAATGTTATTGACCGACGGGCATTTTCTTTGATATCAATTTAAATTTTGTTAATATAGTTCTTGAATTTCTCTTCTTTTGTTGTGCCATATATTAGAAACAAGAAGAGGTGAAATAGTGTTTGCACCCCCACCTCCCCCACAAACACACACACCAAAATAAACAAAAAACAAAACAAAACAAAGAAACAATATAAGAGCACGAGAGAAAGAAAGTCAAAGCCATTTCTAATAGCATGAAGTAATGGATTCTGAACTCAACATTCCATGCTTTGCTTGTGACCTCTAGAATTTCTTCTACTTGTAAACAATTATTCATCCGAGGCAGTTATGAACTTTATACACCCTCTCTTATCATCAAATGAATGTGCAGATGCAACAGAGCTGCAGCAAATTTGCAAAAGCAGTTAATAACTTTAAAAAAGTATGGGCAGAAATGTGTGTTTTGTTGGGTGGATGGGTTAAGAAAACATACAATTAACTTCAGTAATCACCTTACTAGTCGAGACACTGCTTTATGTTACTGAAAAGTCAATGCTTGCAGTAGTTAAAGTTAGCGAGTATGTTCTATGAACGTAGGATGGAGTGCCGCGCTGGTGGCAGAGGGAACGACGTTGGGAAAGGCAAAAATGAAGAATATATGAATATATTTCTGCAGGAGTTGGCGAAGTGCAAAAACAAATGACTAAAAGAAAAATTCTTATGTGCAGTTTAAGTATTTCATTTTTTAAGGGAAATAACTCTTGGTTTATAATTTAAATTTTTTTTAATATATTGTCTGTTGTAAATAAAGGTAGGCTACTCTTACGAAATTCGTGTTCATAAGTGTATTCGTTTGAATTCGTGTCAGTCTGTCTCTCGTTCTCTTCCTTCCCCATCTCTCTCTCTCTCTATATATAATGTGTTCATGTGTTTATATGCTAAGCGTTGTACTTTCACTTAAATAATTTTACCATAAATATAATGTATCCAGTTCTTGAATCTTTCCTCTACTCCATTTTCCAAGTCAAAGCCCTACTAAGTAAAACATGGTGGATTTAGTCACAAATCTACGATATCACACGATAGACTCTGATATCCTCGACCATCTAACCATTCCTTTATTTCTTAGTATCTTATATACTTTCCGTAATGAACTCATTCCATATTGTTTTCCAAATACACTGTCTTCTCATCAATCAAGACTTGTTGTCAACTCATATCATACCATAATATCAGAACGCTGTGTTGTTTTGCCGATATTCGACCTTCTAATCATTGTAACCTTTCGTTTTTTCACTTTCTTTCGTAATTCAATTGGATGCAGCCTTGCATTGGTTTTGTTTGCATTAAAAACGCTTCATTTTTTGTATCGCAATAATGAGAATTCTAAAGACTTGGTTATGGCGTCAAGCTAATGCTTCCAGGGATGGTCGCATGCTGCCTGAAAATATTTCAATGTTGGATAACTTCCTCACCGATAAAAATCAGTAGTGTCGTTCCCTCTCTATGATCTAATATTGGTTCTGTCTTCCCTTATCTGTTCCAGCCTTTTATTATTCCAGTGTCTTCCATGCTGACCAATAACATTAGCTCCCTAATTTTCCTGAGATGGTCGCACACCCCACCACAATTTGAAGAATTTCTTCAGTTATAATTTATTGTATTCCTTTTTTTTATTTTAGCGGGATATTGACTTGCTTTGTGTTTGCTCCAGATTTGGCCGTGTAGTCTGCTCTACACCTATCAACTCCTTCATTTGAAAGTTTCTTAATTCTTGACCACCTCTTTTATTCTCTCTTTTCCAGTCCTGTCACCATTAACGGCTAGTCTGCGCAAATAATAGTCTTTCAAATCTTGTAGCATCATATGACAATGGATTTTTCTATTTCAAACTCTTCCAGCAAAGATGGTACAAGCAGCTTGAGTTTGGACTTAGTGCAATAAAGTTGAATTTTGTCATATTTGGCGGAAGGCCAAACTATTTTCGTAGAGAACTGCTATCACTTCCGTCTCGTCTGTCAACTACAAGGGTATGTCATAATCTTGGCGAGATAATGAGAGCCTTAACAAAATGTCATGCAGATCTTACCATGCTATCAAATCGCTATTGACACTGGTACTCATTCTTTGATCTAGCTTGGTATCTATTTCTTATTTCTCTACCCTTCTTGACATCATTTAAGAGCAATGCATAGATTCGACCAAGTTGATTGCTGTAACCGTTCCCCCACCAATTTCTAAATGAAAATTCTTAATATAACCTTGCATGAAGGAGAGATTCGGCTCTTCTTGGCACAGGGAGTGCAGTCAACATTGCAGGTATAATTCCTTCAGCTGAACTAGGATACTTTTTAATTTTTCTTTATTTCCGTAATGTCAATGATGTTATAGATGAACGCGCACACTGATGTTTTCCAATCTTTACTTCTTCCTAGCAGCTCTTGAGTCATAAGTGGATAAATTGTGCGCCGTATCATTCTGTCTATTTCAAAAGTCTGCCAATTTGGCATGAAGCATTTAGTAATGAAGCGCATTAATAGTTCTGGAATATGAAACAAGTCTAACGCTTAATGAATTAGCGTAAGGTGGACTGATCCATACACATTTGCGAAATCAAGCCAAACAACACCATTCTACTTTCGTTCAATTTCTACATGCCAAATTAAGCTTCAAATCCCCTGTGCATGCTGTAGACAAGATTTCTGGAATGGTTTGTCTATCGGCTCTTTCTTTGCTAAAAATGTCATTATTCTCCTAGCCACCATCCCGTTGAGGTTGGATATTGGCCGAAACTGTCCGATAGATTTATCCCTCTCCTACATAGGTACTTTCAGATGTTCTATCATGCACCAGTTCTATTTTTATGCTCCTTTTTTCCAAGCCTGTCAAAGTAATCTTGCCATGACTTCATTGCAGTAATTATAATATTTGTAGCACGATGTTCGGAGCACGCTTTGCTATTACTTTTATTAATGTTGCTTAACTTCTTTCACAATGAGATATGAAAGATCAAACAGAACCTGGTAAAGTCGATTAATTCGACCCTAGTTCATTACTGGTGCTTTATTTTATCGACCCCGTAAGGATGAAAGGCAAAGATAACCTCGGCGGGATTTGAACTCAGCTCATAAAGAGCCGTAACTCTATGCTGCAATGCATGGTGTCCGACGCCTGCAAATCCAATTTTTGCGACCGAATTCGGCAAAATTAAACAAAATTTGAAAAACGCAGTTCCGAAAGACCATTGCCTACCTGTATTCAAAGAGTGGTAGGATATATTGTAAACATGGAAGTTTTATACAATATGTGATCGCATTATCTGAGTCGTAAAACACTCAGATATTTTATTGATTCATCTGTTGGCAATATTGTATGCATAACATCGAGTTTTCAACGAGACCGTACCAAATAATCTGATTTTCTCTGCAACTCTCTCTCTCTCTCTCTCTCTCTCTCTCTCTCTCTCTCTCTCTCTCTCTCTCTCTCTCTCTCTCTCTCTCTCTCTCGCTTTCTCTCTCTCGTAATATATATATGTACACACACACACACACACACACACACACACACATTCCAACACACACACACACGTATATTTCTATACGTAAATGTAGTGTGTATTTTACAGAAGAAATTCTCTTTCACTTTGGTGAATATCTACTCTGGTAGAATTAAACGAACCACTAATCTGCACTAGAATTTTCCTTCTGTGACGTGAGTAATCACAATCTCCAGCAGCACTCAACAGCTATTTATAATCAAATATATCCTTTCAATTCCTAGTTCAGAATTAGATTGATTTATTTCAGGTTATTAGTAGGGTCGTGTCATTCATTCAACCCATTATCCTTCCTTTCGATAAATAATATGCATGAAAAGATTGCTTTCTAGCCTATGAAACATACATCCCTATATATTTATCAACAATATCATTCCTTGGACTAGAATATCTGTATCAGTAATACATTTAGATAGAAATATACTTTTCAAAGTTGTGTATAGTTATCTCATATGATAAATTGCTCGAAAACTGAATCAACCACGTGATTTCAGATTCACAAGATTTGTATGTTGTACAGTGAAATGGGTTACAGTGGATCGAACAATAAACCAGTGTTATCTATCTGAAATATTGACTAGCATGGTGGCATTCAAACTTTTAGGAGTCTTGAATATTTTCTCATGGCATGGAATTCCAATGAGATTATGGAAGAATGACAAATGTATTCATACGATAAGAATTCTTATCTAAATGCCCCTTATTGACAATGCTTACGTTCGTTGTTAGTGCGTGCCAAATTCTCAAACGGTGCACATAAATGATAGGCCTTACTTATGAGATCTGTGAGAACCGAAAGAGCTTTTGCCGGGATTTTTGAAAATTCAGAGGATAAAAATGTTGATAAATTATATAACGACTGCAAACGTTTTTTAAATGTCTCAACATCAAAACAGGGTATTTTCCAGCATATTAACTGATGCTCGGGAGCTTGCTTCTGTAGGAGAATTTCGTTTAGAAATTCATTACTTTCTATTATTCATCCATTAAGTTTCGTGATTGATTGCAACCTGAAAATATAGCTCTTGTATTATTATATTTTCATGATAAAAATTCAGCTTGAACATATTCAATGCACTAACAAGTCAGTAGAAATAATAATGATAGTAGGCAGAAAATAAGAGAAATAATTAGCAGAATCTGTAGTGAGGTAGATTAATTTGTTTTGAGCCCCGAGTCGTTATTCGGACTGTGATTAAGTTTCATCATTCTGTGGTCAATATATAACCCCCCTGTTGGTACAGAGCTCGATTTATCTTACTATAATTTAAAGTGCGTGTCTATGTCAGTAATTAATATTAAATATCAAAATAGTGACGTATTTTTATTGATAAACTAGTTGGCCCCGTGCCGTCAAAAATGATGGCTAAAGGGTAGATATGTATTTGTATATAGATTTCAACTGTGGTCGTTTTATATTCTTGATAATTCTAATTTATTTCGATATTGCTAGGGACTTGGCTTCTTGGACAATACATACACACAAACACTCACACACATACACTTACAAAAGTGTAGCCAATCTAAGAATGGTAGTTAAAAATAATCATTATATACACACAAACATACACATAAGCAGACTAAGAGAAAATAATTATTATATGCTCACGTATATATATATTTATATATATATGTGTGTATGTATGTGTGTGTGTGTATGTGTATGTGTGTGTGTGCATGTGTGTGTGTGTGTGTGTGTGTGTGTGTGTGTGTGTGTGTGTGTGTGTGTGTGTGTGTGTGTGTGTGTGTGTGTGTCTGTGTGTACATGTATATGTATGAGTAACACAAGTGTAGCGAACGCTGTTCTCTGTGTTCTATAGTTTGTCACAGCCCCATTTCTTCCACACTCATCACGTATTTTCATTTGCGTGTGAAACTTGTTCTTGATGCACATGCAGTTCTAAGCAGTGTATTACGACGTACAATAATACTCAGTTCACTAGAATTCTGAAACGTCATTGTTGGACTGAATGTGTTGCATATTTCATTGCGTCAAGTTACGATTATAACCTGTCGGGTGGTGGATTGGTATTATTGATAGAGCGTCGGACACCATGCTTCGCAGCATAGAGTCACGTCCCTTTACGTTCTGAGTTCAAATCCCGCCGAGGTTAGCTTTCCCTTTCATCCTTATGGGGTCGATAAAATAGAGCACCAGTAAAGCACTGGGGTCGATTTAATTGACTTTTCCCACCCATTTAAATTGCTGACCTTGTACCTAAAGGAGAAACAATTATGTAATAAGATCATCATGTGTGTTTTTTAAATATTCTGATAACACAGTTAACACTTTTGAACAACTACATAATTTAGTGACGTTATGATAAATAGTTCAATTTGTACAAGAAAGAGGCACCAGCGAGGAAATGCTACTAACTGCACTGGAGCCGGCCCTTAGAATGAAGTGGAGGGAATATCATATTGACAGGGAGTAGGATTTGTGGAGAGAGAGAGAGAGAGAGAGAGAGAGAGAGAGAGAGAGAGAGAGAGAGAGAGAGAGAGAGAGAGAGAGAGAGAGTGAGAGAGAGTGAGAGAGAGAGGGGGGGTGAGAGAGAGAGAGTGAGAGAGGGGGAAACTGTGGCTCACATCGTATCCGAGTAGGAACTGAAAAAGGATTTGGGATTGTCATGAGATCAAGGTCGTTCCCATCGTCATAAGAGCACTAATATATATCTCGAAGAGTTTCTAAGACTGGATAAAGAGTATTACCTCACCTTCCATTTTTGGAAGACTTCAAAAGGCATGCAAGGGCATTCCAATTCGTCTTGAATATCTGAGTCTACACCTAGCAGCTTGATATTCATTTGGGCTAATTTTCAGGTTAAATAAAATCAATGACTAAGATATCAAATTCATAATAATAATAATAATTACTAAAATTAATGAAACTGATCCAAAGTGCGGCTTCTGTGAAGAGCGTGTTACGATCATTGATCACATGGTTTCAGGTTGCAAAGAATTAGCACCCCAAGAATATAAAACGAGGCTTGATAGAGTGGGAAAATATTTACATTGGGTAAAATGCAGGTTTTATGGTATAAAAACAGAGGGAAAATGGTACAACCGGCACCCAAATGCAGTACAATGATTCGAGAATGTGACATTCCTATGAGCTATACCTATGAACTCTGACAGAACAATGAAGACCAACAGACCTGATATAATTGTGAAAGACAATATAGAGAAAACATTTTTTTTAAATTGTCATGAGCATTCCATCAGATCGTAACATCGCCACGAAAGAGTTTAAAAAGCTCAGTTAATATAAAGATCTGACAAGTGAAATTAAGAAAAAATGTGGCATTTTAAAGCCTGTACAAATACAGTGGCCTAGGTTTCACATCAAGAAAAACCATTAAGAATTATAGGTGTATACTCAGGGCAGGCCTGTTCACTTGGACCATGCTCGCTACACTTCAATTGAAACTTGAAGAGATAGATGAGGGATTCGCCAAAGGGGAAGGTGTTTGTATCCAGTCCCTTCAATCGTGGCTAACAAGCAAGCTGTTCCCCATGGCCCTCGGCTATATAACAACGACCTGTCCTTCTCGATTAAAGGAACGTGGTGGGCGATCTTCACAATGGATTTACTTGATAACCCGATCCGTCTTACACGTGACAGCAGATGTTCCGCATAAACCCACAAACCAACAAAGCTCAGGCACTGAACCAGTGCACGTAGGATGGTTTTGTCACCCTGAGCGCATCTCGGTTATATTTGGCTGACGGCACATCTATGTCTGTAGAGTTTATCTCAAACTGCCAAAGCTCCCGGTAGCACTGCCAGGCTAGGAATTTCTGGAGCATATGCCGCGGCCCTCGGCCGAAATTTCTCCGGATGAGAACGGCTAGTTGGTCTCTCCAAGAACGTTGTCGCTTTCCCCCGCCATTTTCCTCTATAGAACGCGAAGATAGAGATTCTACCGATCACAGTGACCGACCGGCTGGGGGCTGTGAACATTTGAAGACATTCCAGTTTACAAGCGCTCCCGCTCGATCTTTGCTTGAATCGGCGAAACATGTGCCTGGCGAATAGTGGCCACACTTATACACTTCAAGGAAAGGCTAGAGATGATGCAGCCTCAGCCCATGTTTGTGCATCATCGGCCGCGACATGCACAGTCTCACACGCAGCAGGTGTTGAAAGGAAATGGACCGCCTGAGGAGTGGAACGCGTCCTTTTAACAAAATGCGAAAGAACGAATGCCCCATTTTAGTTAGACGTGGACTAAGAAAGGCCCGATGGTCAGGCGGTAATAGATGAGGGACGTGATGACGCGTTCGCCATCTCTGCCCGACCGATTAGGGATAGCTTCACCTCGGCCCCTTTCTGGGTGAGAGTAGGCACCCTGCTTTTTACTTCATTGCATCTCCATCAGGAGGTCAGGACCAAACCAAACGCCGAGTAATTTAACCGGTCCGTGAAGGACCCCGAGCTGTTTCGGCATTCTTATAAGAGACCGTCGTAAAGACAAACGAATCATCATGAATACTAGTTGAAAACCTGGCGTGAGATATAGTTTTCTCTAGATGAGGGTAGTTGGAGGCTCTTTAATTCATAGTAGACAATCTATCTATTGATGGTGTCACGATAGAAATACTAGAAACGGAAAACGTTAATTCGCATTAGCTCAAATGAATGGAAATGTCAAATACATTGAATGTAGAAAGCAGCGTATTTGAGACTGGAACCCCAGGTGAAAGTTTCACGCTCGGCAGAGCCAATGTAGAAGGGAAGGGTTCAGTTAATTGTTAGACTATTGAGGGAAGATGTTAAGCAAATTGGAGGAATGAAAGGTTACATAACGAATTGATAAACGGAGTACTAGAAATACAATATCATGTGAAACAGAAGGGAATTAATGCAGTGAGGAAGAGTTGAAGCAACAATTAAAATCAAAGATTACAAAACTAATGAAATACGAATAATGAAGTAACCAATACATGCAGAATAGTCTCTTTCAAATCAACCTAAAAAAATAGAGAAACTGGAAGGAATCAAAAGGAACGATGATGTAAGACAAGGTGCAGAAGAAAGCATTGTTTTTTGGAAAAACATCTGAGGCAAATCTATTCAAGACAATGATAAAGTAGATTGGATAAAGAAAGTTGCAAAACAGGTATCGTGTACAGATGCAAAATAATATCAATATAACAATAGATGATGAATACCTAGCTGCAAAAGATGCCAAAATGGAGAGCAAGTGGGCCAGATCATGTAGATGGATACCAGTTAAAAAACCTCAGTAAATTACATGAAAGAATAACTACATAGTTAAATGAAGTCCTTAGATCTGGGAAACACCGAAATGGATGGCAAAAGGACGTACATGTTTGATACATAAAGATGACAGTAAGGGTAACTGTTTCACATTTCAAACCAATTAAATGTCTTCCTTTGAAGTGGAAGCTCATAACAGGAATATTTTCAGAAGACATACACACATGGGGAGAGTAAATCTACTTACTGGTGAGCAGAAGTGGTAAGCGCGAATAGCAGCGGAACGAAAAACCAGCTGATGATTGATAAAATGGTAACGAAGATCTGCAAGAAGAGGCTCACCAACCTGTTCCGTGCTTGGGTTCATATTTGTGTCAAAATATATAAAGCGAATTCAAATTTAAAAGATAGCTATTTACACATACGCGCGCGCGCACGTACACACGCACGCACGCACACACACACACACACACGCACACATCATGATTTCTAATTTAGGTTTAAGTAAGAGGTCAACAATTTTGGAGGAGGGAAAGTCCATTAAATCCAGTTCAGTGTATTATTGGTACTTCATTTTGCCGACTCACAAGAATGAAAAACAAAGCTAAACTCGACGGGATTTGAACTCAGAACGTAAAGTCACATATCTCAATGCTGCAAAGTATTGTGTCCAACACTCTACCCATACTGCAAATCCACCACCCTTACACACAAACACACACATACACATAATGGCAATATATATAGTTACTTATTGACTTTGGGGCGTAGAAAGTGGTTAGCTTTTGTTTTCCCCTGTCAAATGTTGCTTATATTGGGCCATATCTGTTTATTTTTCTCTGATTAACATGGTATTTTTAATCTTATTTAAATATTATTTTAGCACCTTATGTTGTTGTTTTTTTCATTTTCTTTACCCCTATTTAAAATCAATATTTCCAATTTAAAGTCAATGTTTTAATTTATTTTAAGAATATTTATACCTATTTCTATTAGCTTGAATTTTATCTTCCCTTGATATTTTACAATCCTAGAGTATATCATTTTAATAATAATTTTATAATTTTATAAACATAATATTGCAATGTCCGCATTTAGCGGAAACATTCTTAATTGTTTTCGTGTTAACTTGCTAAATATCTTGGGTTATACTTAGACATATTATCACTGTAACTTAATGTCTGTGTATTGTCGCATATCATGTTTTGCTTTTTGCTGTTTTAAGTAATAATCTATTAAGTCTTTACTGCTTAACTCTTTAATCCCCATCTGTGTGTGTGTGTGTGTGTGTGTGTGTGTGTGTGTGTGTTTCTGGGCTTGCAAATGGGAACAAAATGTTATTGACCGACGGGCATTTTCTTTGATATCAATTTAAATTTTGTTAATATAGTTCTTGAATTTCTCTTCTTTTGTTGTGCCATATATTAGAAACAAGAAGAGGTGAAATAGTGTTTGCACCCCCCCCCCCCCCCCCCCACAAACACACACACCAAAATAAACAAAAAACAAAACAAAACAAAGAAACAATATAAGAGCACGAGAGAAAGAAAGTCAAAGCCATTTCTAATAGCATGAAGTAATGGATTCTGAACTCAACATTCCATGCTTTGCTTGTGACCTCTAGAATTTCTTCTACTTGTAAACAATTATTCATCCGAGGCAGTTATGAACTTTATACACCCTCTCTTATCATCAAATGAATGTGCAGATGCAACAGAGCTGCAGCAAATTTGCAAAAGCAGTTAATAACTTTAAAAAAGTATGGGCAGAAATGTGTGTTTTGTTGGGTGGATGGGTTAAGAAAACATACAATTAACTTCAGTAATCACCTTACTAGTAGAGACACTGCTTTATGTTACTGAAAAGTCAATGCTTGCAGTAGTTAAAGTTAGCGAGTATGTTCTATGAACGTAGGATGGAGTGCCGCGCTAGTGGCAGAGGGAACGACGTTGGGAAGGGCAAAAATGAAGAATATATGAATATATTTCTGCAGGAGTTGGCGAAGTGCAAAAACAAGAAAAATTCTCATGTGCAATTTAAGTATTTCATTTTTTAAGGGAAATAACTCTTGGTTTATAATTTAAATTTTTTTTTAATATATTGTCTGTTGTAAATAAAGGTAGGCTACTCTTACGAAATTCGTGTTCATAAGTGTATTCGTTTGAATTCGTGTCAGTCTGTCTCTCGTTCTCTTCCTTCCCCATCTCTCTCTCTATATATATATAATGTGTTCATGTGTTTATATGCTAAGCGTTGTACTTTCACTTAAATAATTTTACCATAAATATAATGTATCCAGTTCTTGAATCTTTCCTCTACTCCATTTTCCAAGTCAAAGCCCTACTAAGTAAAACATGGTGGATTTAGTCACAAATCTACGATATCACACAATAGACTCTGATATCCTCGACCATCTAACCATTCCTTTATTTCTTAGTATTTTATATACTTTCCGTAATGAACTCATTCCATATTGTTTTCCAAATACACTGTCTTCTCATCAATCAAGACTTGTTGTCAACTCATATCATGCCATAATATCAGAACGCTGTGTTGTTTTGCCGATATTCGACCTCCTGATCATTGTAACCTTTCGTTTTTTCACTTTCTTTCGTAATTCAATTGGATGCAGCCTTGCATTGGTTTTGTTTGCATTAAAAACGCTTCATTTTTTGTATCGCAATAATGAGAACTCTAAAGACTTGGTTATGGCGTCAAGCTAATGCTTCCAGGGATGGTCGCATGCTGCCTGAAAATATTCCAATGTTGGATAACTTCCTCACCGATAAAAATCAGTAGTGTCGTTCCCTCTCTATGATCTAATATTGGTTCTGTCTTCCCTTATCTGTTCCAGCCTTTTATTATTCCAGTGTCTTCCATGCTGACCAATAACAGTAGCTCCCTAATTTTCCTGAGTTGGTCGCACACCCCACCACAATTTGAAGAATTTCTTCAGTTATAATTTATTGTATTCCTTTTTTTATTTTAGCAGGATATTGACTTGCTTTGTGTTTGCTCCAGATTTGGCCGTGTAGTCTGCTCTACACCTATCAACTCCTTCATTTGAAAGTTTCTTAATTCTTGACCACCTCTGTTATTCTCTCTTTTCCAGTCCTGTCACCATTAACGGCTAGGCTGCGCAAATAATAGTCTTTCAAATCTTGTAGCATCATATGACAATGGATTTTTCTATTTCAAACTATTCCAGTAAATATGGTACAAGCAGTTTGAGTTTGGAATTAGTGCAATAAAGTTGAATTTTGTCATGTTTGACGGAAGGCCAAACTATTTTCGTAGAGAACTGCTATCACTTCCGTCTCATCTGTCAACTACAAGGGTATGTCATAATCTTGGCGAGATAATGAGAGCCTTAACAAAATGTCATGCTGATCTACCATGCCTTAAATTTGCTGTCAAATCGCTATTGACACTGGTACTCATTCTTTGATCTAGCTTGGTATCTATTTCTTATTTCTCTACCCTTCTTGACATCATTTAAGAGCAATGCATAGATTCGACCAAGTTGATTGCTGTAACCGTTCCCCCACCAATTTCTAAATGAAAATTCTTAATATAACCTTGCATGAAGGAGAGATTCGGCTCTTCTTGGCACAGGGAGTGCAGTCAACATTGCAGGTATAATTCCTTCAGCTGAACTAGGATGCTTTTTAATTTTTCTTTATTTCCGTAATGGCAATGATGTTATAGATGAACGCGCACACTGATGTTTTCCAATCTTTACTTCTTCCTAGCAGCTCTTGAGTCATAAGTGGATAAATTGTGCGCCGTATCATTCTGTCTATTTCAAAAGTCTGCCAATTTGACATGAAGCATTTAGTAATGAAGCGCATTAATAGTTCTGGAATATGAAACATGTCTAACGCTTAATGAATTAGCGTAAGGTGGACTTATGCATACACATTTGCGAAATCAAGCCAAACAACACCATTCTACTTTCATTCAATTTCTACATGCCAAATTAAGCTTCAAATCCCCTGTGCATGCTGTAGACAAGATTTCTGGAATGGTATGTCTATCGGCTCTTTCTTTGTTAAAAATGTCGTTATTCTCCTAGCCAGCATCCCGTTGAGGTTGGATATTGGCCGAAACTGTCCGATTGATTTATCCCTCTCCTACATAGGTACTTTCAGATGTTCTATGATGCACCAGTTCTATTTTTATGCTCATTTTTTCCAAGCCTGTCGAAGTAATCTTGCCATGACTTCATTGCAGTAATTATAATATTTGTAGCACGATGTTCGGAGCACGCTTTGCTATTACTTTTATTAATGTTGCTTAACTTCTTTCACAATGAGATATGAAAGATCAAACAGAACCTGGGAAAGTCGATTAAATCGACCCTAGTTCATTACTGGTGCTTTATTTTATCAACCTCGTAAGGATGAAAGGCAAAGATAACCTCGGCGGGATTTGAACTCAGCTCATAAAGAGCCGTAACTCTATGCTGCAATGCATGGTGTCCGACGCCTGTAAATCCAATTTTTGCGACCGAATTCGGCAAAATTAAACAAAATTTGAAAAACGCAGTTCCGGAAGACCATTACCTTTGCCTACCTGTATTCAAAGAGTGGTAGGAATATATTGTAAACATGGAAGTTTTATACAATATGTGATCGCATTATCTGAGTCGTAAAACACTCAGATATTTTATTGATTCATTTGTTGGCAATATTGTATGCATAACATCGAGTTTTCAACGAGACCGTACCAAATAATCTGATTTTCTCTGCAACTCACTTCTCTCTCTCTCTCTCTCTCTCGCTTTCTCTCTCTCGTCATATATATATGTACACACACACACATACTCCAACACACACACACACACACATATATATTTCTATACGTAAATGTAGTGTGTATTTTACAGAAGAAATTCTCTTTCACTTTGGTGAATATCTACTCTGGTAGAATTAAACGAACCACTAATCTGCACTAGAATTTTCCTTCTGTGACGTGAGTAATCACAATCTCCAGCAGCACTCAACAGCTATTTATAATCAAATATATCCTTTCAATTCCTAGTTCAGAATTAGATTGATTTATTTCAGGTTATTAGTAGGGTCGTGTCATTCATTCAACCCATTATCCTTCCTTTCGATAAATAATATGCATGAAAAGATTGCTTTCTAGCCTATGAAACATAGATCCCTATATATTTATCAACAATATCATTCCTTGGACTAGAATATCTGTATCAGTAATACATTTAGATAGAAATATACTTTTCAAAGTTGTGTATAGTTATCTCATATGATAAATTGCTCGAAAACTGAATCAACCACGTGATTTCAGATTCACAAGATTTGTATGTTGTACAGTGAAATGGGTTACAGTGGATCGAACAATAAACCAGTGTTATCTATCTGAAATATTGACTAGCATGGTGGCATTCAAACTTTTAGGAGTCTTGAATATTTTCTCATGGCATGGAATTCCGATGAGATTATGGAAGAATGACAAATGTATTCATACGATAAGAATTCTTATCTAAATGCCCCTTATTGACAATGCTTACGTTCGTTGTTAGTGCGTGCCAAATTCTCAAACGGTGCACATAAATGATAGGCCTTACTTATGAGATCTGTGAGAACCGAAAGAGCTTTTGCCGGGATTTTTGAAAATTCAGAGGATAAAAATGTTGATAAATTATATAACGACTGCAAACGTTTTTTAAATGTCTCAACATCAAAACAGGGTATTTTCCAGCATATTAACTGATGCTCGGGAGCTTGCTTCTGTAGGAGAATTTCGTTTAGAAATTCATTACTCTCTATTATTCATCCATTAAGTTTCGTGATTGTTTGCAACCTGAAAATATAGCTCTTGTATTATTATATTTTCATGATAAAAATTCAGCTTGAACATATTCAATGCACTAACAAGTCAGTAGAAATAATAATGATAGTAGGCAGAAAATAAGAGAAAATAATTAGCAGAATTTGTATTGAGGTAGATTAATTTGTTTTGAGTCCCGAGTCGTTATTCGGACTGCGATTAAGTTTCATCATTCTGGGGGTCAATAAATAACCCCCCTGTTGGTACAGAGCTCGATTTATCTTACTATAATTTAAAGTGCGTGTCTATGTCAGTAATTAATATTAAATATCAAAATAGGTGACGTATTTTTATTGATAAACTAGTTGGCCCCGTGCCGTCAAAAATGATGGCTAAAGGGTAGATGTGTATTTGTATATAGATTTCAACTGTGGTCGTTTTATATTCTTGATAATTCTAATTTATTTCGAAATTGCTAGGGACTTGGCTTCTTGGACAATACATACACACAAACACTCACACACATACACTTACAAAAGTGTAGCCTATGTAATAATCATTACATACACACAAACATACACATAAGCAGACTAAGAGAAAATAATTATTATATGCCCACGTATATATATATATATATATATATATATATGTGCGTGTGTGTGTATGTATGTATGTGTGTGTGTGTGTGTGTGTGTGTGTGTGTGTGTGTGTGTGTGTGTGTGTGTGTGTGTGTGTGTGTGCGCGTGTGTGTGTGTGTGTGTGTGTGTGTGTGTGTGCGTGTGTGTGTGTGTGTATGTAAGAGTAACACAAGTGTAGCGAACGCTGTTCTCTGTGTTCTATAGTTTGTCACAGCCCCATTTCTTCCACAATCATCACGTATTTTCATTTGCGTGTGAAACTTGTTCTTGATGCACATGCAGTTCTAAGCAGTGTATTACGACGTACAATAATACTCAGTTCACTAGAATTCTGAAACGTCATTGTTGGACTGAATGTGTTGCATATTTCATTGCGTCAAGTTACGATTATAACCTGTCGGGTGGTGGATTGGTATTATTGATAGAGCGTCGGACACCATGCTTCGCAGCATAGAGTCACGTCCCTTTACGTTCTGAGTTCAAATCCCGCCGAGGTTAGCTTTCCCTTTCATCCTTATGGGGTCGATAAAATAGAGCACCAGTAAAGCACTGGGGTCGATTTAATTGACTTTTCCCACCCATTTAAATTGCTGGCCTTGTACCTAAAGGAGAAACAATTATGTAATAAGATCATCATGTGTGTTTTTTAAATATTCTGATAACACAGTTAACACTTTTGAACAACTACATAATTTAGTGACGTTATGATAAATAGTTCAATTTGTACAAGAAAGAGGCACCAGCGAAGAAATGCTACTAACTGCACTGGAGCCGGCCCTTAGAATGAAGTGGAGGGAATATCATATTGACAGGGAGTAGGATTTGTGGAGAGAGGGAGAGAGAGAGATAGAGAGAGAGAGTGAGAGAGAGAGAGAGAGAATGAGAGAGAGAGAGAGACAGAGAGAGAGAGAGAAAGAGATAGAGAGAGAGAGAGAGAGGGAGAGGGGAGTGAGAGAGAGAGAGAGAGAGAGAGAGAGAGAGAGAGAGAGAGAGAGAGAGAGAGAGAGAGAGAGAGAGAAACTGTGGCTCACATCGTATCCGAGTAGGAACTGAAAAAGGATTTGGGATTGTCATGAGATCAAGGTCGTCATCGTCATAAGAGCACTAATATATATCTCGAAGAGTTTCTAAGACTGGATAAAGAGTATTACCTCACCTTCCATTTTTGGAAGACTTCAAAAGGCATGCAAGGGCATTCCAATTCGTCTTGAATATCTGAGTCTACACCTAGCAGCTTGATATTCATTTGCGCTAATTTTCAGGTTAAATAAAATCAATGACTAAGATATCAAATTCATAATAATAATAATAATTACTAAAATTAATGAAACTGATCCAAAGTGCGGCTTCTGTGAAGAGCGTGTTACGATCATTGATCACATGGTTTCAGGCTCGAAAGAATTAGCACCCCAAGAATATAAAACGAGGCTTGATAGAGTGGGAAAATATTTACATTGGGTAAAATGCAGGTTTTATGGTATAAAAACAGAAGGAATATGGTACAACCGGCACCCAGATGTAGTACAATGATTCGAGAATGTGACATTCCTATGAGCTATACCTATGAACTCTGACAGAACAATGAAGACCAACAGACCTGATATAATTGTGAAAGACAATATAGAGAAAACATTTTTTTTTAATTGTCATGAGCATTCCATCAGATCGTAACATCGCCACGAAAGAGTTTAAAAAGCTCAGTTAATATAAAGATCTGACAAGTGAAATTAAGAAAATGTGGCATTTTAAAGCCTGTACAAATACAGTGGCCTAGGTTTCACATCAAGAAAAACCATTAAGAATTATAGGTGTATACTCAGGCAGGCCTGTTCACTTGGACCATGCTCGCTACACTTCAATTGAAACTTGAAGAAATAGATGAGGGATTCGCCAAAGGGGAAGGTGTTTGTATCCAGTCCCTTCAATCGTGGCTAACATGCAAGCTGTTCCCCATGGCCCTCGGCTATATAACAACGACCTGTCCTTCTCGATTAAAGGAACGTGGTGGGCGATCTTCACAATGGATTTACTTGATAACCCGATCCGTCTTACACGTGACAGCAGATGTTCTGCATAAACCCACAAACCAGCAAAGCTCAGGCACTGAACCAGTGCACGTAGTATGGTTTTGTCACCCTGAGCGCATTTCGGTTATATTTGGCTGACGGCACATCTATGTCTGTAGAGTTTATCTCAAACTGCCAAAGCTCCCGGTAGCACTGCCAGGCCAGGAATTTCTGGAACATATGCCGCGGCCCTCGGCTGAAATTTCTCCGGATGGGAGCGGCTAGTTCGTCTCTCCAAGAACGTCGTCGCTTTCCCCCGCCATTTTCCTCTATAGAACGCGAAGATAGAGTTTCTACCGATCACAGTGACCGACCGGCTGAGGGCTGTGAACATTTGAAGACATTCCAGTTTACAAGCGCTCCCGCACGATCTTTGCTTGACTCGTGACTCTAGCTCCATCAAAGAAATGAACTGGCGAAACATGTGCCTGGCGAATAGCGGCCACACTTATACACTGCAAGGAAAGGCTAGAGATGATGCAGCCTCAGCGCATGTTTGTGCATCATCAGTCACGACATACACAGTCTCCCACGCAGCAGGTGCTGAAAGGAAATGGACCGCCTGAGGAGTGGAACCCGTCCCTTTTGACAAAATGCGAAAGAACGAATGCCCCATTTTAGTTAGACGTGGACTAAGAAAGGCCCAACGGTCAGGCGGTAATAGATGAGGGACGTGACGACGCGTTCGCCATCTCTGCCCGACCGTTTAGGGATAGCTTCACCTCGGCCCATTTCTCGGTGAGAGTAGCCACCCTGCTTTTTACTTCATTGCATCTCCATCAGGAGGTCAGGACCAAACCAAATGCCGAGTAATTTAACCGGTCCGTGAAGGACACCAAGCTGTTTCGGCATTCTTATAAGAGACCGTCGTAAAGACAAACGAATCATCATTAATACTAGTTTAAAACCTGGCGTGAGACATAGTTTTCTCTAGACGAGGGTAGTTGGAGGCTCTTTAATTCATAGTAGACAATCTATCTATTGATGGTGTCACGATAGAAATACTAGAAACGGAAAACGTTAATCCGCAATAGCT
Organism: Eledone cirrhosa; assembly: GCA_964016885.1. Classification (NCBI taxonomy): domain Eukaryota; kingdom Metazoa; phylum Mollusca; class Cephalopoda; order Octopoda; family Eledonidae; genus Eledone; species Eledone cirrhosa. The sequence goes on along the minus strand of OZ024742.1, from coordinate 89,206,968 downwards.
CAAATGAATGGAAATGTCAAATACATTGAATGTAGAAAACGGCGTATTTGAGACTGGAACCCCAGGTGAAAGTTTCACGCTCGGCAGAGCCAATGTAGAAGGGAAGGGTTCAGTTATTGTTAGAAAATTGAGGGAAGATGTTAAGCAAATTGGAGGAATGAAAGGTTACATAACGAATTGATAAACGGAGTACTAGAAATACAATATCATGTGAAACAGAAGGGAATTAATGCAGTGAGGAAGAGTTGAAGCAACAATTAAAATCAAAGATTAAAAAAACTAATGAAATACGAATAATGAAGTAACCAATACATGCAGAATAGTCTCTTTCAAATCAACCCCCAAAAATAGAGAAACTGGAAGGAATCAAAAGGAACGATGATGTAAGACACGATGCAGAAGAAAGCATTGTTTTTTGGAAAAACATCTGAAGCAAATCTATTCAAGACAATGATAAAGTAGATTGGATAAAGAAAGTTGCAAAACAGGTATCGTGTACAGAAGCGAAATAATATCAAAATAACAAGAGATGATGAATACCTAGCTGCAAAAAGATGCCAAAATGGAGAGCAAGTGGGCCAGATCATGTAAATTACATGAAAGAATAACTACATAGTTAAATGAAGTCCTTAGATTTGGGAAACACCGAAATGGATGGCAAAAGGACGCACATGTTTGATACATAAAGATGACAGTAAAGGTAACAAAGTTTCAAATTTCAAACCAATTAAATGTCTTCTTTTGAAGTGGAAGCTCATAAGAGGAATATTTTCAGAAAACATACGCACATGGAGAGAGTAAATCTACTTACTGGTGAGCAGAAGTGGTAAGGACGAATAGCAGCGGAACGAAAAACCAGCTGATGATTGATAAAATGGTAACGAAGATCTGCAAGAGGCTCACCAACCTGTTCTGTGCTTGGTTTGACACCAAGAAGGCAAATGAACTGGTACCGTAGTTTTGGATTCTTCACTGTTTGGATATATATGACGTATCAGGCAACATCAAGATCCTCATAGAGAAATTAATGGCTAAGTGGAAAGTAGGAATGGCATCAGCTGGAGAAAAATTAGGTGATGTGAAGATCAAGCGATAATGACCAAGTTGAGAGTTTATCACCAATTTTGTTTGATACTGCAATGATAACACTGTCAGTTGTTCGTAAAAGCATGCCAATTGGATACAGTCTAAGCATTTATTGTTTATGGAGAATTTAAAACTATACAGTAATGTAGAAGAACAAGACACCCTACTGAAAAATGTCAGTGATTTCAGAAAAATGTCAGTGATTTCAGAGATTGGGATAGGGTTTGGCACTTCAAAGTGAGCAATTATAGAGGTAAATCGTGGTAAGGAAAGTTGGTAAGGTATAATGGAATCGGACTAACAAACGGAGAAAGAATCAAGTCATTGGAAACAGACAAAGCATATAAATATCTAGGTGTGTTACAACGCCATAATGTAGAAAAGCAAATAATGAAAGAAATTGTCAGAAAAGAGTATATTGGAAGATTGAGGACGATACTTAAGTCCAGCTTTTGATGATGGAAATACTGTGCAGGCAATAAACTCAAGAACTGTTTCATTAATTAGATATGGGGCAGACAGAGTAGAATGAACAAAGGTAGAGTTAAAGGAAATTGGTCGCAGGACAAGGAAAATGGTCACTATCTATTGAAGTATGCAAGCACAAGGTGGTGTAAACAGGTTGTATTGGAAAAGAAAGGAAGGAGGTATGAGATTGTTGAGTGTACAGGATCCTGGCAAAATAGAAGAAAGTAGTATGGGATTGTACCTAAGAATGAGGACGAAAAGTGTCTATTTGAGGTTATTATGGTAGGCATATTTGAAAAAAATTGAGACTAGAAAAAAAAAACAAAAAAAATAACAAAAACAAAAACAAACTGAGATTACTCAAGAGCGTAAAAAAGCATTTGATGAAAAGCACCTACACCTGCATTGAGCATTCCTTAAGAAAACAAGAAACGTGTATAATAACAAATATACTTGGTTATGTCTACGGAAAGGCTACATTAAGAAAAGAAAAACGCATGATGAAGCCATAAGAACAAGGTGGGTAATGAAACACATTCACGAGAATGATGTTCAAGCTGAATGCCGAATGTGTGGAGAAAAAGCGGAGACAGTTGCCCATATAGTTTTAGATTGTAAGCAGTGAGCCCAGAATGATAATAATTGTTTCTATTTTAGGCACAAGGCCAGCAATTACCCAGTACATTACTGGTACTTTATTTTATCGACCCCGTAAGGATGAGAGGCAAAGTTAACCTCGGCGGGATTTGAACTCAGATCATAAAGGGACGTAACTCTATGCTTCAAAGCATGGTGTCCGACTCTCTACCGATACTGCCAATCCACCGCCCAGAATGATAATAATAAAGGCTGCTAAGGTGGTTAGCATATTGCAGTTTTGATCGGGGGTCGTGGCATGGTTACAAAAAACGTTGAAAACAACACGTCGAAGATAGAGTTTACACCAGGGATTGAACCGCACCAAAGACATGTCCGTGGTAACAGCCCGAATATCGAGAAAGGTTCTGAACTATCAGCAATTGTGAAATTGACAAGGAATGATAGGAAAAAGCTGGAATTACTCTCGGTTACTAGTTGTAGCCCAGTTCTTCTTAAAATAACCGGCCCAAAGCAATATCAAACTTAGTCGTAATATACCAAGTCAGTTCTAATAATAAAAGACCAAGCCATCGCAAATGATGTTATTATCAAATATAGCCCTATCACAAGTCTGTTTTATGTGGAAATTGGTTGCAAGCATTAGGTTTAAAGAAGTCTACCACCACCTCAACATATACAACTTATTATTGGATGAACAGAAAGGATGCCAACAGAGGTCTCGTGGCACAAAAAAACATTTACTCTCCTCTTACTCCTGTTGGACGGGTACATCACAATGCGATCCATTCTACAAGGGGTCCACTGAGTGTTTAATAGCAGGGGTCTCGGTTTTGAACAGCACCAAGATGGTTTCTACGCCTGGGCAAAATCTTCCTCCTTGTTCGAAACATCTGCTTGGTAGAATTTCCTTAGTTTTGCAGCTGCAAATGTGTGTTGTTGCTAGTGGTAATCTTCGGCTTGTCGCCTTCCTTCTTCCGTTCATTGTTGCTGTTGTTGTTATAGTTGTTATTGTTGTTGATGTTGCTGGTGCATGTGGTGTCGTTGCTCACACTATTGTAATTGTTGGTCATGCTGTCATTGGTATTGTTATTCGGTGGGTTGGCAGTATCGGTAGAGCGTCGGACACCATGCTTTGCAGCATAGAGTTACGTCCCCTTACAGACTGAGTTTAAATCCTGTCGAGGTTAACTTTGCCTTTCATCCTTACGGAGTTGATAAAATAAAGTACCAGTAATGTACTGGGTATTTGCTGACCTTGTGTCAAAAGTAGAAACAGTTATTAATTCCATTGTTGTTCTTGGTGCTGTTGGAGTGAGTTGTTGTCGTTGTTGCAGTTGATGGTGTTGCAGGTGTGGCTGTCTTTGACGCTGCATGCTGTGGTGGTGTTTATACTTTTTTTTTTAAAGGTGTTGGAAGTGGGGACAGCATCTATCCTGTCAACGTTTCTGCAGCTGCTACACGAAAGCAGACTCAACGTAGGGGATGGGGTCTCCGCCATGTTTTTTGACGATATTTTTTTTTAAACAAAAGGGATAAAGTTCATATATATATCTGGGCCAAGAGTCCAAAATATTATATAGTCTCCGTTTCACAGGGAAAAGACGGAAGTCTTACGACTTCTTTGAAATAACAAAATGGCAAATACAAATAAAAAAAAGTAGCTCAAATTCCCGAATTCATGAGGCTTCCAAAAACACGTCTTTTTTGCCGACTAACAATAATAATAATAATAATAATAAATTCTGATTTAGGCAAAAGCCAGCAATTTGGGAGGAGGGCAAAGTCGATTAAATCGACCCCATGTACTTTTATTTATCGACCCCGTAAGGATGAAACGCAAAGCTAACCTCGGTGTGATTTGAACTCAGAACGCAAAGGGCGTAAATAATGTTAATATTATTTTTTCTTGCCATTGAAAATTATATTTACTTGTGTAACATTTATTTTTTTAATTATTATTTTGACTCCTTGGTAAGTATATTTGCGTATTTAGTACAGAGAAACGTGAGAATTTTGTTTTCATTTTTCATTTCCCCTGTAAAAGTAAAAGATGACAAGTATGAAATATTTTATATGTTTTTTTATTTTACACTCGGATAATAAGGAAAAGTGTTCTCTGCATTAGTGCTAATAGCAACATAAATAAATACGACTCTTATCAAACTTTTATGAAAAATCAAACAAAACAAATATGAGGACATATTGCAGGAAGAGATAGAGGCGGTTAAAGACACCATAGAAATAAACGCACGTGGTGAACCTAGATAACAACTGTGAACATGTCATATTAAGTATTCGCAATGGAAAGGAAAATAACCAGACGCACACAAACGTATCCGCACGAATTTTTCCGAGCAAAAATAATTAGCACATTGGAAGCAAATTTGCGACAAGAACAAAAGGTTTGCAATAACAAAAGTAAAAATAAATGTAGGCATAAAAAAATGCAGTCGCAAAACAAAACAAGTTGGGAGCTGTGTTTTATAAAAATAATATATTTTCATGCCTGAGAATTCTTTTTACAAAAACGGATGTGAGACGTGACATATCTCTGCGCGCATGTTTTTTTTTCACTGTATCCTCAAATGAATCCGTGAAGTAAGCCGTTGCTGACGTGTGGACCAGTGTGCAGTTCATTGAGAAAATCTACCTAATTTTCAAGATCGTGCACGAGAAAAGGGCGAGAAGCAGAAGTGGGACATCTGTCAACGTAATATGGTGATGGCAATCTGGGAAATTGGCAACTATTGATTCATTGCAAAATATGCGTAGTTTGTGGATATGAACGTCACTTGTAATAACGTTGTCATGAGTGTTTAGTATGAACATACTGTAACTGGTAGAGCCATATATTAGAACGTTACAGCAGACGTTTTGGAAATTAGCAGTCACCGCTGTTCTCTTTCCTATACATGTAGGAGAACCCCTACTGATGCGCTGAACGAGTGTGACTTTTTAGTCCAGCCAGCGACTTGAAAACTCTGGTACAAACACTGCATTTGTGACAATTATTGACACATAGTGCCAGGCCCATGGTACCATGTGACGACAAGTGCAGAAAGATCTCCAGGTATAAAGCAATGCCTGTGCCGTGAAACTTTTATAATGAGCAAAGGTACTGCACAAAGCCAGTCCCACTCTCTTAACTAAGATGATATTTACCAAAAAGAAGAACAAGTCAACATTATTGGATACCATCGGAGTTGCAGGTGTTATATCAGAGTTTTCCTTCTCCTAGAATTCTGCCTTGACAAAGGCTAAGGGGTCATCTCTCCCGGTGATTTTGGATGGCCATTGACTCTTAAGAGCTCCTTTGCCCTTTGACAGGTTTTGTTTTTAGTCCTGCAGGATGCCCAAAGTCACCCTCCTCACCAAGAATCCTTGGTGGGGTTGCCAGTTTAGTCGCCAATGACCCGACCATGAGACAGGTTGTACTGGCATGCATGTTACCAGTAGCACCAACTGGTGACCTGACATGTATATATATACATACATACATACACACACACATATATATATATATATACATACACACACATATATATATATATATATACATGCATTTATTTTTAACTGTTGGTCAATCAAGGATAAACGTTGATTGCCAAATAAATTAACGATGGAGATATAAAATATACAGAAGCGAAAACAAACCAAACAGTGAGTGTGTTCTGTTATTATTTCTGGCAATATTATTACAACAATATGACCCTCCCCAAGTATAACTATATATATATATATATATATATATATATATATATATATATATATATATATATATATATATATATATTATATATACTATACACACACACGCGCGCGCACATATGTATGTATATATATATATATATACATATATATATATTATATATATATATATATATATATATATATATATATATATATATATATATATATATATATATATATATATATATACATATATGTATCCCCCTTCAACCCCAGAAACACCGAAATATTCGACCACCTACACAAAACCTCCCCATTCTATTTAAAGATGAAAAAATGATAAAGGTCCTAGAAATACACAAGATCATTAAAAGAAAAAGGCAACCTAAATAACTAAAATACATTCTCACAGGAGCAAATATACTAAAACCAATCTCTAACACTACGGTAACAAAATGCGGAAGAACAAACTATGGCACATGCCTATACTTAATTAATGGACAAAAATTCACGTTTGAAGATGGCCAAACTTTTGCAGTGATAAACAGCTTCACTTGCAACTCAGAGAACCTGATCTATGTAATCACATGCGGTGGATGTCAACATAACTACATAGGACAGATGTGTTTGTCATTACGCAAAAGAGTGACCATCCAACGCCAACAAATCTGAGACGGTCACAAGAAAATCCCCTTAAGTAGCCACGTCCAAATCTGACCACCCCACCACTAATATTACTAACACCCCAACCCATCTACCCCTTCACCACACACACACGAACACACACCATCGCACATACACTCACCCACACCTACGTACACACCGATACACCACCCACTCCACATACACACTACCAGGACTAATCCCCACTTATACACCCGCACCACCAGTAATACTAGCACCCACCTACCACACACACACACTCATATTCAAACACGCACGCACACACCAGTACATTACACTCCCTCCTTACTGACCCTAACACCTCTTTCCCTCTCTCCCTCCCGCTCTACCAAAACCCCCACACACACCCATCCCACTAACACCTCCACTAATATACACACCAACCTCCACACACCGCCACCCTCTCCCTCCACATTTTACACCTACCCACCCCTTTCCCCTGTCCACCGCACCTCCGCACACTTACACACATTCCACACCACATACGGACCATCTCCATACCTGTCAGCTCCTCACTACTTGCCTGCTGTCATCTACCTACTGCTGTCTCCTTCCTCCCACCTCCTTCACTCTGCCTTGACCCTCTGACCACTTCCTGTTGCGCGTGCACCCCAGAACTATCCACTTCCTCACTACCATACCAGGATTTTACACCACTGGTCCATCGCTCCAGCTATCCACACTGCCACACTCAGAATCTCCAACACCCGGTCTCATAGTTCGTGAAATAGCCCAGGAACATACACACACATACAAACACTTACACTATTTTCGCACCACGTCACCATACATCCACACCACATATAAACACACACACACACACGTGCGTATCCTCACATACACACAGTCAGCCTCCGGACTCCACATGCCCCCTCTCTCACACCCGCTCTGACCCCTCTCCAGCCACACGCACGCACACACCGAATTACACCCATCCCATGTACACACCGGTTTTCCTAATACCCGAACATGGAACCTCGTTCCTCCCCCAACCCTCACATTCACATCCACACACACACACGTACACCTCGGAGCCCCGTCTCCATCGAAGCAGATTTTCCTGATCTGCTTCGTAGAATCAAGACGTATCTGAGGACCTTGCGATTTTCAGAGTCAGGCTCGATCATCACATCGATCGTGCCTCGAGCTGGTCGCCAGAGAAACGCTTGTAATATGTCCAATAAATTCCATTCGTCGCAACACTGATTCTCTTTTTTTTCTGTGATATATATACCATATATATATATATATATATATATATATATATATATATATATATATATATATATATAATATATTTGACAATATACCGTATGTTTAATTAAAAACATTTAGAAGACCATACGCTATCAGTTTTAAAGTAGTGACTATGTCACTTATTGGTTTCGGTGAAGGAAGGGAGAGAAGCTGACAGTCTATTTCACGGCGGTTGGCGTTCATCAGAGCCACACGGTAAACATCGATGTAATTCAATTCGCGAACTCAGCCTACAGTTTTCCACGAAGGGGAACGGACATTTGCCGTGTTTGTCCGTTCCCTTGTCACTTCAATTTTGGATTACCTCCTGATTGTAACCTTATTATGTAAGAAGCTGTCTGATGAGATCAAGGTACTGGGTACTATGCAGAATCGCGTGGCCACTGTCGTCATCGAAATATGTATAACGCCCATATCAATGAAGGAATTTAAATCTAAACTACTTTGCATTTCCTTATTCTATATATATATATATATATATATATATATATATATATATATATGTGTGTGTGTGTGTGTGTGTGTGTGTGTGTGTGTGTATGTGTGTATAAGTTTATCCCGGGTTCAATCGGGGGTAACAACAGTAAGTATGAGCCCCTTGATGATTTCTCCCGAATGAAACAGTTCTAGCCCCGTAGAAGCCATTTCTCTCCCTCTCTGTCTCTCTCTCCCCCTTTCTCTCTCTCTCTCTCTCTCTCTCTCTCTCTCTCTCTATATATATATATATATATATATATATATATATCTACTCAAGTATTTAAGTTCACATATACATTGGGGTGAGGAAGAAGGAATTATTGTAATGAAATGTTAATGTACCACCGAGGTTGTTCTTCTCTTCAACGATCGAATGTTTGAAAGTGCGGGTGTTATCACCTTCTATTTGGATACTTTTCTTTTTTCAATATGCGTTTTTTAAAGAAAAGAGAGAGTGGGGAGAATCCCGTTATTTGAAGATGGAATATCATTTTTTTGTTTTCAGTTGTGGTTTGTACTTTCTAATGAAGAATTCTTCTTTATATTTCGGAAATGTTTGTTGTCCGTCCATATCTTAAAGAACGGGGAAAATAGTGAATTTTTCCTTTCCGCATGTTGCGAAGTGTTCACTTCATGTGGTCTTTCTAACCGAGAGGTCTTTAATTTGTTGTTTATGTACTCGAACTCTGTCACGTAGACCCGCTCCTGTTTCACCAATGTAATATTCTTTATATTGCGTGCAGGTTACACAGTAAATTAAGTTTTTGGTTTTGCAATTCAGGTTTGCCTAAGCTGTGAAAATCTGGTTGTTTTAAAGGAGGTTTGCCCACCCTCTTCAACGTCTTCACAAGTTCCGCATTTCTTAACTTGCATTGTTTCATTATCAGACGTAAATTTTGCCTTGGTAAGTATTTTTTTTTAGGTTGGGTGCTTGGCGTCTACTATATATTATTTGTGCGTCTTTTATGAGTGCATTCATTTTGGGGGAATGCTGGAGAATCGGGAGATATTGTTTAGCGGCTTTCACAATGTTGACATTCCTTGGATTATGAGTTATGACAACATGGATAACTGTTTTTTCCATTTGATTTTGTTGCTTTGTTCTTTTCAGTGTTTTCACTGGAACCTTCTGGGCTTTGGAGATGGCCGAGGTTCACCGGATATTCTTGTCTTTTAAGGAACTCTTTTAGTTCATATAATCTTTTTTCCTGACTGCGCTTGACTGACCTCATAAAAATATGTGGGAAGATGAGAATATCCCACAAGATAGGAAGGATGTTTCTCCGTAAAGGAAAGGGTGGGAAAGACAAATGTGGTAATTATCGTGGCATATCACTTCTTTCAGTAGTTGGTAAAGTCATATGTCGAATTTTGATGGATAGATTGATCTCAAGGGCGCTCTGAATGTGTTGCCTCAGTCACAGTGCGGGTTCAGAAACGAAAGAGAAACATTGGATATGATCTTCTCTGCTCGGCAGCTGCAAGGAAAGTGTATCGAACAATGTATGGACCTTTATCAGGTCTTTGACACCGTTAATTGAACGTCGTTGTAGAATATTTTGGAAAAGATTGGCTGTCCTCCAAAGTTTGTGAAGATTCTACGTCTTTTTCATGAGATGAACGCTTGGGTCAGTACTGGTGATAGCATCTCACAACCAATATCAGTAGAAAATGGAGTGAAGCAGGGGGACATTCTGGCTCTAACTCTGTTCCCCTTATATTTCACGATAGTATTTCTCATGGCATTCAGGAAAAATTGTTTGCATGGAGTTTACATCAGGTATCACACTTCAGGAAGGTTGTTCACACCAAGAGCTTTGGTGCAAGCACGAAGGTATTAACATCTATAAACCGAGATTCTTTGTATGCAGATGACTGCGATCTTTTTGCACACTCACAAAGTGACAAGCAACATATTATGAACTCTTTTTCTGAAGCTTGCAACGCTTTGGGCCTCACAATAAGCTTGGAAAAGACTTGTGATATATCAGCCAGCACCTGGGAAAGAATACACTACACCAAGTGTGTACGTGTACGGAAAGAGGCTAAAAGTTGCTGACAAGTTTGTTTAACTTGGTAGTACGTTAAACAATTCATGCACACTTGATGATAAGCTATCCTTAAGAATGAAGAAAGCCAGTGATGCATTTGGACGGTTGAATGAACGTTTATGGTACAGACGAGATATCTTTATCAAAACCAAGGTAAATGTGTATCTAACTTGTGTCGTCTCCTCTTTGCTTGTGAAACGTGGGTCACACACAGAAAGCACGCACCTCAAAAACCTGGAGAGGTTTCACTAACAATCTCATCGTAAGTTACTTAGGGTGCGATGGAAAATGTTCGTCAGTGATTTGGAAGTTCTCGAACAGAACAGGTGCGTGACTATAGAGGGCATGATCTTTCGGCATCGGTTGAGGTGGTGCGGTCACGTGGTCCGGATGATTGATGATCACATTCCAAAGCAACTTCTCTACGGAGAACTGTGTGAAAGAAAACGACCACCACACAATCCAAAAAATGCGGTATTGGGAGTTTGTCAGGGGAACCTTGGCTTGCGCTAGAATTTCATCTGACGAATGGGAGAAAATGGCTGAGGAGCGTGTGAAGTGGAGACGTTTGATCAAGGCAGGTAGTGAACACTTTGAAACTCGTCGAAGAGAACACCTAACACTGAAAAGGAAGGTGAGGAAAAGAGACTGTTCTGAACAGCCTGCTGTTGAGCATGATCTAGTTTGCCAACACTGTGGTTGAGTCTGACTGAGCAAATCTGGTTTGATTAGACACGAACAAAGTCATATCAATAGACTTCATGTAGATTATGATCTGAAAAGGTGTAAGGAATGTGGCAAGGAATGTGCAAGCATGGGCGGTCTTAAAAGACATATGAGAACACACAGTCAGAACAAAGCGATAGAAAGTCCCAGTAAATATTGATGTAATTCAATTCAAGCACTCAACGCTCTTTGACCACATACGAGCGACAGAGTATACTTAGAGTAAGAAAATGCGAAGTAGTTTCAGATGTTAAAGTCCTTTAATGATAATGCTGTGATTCATATTTCAATGACGACAGTGGCCACACGATTCCATGTACCAAGTGCCATGACATCATCAGACAGCTTCTTGCACAATAATGTTACGTTCCCGAGGCAATCCAAATTGAATTGACAAGGGAACGGACAAACCGGGTGTTCTTGAATCCTTCGCCCGTTCACTTGTGAGTCCCAATTCATCCCCACCGGTTTGCGGAGGCGCAAGTCAGAAGGAAGTTGACCATCCACTACGCCAAAATTCTACGAAAATCGCCTAGGCAGGGCTCCCACACCCCAACGAAGCAATCACCCCCATCCAGGTCGGTAATATGACACGGTTATAGTTTACTGCTAGTCGCCCTGAGAGTGGCAGTTGACAGAAACCTAGTGGTGGAGGTAGAGTATGAGTTTCAATAGGCCTCTATACTGCCCCTAAATTATGCTTGGACAGTAGAATTGACCATCAGCCGCTAAGAGAATATAAACTTAATTCTAGATATTATGGTTTCACAGTTATGATTGAATATTAGAAATTAAAAATTACAAGTTGAAATCCTGATTGAAGTAAATAAAGAAAAATATATATAATAAATAATAAATAGGGAGATGTTTAAATTATAGTGAGAAGTTTTGAAAGGGGGATCAATATTACAGATATATATCGTTCCCCCATATTGAACGATAGTACCGTACAGTCAACCGGGCTGTTTGTTTGTTTACAAACAAACAAACCGAGCATTATAATAAATTTTCGGTAAACCGATACGTGCATATATATATGTGTGCATGTAAGTACATTAATATACATACTACTGTACGTCTGTATACATATATATATGTACGTATACATACATGCATATTTACATTTAAGTAAGTGCCGTACTAAGAGTGAGAAATGAAATTTCGTTTCATTCTATTCAATTTATCGTTTTCGGTGTGCCCGGCCGACTGAACTCACTCGATATGCAAATTAAGCTGCTCAGCCGTTAATATGCATAAGGAAAGTATATACTTTTAGACGTTCAACCATCTGGCAGGAAGGTATACGATGCTGACGATAGCTAATAAGCTTGAAACTAGTACATCGTTCCTGTGTCAGTGTTGAACAAAAAGGTGACGTGGTTGCCTAAACACTGTACGGCGTAATTCGGGCTGTTTGTTTACAAACAAACACACCGAGCATTATAATAAATGTTCGGTAAACCGATACGTGCATATATGTATGTGTGCATGTATGTATATATATACATACTACTGTACGTCTGTATACATATATGTATGTACGTATACATACATGCATACTTGCATTTAAGTAAGTGCCGTACTAAGAGTGAGAAATGAAATTTCGTTTCATTCTGTTCCATTTATCGTTTTCGGTGTGCCCGGCCGACTGAACCCACTCGATATGCAAATTAGGCTGCTCAGCCGTTAATTTGAATAAGGAAAGTATATACTTTCAGATGTTCAACCATCTGGCAGGTAGGTATACGATGCTGACGATAGCTAATAAGCTTGAAACTAGTACATCGTTCCTGTGTCAGTGTTGAACAAAAAGGTGACGTGGTTGCCTAAACACTGTACGGCGTAATTCGGGCTGTTTGTTTGTTTACAAACAAACACACCGAGCATTATAATAAATGTTCGGTAAACCGATACGTGCATATATATATGTGTGCATGTATGTATATATACACATAATACTGTACGTCTGTATACATATATGTATGTACGTATACATACATGCATACTTACATATATATATATATATATATATATATATATATATATATATATATATATATATATATATATATATAAATATATATATATATAAATATATATATATATATATATATATGTATATGTATATATATAACATAATATGATACATATATATATATCATATAACATATATATTATATTATATATGTATATATACATATATATATATATAATATAATATGATTCATATATATATATCATATAACATATATATTATATTATATATGTACATATATATATATATATATATATATATATATATAAAATATACATGTATAATATACATATATAATATATATATATATATACAAATTATGTATATATATATATATATATGTATATGTATATATATAATATAATATGATACATATATATATATCATATAACATATATATTATATTATATATGTATATATACATATATATATATAATATAATATGATTCATATATATATATCATATAACATATATATTATATTATATATGTATATATATATATATATATATATATATATAGTACAGAATTAGCCGTCGAAACGGCTTGAGCTCAGCCGTCGGGGTCTTACTTGTTCCTATATATATATATATATATATATATATATATATATATATATATATATATATATAAAATATACATGTATAATATACATATATAATATACATATATAATATAATATATATGTTATATGATATATATATGTATCATATTTTATTATATATATACATATACATATATATATATATACATTATTTTTTTTTATTTTAAGACAACAAATATGACAACTGTGCATAAAAATTGAACCACAGAAAATATATTATATCACGTAATGACCTACAAATGTGGGACATTCAACTCAGATGAAAGACCGTCAGTTAAACGTATTATATAACACGGATACAGATTAATTCTGCCATTTAGTAAGTAGTATCTGACTTGAGGCTCGTTTATATATACGCTCATTAAAATGTACGACGGAGGAATTAAAATACGGCATGGGAGAAAATGGAGTACCAGGTGAGAATGAATTCTTTTAAATACACTCGTTGTTATCACATGTTTATGCAAAGAAAAACTATTTTCTATGATTTGGAGTTGCTGAAGCAAATAAGACAAAGTTCATTCGACTAATTCAATATTTATATTTGCAATATGATTTAGCAAGTGTTGTAATTAGACGAAGCTGTAAATTCCTGTTGAGATGATTCCGCGACTCAGTTTTGATTGTACGTTAAAAACGTTTGAGACTATTCATTTTAATGGTATCTCTTTTGGGGAAATATATTAACGCAACCATTCTCCGTCCCATAAAATATTTTGCTTGTTTAAAAGTGTATTTATTTTCAGAATTTATTGGATATGTTATATGATAAAATTGCTCTAGAATATTTAGTTATAACGCCCAGAGTTCTGAATTCTATTCCCCCATTTCGAATACGCTGTTAATTTACCAGAAACATTTATGTGTACATAAACAAAATTAGCATTAACAAAAATGGGGAAGTTCCGTAACAGTAGATAGAAAAATATTCCTAGTTGAAGTAATGATTGGTAAAAAAACACGGGAATGAAATGAAGAAAAATATCTATAATTTGTTTCCCACATATACGTCTGCTTCACTGAACATTAATAATTTAGAAACATTTCATTTTATATACACTACAAATATCCTTGTAAATATATTTTGTACATAGCGCATGTCAAAAAAGGGAAGTAATAATAGGTGTGTCATAAATATATAGTTATAATATTCATCATCGAATCAACAAAAAATAAATAGCAACAATACTAAAAGTTTTAAACTTCACTGATTGGTTTATTGGGTTATTTTCGTTTGATCATGCACCAGGCATCGTTCAATATATTAACCTCAGAAAACCTAAAAAGCATGTTTGCATAACTCTATCCGCAAAAAAGATTATTATTTAATTTAGACGGTAGATTATAACTATTTCTCTCATATATGTAATTTTCTTGGGCTAGTGATACACGTGAAATTTCCTATATTCAAAGAATAATTTCACAACAAATATTTGTAGCATTTCATAACTGAGTAACATTGTTCGAGTCGTTTTCCAGTCTTTAGTTTCACTTCTGAAATGTTGAAAGCTCACCTGAGTCAAATTTTTTTCTCATATCTGTTTCAATTATGTATAGATATTTATTCAATTTATGACTAAGTGACATTAATTCGAATTAATTTCATTCTTCCTGCCTGAACACTAAACTGCTAAGAAATTATACTATCAGTCTTCTGTCCTTCAGCAAAATACTGAGATGAATTGAATGGGTCATAGCAGTCGAGTATGGAATTTCAAAAGAAATAAATTTAACTTACCAATTTCTCATGTGATGTTTTCAATAATTGTGAAAGCATCATTACACCTCATGGGAAAAATCAAATAAACATTTGGAGTTGCAGTCATTTGTGTAGAGATGAGAATACCGATTGAACGAAAGAACTGATCAGTGAAGACTAGGCTGTTTATACAACCGATGTTATACATATAAACAAATATATATACACACACATGTAAGCATGGCCAAGCACTCACACACTTACATACGCACCCATCCACGCAAAAAAGTATGACCGATGTTTATATATACCCAACATTACAGCAATCACCATAAATATTTTTTTTTCTTCTTTAATCACCAATCTGACGGGCTGATCGATACTGGAGTCGGGCGCATATCTTCCTTGGGTGTACTTGAGCCAATCACGGTAAAACGCGCGTAACACGCCGATAAAAAATAAAAACAAATATATTCATCGTTTTTTTCCCCTAATATACACTCTAACTCTCTAACTGTGCATCGAGTGGTCGTAATAGTACCACCAGCAGTAATTCCCTAAATCACATACACTATATATATATATATATATATATAATTAATACAATAACAGAGATAGTTTAAAGCTAAACTCTGACTGGTATCCATCTCACTCAACAAACATTAGGTTATATTTAAATATAAACCCAATTTAAGTGTTTGGGGTGCTAACAATATGTATAATGTGGAAAAACCAGTTGTATTATTTCATGAGATATAATTAAAGTTAAAATACATCTTTCTTTCCAAACAATTGTTTCATTATAAGTTTTCTACAAGTTGGGAGAATATTTCCAGTTTATGTAGAAGCCTAATATATATTCATATAAGAATATATTTAGGTGGGCGTTTATAAATCATCAGTGGAAGCCCATTAAACTTTGATATAAGAAAGAAATTCTTACCGCAGTCAAAAATCGTGTCTGTTAAGTTGCTCCTTCTCGCATCAAATGACCGCCAAATTTGAAATTCCAGCAGTTCTTGACTGAGGAAGTATCATAGCGACACGAAGCGGGAAGGGGAGACAACTACGATCCACGAAAGGAGGAAAAAAATAATAATATACACGCGGGTTAATTAGTTTTTTCGAAAACATTATCAATTGAAAATAAAAAAAATAAATATATGCGTGTATAAATTACACACGCATATAGATATTTTCTTAGGCTATAGATAGATAGATAGATAGATCTAGTTGTAGAAGTAGATCTACCAAACCAAATTGTAAAATCATAATACAAAATTAAATTCGATTGTTTAGAACTACAAGTTAAGTCATTCTTTTCTTTTTATTAAATATATATATATAATTTAATATATATAATTATATAATATATATAATTTAATATATATATATATATATAGAATTTAATAAACATTTATCGTACTGCCTCTCTGTTCTGTCCCTGTTCAATTTTTCATTATATATATATATATATAGTGTATGTACATACACTATATATATATATATATTATACGATTTTACAATATAAATTGTAAAATCATAATACATAATTAAATTCGATTGTTTAGAACTACAAGTTAAGTCATTCTTTTCTTTTTATTAAATATATATATATGTATATACATATATATATATTTATGCATATTTATGTATATATATATATTTATATATATATATATATATATATATATATATATATATATATATATATATATATATACATTAATATGCATAAATATATATATATATATATATATATATATATATATATATATATATATATATATATATATTTAATAAAAAGAAAAGAATGACTTAACTTGTAGTTCTAAACAATCGAATTTAATTTTGTATTATGATTTTACAATTTGGTTTTGTAGATCTAGTTCTACAACTAGATCTATCTATCTATCTATCTATCTATCTATCTATCTATCTATCTATCTATCTATCTATCTATCTATCTATCTATCTATCTATCTATCTATCTATCTATCTATCTAATCTATCTATCTATCTATCTATATATCTATCTATCTATATAATCTAGCTGTCGTCTGTTCTACAGTGTGGATGTCATTCACTTCGCACAGAAGTTTTGTTCAAATTTATTGAGGAAATTTTCAAACTTAATTTTGATACAATTGTGTAGCTTGACCCTCCGTCTGAACTGTCAGGCGGTGGGTCAGCTCATCTTTACCCCTCCTAGAGGTGAAAAACCTGTTTTAAAAAATTTTGTGTAAAAAATTTCAATCGTCTAACAGAAATGTTAAACGCAGCGAACGAAAATAGTGGTGGGGGGACAGCGGTAAGAGTTGTAAGCTCGCACGCTTTAGTCCCCCCCTTCCTTCCCAACTAACGTCATAGAGAAGGAAGGAAAAATTAAAATAAAAACAGACGAATCTGCGGAGAAAAAAAATGACGAAAACACAAATCTGGACATGGATTCCAACAACGAAAAAAAAAAATTTGAAAAATTGCCTGACAATACTAATAACACAAACAAAGACACAACAAACACAAAAATAACATTTGAAAATAACACCATAACAGAAAGCAAAGCAGACGACAAGATTTCATTTGCACAGAAAACAAAGAAATCTTTGACTTATATAGCGGAAAATATTTCAGATGTGGCACGAAGGATCACAGACGCCAAACAATACATAAGTGAAGGAGAGAATGGTATTTTATCGGTAAAAATGCCTCAAGAATTCACCAAAGACATTGAAAGCCGAACGGTCAAGTTTCGGACCATCAACAACAGTACAAAAAAACCTGAACAGCCTTCTCAAGCAGATATCAAAACAGTACTCACAGAAGTACTTAATGAAACCACTTTCATAAGAAAAGACAGACTGTATGGAAGCCTAGCAATTATCATGAAGAACGAATCGGCGGCAAAAAAATGTGCTTTGTCACCGATTCGTTCGAAAAATTTCACCTTTTATCCATCTTATATGGGGAAAAGAACTCAACGCATATGGCTGGATGCAATGATGCCAGATGTGGACTACTGCTGGCTCATAGCTGGCTTCATCGATCCAGTGAATGACAACGTGATTTCCATTGGGAAAACCACAGGCAATGCGTTCAGTGGAACAGGTATAGAGCTGGTAGTGCAAATGAAGCCTGAACGCATCGCCCAAATACCCGACAGAATCCTATTAGAGGACCACGGGTATATAAACATTAGCGTGGAGGGGAGAAGGCCGTCCTGCCATATCTGTGCAGGCAGAGAGCACCTGAAGGCCGCTTGTCCCCAACTCAACAGAAAGAAAACCCTGCTACCAACACCAGCTCCACCACCACCACCACAACAGATAAACAAACAACAAAACTCAGTCCCACCCAACCCGTCCCTCAGTAAAACCACAACACCACCACAACACAAACAGTCACAACACATTAGCCCAAAACAAAATACAGGCCCACCCAACCTCTCACTCAATAAAACAACACAACCACCGCAGACACAACACACAACACAGTCTAACATAGTGACATCCATCTCTCCCACAAAGAAAACCAACACGGAAACATTACCAGCAAACATACCTCTTCCCTCCAACACTGAAGATAACCCAACGAATTCGGAGGAAGAAACGGAGTCCTTCAGACAGATTAAAAGGAAAAAAAGAAAACATGTGCAAAACACACAAGGCCAAACAACCCCCACCCAAATCTCAACACAATCCAACAAAACAGGAAACACCCCTCCAGCAACAAACAAAACCAAACCTGCCCCTCCCCTCTTCGAAACACTCACACCATCCGAAAAAAAGACATTACACTATACTTACATCAACAGAAACAATAATAAATTAAATGAACTCATATACAATAATCCTTCGGTACAAACCGGAGGTGTAAACTTTGTTTCGTCAGAAAACTACCCACATTTAAAATTAATAAAGATCCCAATGAATCTCTACCAAAAACTAAAAAAGGATTTTAAGGAGGACGTAGGACCACCCTCTGTCAAACCCATTAACCGCGCCCTACTAAAAAGCTTTCCCCCTCCCCTCCCCCTCCCCAACACAACTCCAAACACCCCAACCCCACCACACACTGACGACCCCACACCACCACAAGACACCCCTTCACCCAACACCCCCGACCCCATGGAAGTCGTGCAACCCGAACCCCGGGAAGCGGAAAGGTAGGTCTCTACACTCTCCTTTGGCTCTGCCGCCCACATGGATGTGTTAAGAGTAGGATGTTTGAATGCACGTGGCCTGGGCTCAACTTGGAAGCAAGCAAAGCTTCTAAATGACCTCAGGTCATGTAGTATAAATGTAATGGTTATCTGTGAGACTCGAATCAGCGTCGTGCGGCAGCTGGCCCCCACCTTCGCTGACTTTGAGGTGCATGCATCTCTCTGTCAACCTGGAGGTGGGGTTGTCGTACTGCTGCAAAAACACCTGGGTGTTGCCGTACAGGTTGTGCACTCGGACCCGGAGGGTCGTTTGTTGGTGCTAGACGTTGGCAGTAGTGAAAGTGCGGCCTTGAGACTGGTCGCCGTCTACTCCCCTTTCGGAGCTGAACGGCCCGACTTCTTCCAGCGTTTGGAGACTTTTCTGGGAACGTCGCGTTCCCTGCTTCTAGCGGGGGATTGGAATGACATCCTGGATGCACGTTGGGACTATGCAGGAGCATGTCCCAATAGAGGGGGGTGTAACAGCCTCAAGGGGTTACTCGACCGTTTTAACTTGGTCGATAGATATCGACTAGATTTTCCAACTGTGCCTACCTGGACTTGGAGAAACCACAGTGGTCAATCTAGATCGTACTTAGATAGATTCTTAGTTAGAAGTAAGGATAGGGACATATTAAGCTGTCCAGAAATGCTCACGGTTGGCTACACGGATCACAAATTAGTGACCTGCGTGGTCAATCTCGAGAAAACACATAGACAGGATCCCGGTTACTGGAAACTTAATTTGTCTTTACCGGCAAAAGAGACTTACAGAAACCGGATTAGCAGATTAGTTAAGGAGAGGTTGACGGGTGCAATCGTCAACAACCGATGGTGGGCATCTCTCAAAAGAGAGATTAGAACAGAATCAATAAGTTATAGCAAGATGTTAGCTGCCGATAGGAATAGAAACGAGAAAGAATTAACAGGTAAATTAGAAGAGGCAATCAAGAGCGAAGATGTGGCCAGAGTGCTGGCATCGAGGACGGCCTTGAACCAGTTTTTCGATGCAAAGCACGAAGGCTGCGTCATTCGAAGTAAAATACGTGCTCTAGGTAATGAGGGGGCCAAAGCCGTTGGATGGGCCCGCGTGACAGAAGCTAAGAGTGGAAATCGATCCACCATCCGGTCGTTGCAAGACGAAGATGGACGGGTGATCCGGGAGCCTAAGCAGATGTGCGAGGCCTTTCAAAGACACTTTGCCCGATTGTTCGGGGGAGGCGAGGGTCCGGGCGGGGGCGTGGATTTCGGTCCATACCTCGACGGCCTGCCGCGTCTCTCGAACGAAGAGGCAGAGTCCTGCGAGGGACCAATCTCGGCTGATGAGATCGGAGATGCGCTGAGCCAATGCAGCAGACGCAAATCTCCAGGTCTCGATGGTATACCTTACGAACTTTATTTAGCAATGCCGGTCTTCTTCTCCGAACTCCTCGAAGCGGTCTACTGCAATTGGCAGCAGAACGGGAGAATTCCTTGTTCTGTAGCCAAGGGCGTAGTCACGCTGGTGAGGAAGGACGAGAACAAGGGGGATAGTATAAATAATTTTCGGCCCATAACCCTGCTAAACACAGAGTTAAAGATTTTGGCCAAGTGTTAGCAAAGAGGTTGGCGCTTGTCGTGGGTGGCCTGGTGGGAGATGCGCAGACATGTGCTATCCCATCCAGGTCCATTCACGATAACCTCCACCTCATGCGATACATCATAGAGAGGGTTGGCAACAAACCCGGCTTCGGTGGGGCCCTGATCAACTTGGATCAGTCTAAGGCCTTCGATAGGGTCGACCATGGTTACCTGGATGCGGTGCTAGCGGCGGCTGGGTTCGGTCCTGTTTTCAGAGGCTGGATCACTGCCCTACATAGCAACCACATCTGTTCTAGGATCAAGGTGAACGGCTACCTTTCGAAGCCGTTCGAAATCACACGATCCATTCGACAGGGGTGCCCTCTCTCCTCCCTTCTGTACGTATTGACTCTCGAGCCTTTACTGAGGAAGTTGGAGTTGTTGCAGGGTATCCCCCTGGAACCAGGATTGAGCAAAGCGGTGTCGGCCTACGCCGATGACGTAACAGTAATGGTATCAACCGACTCGGAGATCGAGGCGATCGGTACCTTACTGGAGGAGTACGAAAGGTTGTCAGGAGCGAAACTGAACCGGGAAAAATCCATCGGGCTGCAACTCGGAACGTGGAGAGGCAGACCGATGCCTCCTGACGGTGTCGTCGGACACTGGACGGGGGGCCCGGTAAAGTTGCTTGGGGTCTGGTTTGGACCGGACCTCCAGGTGGAAAAGAACTGGAACGAGGTTACGAACAAGGTGTTTGCACTAACCCAGAAATGGGCCAAGTGTAAGCTGTCCCTAAAAGGCCGGGCGGAGGTGGCGAACATTTACATAGCGTCCGTCACTTACTACCGCCTGACTGTCGTGCCTTGCCCTAAGGAAACACTCACCACCATGGAACGCATGCTCTTCCAATTTCTTTGGAAGAAGCGTCCTCCTATGGTGAGAAGATCCATCTGCTGCCAACAACCTTCGAAAGGAGGGCTGGGGATGCCGTGGTTGATGATGCGTAGGCACGCATTAAGGCTACGGCACCTACAGGTATTCCTCACTGGTCAACCGGTGTGGGCTCCGTTCGTGAAACGAGCCTTTCCGAGACTCGTCTCACTCACCGAGCTACAGTCCTGGGTCAAGCAAAGATCCGGAAAACTGGGAGACTGGCACACTGAGTGTGCTCAGGCGCTCAGGGCTCTCTGGCAAGCGGGCCGGGCCATCGGTGGAGAATCCACCTCATCATTCTATAGAGGGCTGGTGGCTAGCAGGGGCGATGACACCCTTGGAGAGTCGCTGGACATGGAAGAAGACGAACTGGCCAGCCTGTTCGGTAGGACTTTCGGCCCAGGACCAATGGACAACTTCCAGAAGTCACTGGCCTGGCAGTGCTACCGAGGGGCTCTACCCGTTCGAGAGAGGCTCTACAGACACGGGCGCCCGGGCAGGGATCCCTCAAAAAAGATTTGCCCTAGATGCGTGCGTCACGAAGAAACCGTGGCGCACGCATTGGTGCAATGTCCTGGCGTGGCTGATCTGTGGGGCTACGCCGAACAACTGCTGTCGCGGGTGGCGCCGATTAAATTGACCGCCGAGTCCGTGATGACAATCAAACCGCCTCCCCTCTTCACAAAGGAAGCAAAGGCGGTTTTTCTGTGCGTAATAGCCATGTTGAAAGAGGTTGTTTGGTGGACACGATTGAAAGGTCTGAGGTCAGGCAACTTCCTCTCTGGCCATAGTCTGGTCTACTTCTTCCGATATCACTTCGGAAGAAGGATAAGAATGGAGAGAGAGGTGCTTGGCCACAGGCAGTTTTATGAAAGGTGGGTGATAGTGGCGAGAATGGCTCGTGTAAATGGGCCTTCTCTGTATACCATCCTGTAGGTAAAGAAGTAAAGGAGAGGGGAGCACCTTCTCCATGTGCTCCCCGGGCAAAGGATTGCACACTTTTTCGGGGGTGTGTGCAACCCCCATCACGTCCCCTCCCTTTTGAGGTTATTTTCGATTATTTTCATGTTACACCCTTTTTACTCGATTATATGTAAACTCCCCCTTTGTATTTGTCCCTTCTTTTTATGCCTTTATGGTAAATAAAGAAATCTATCTATCTATCTATCTATCTATCTATCTATCTCGGAGAAGATAGACTTGTTTTTGTTTCGCTCCTGCATTTTGTCGGAATTTATTACGAGAAGCGGTAGGTCTGTTTAAGTAATTTGTTATTTGTTGTGTTTAAACTCTTGCCTGGGCCTGCAGACGTTGGGTAAAATAAATTTCGCCCCTTTTTTGGGACGAAATTTAATAGTTATAAGTTGTCGATAAAAAGGCGTCCAAATGAGACCAGAACGGATAGCAAGAATACCGCAGCGTGTGTCCCTGGATGGAGTCGCCTTCATAAACATTTCTGTTGAGGGCAGGCGGCCTTCATGCTACCACTCTTCAAGAAGTGGTCACCTAAGGGCTTCCTGTCCCCTTTTAAGTGCCCCCCTCAAAAGACGCTTCTGCCCACCCCACACACAACACCACCACCACCACCACCACAACAACAACAACACGAAAAAATAACAACACAAGACACTGTCCCACCCAACCCTACCCACCTAAAACAAATACAAAAGCAACCCCCCCCCCAAAAAAAAATATACCCCTCCCCAACAACACGGACGAGGACTCCTTATCAACGTCACCCAGTGACGACGAGGGAGAACCCTTTCAACCTGTAAAAAGAAAGAAAAGAAGGCACCACATTAACAAAAATGCAACAAACACACAACCACCAGCACAAACAGAACAAACAAAAAAACCCACCCCTCCCGAAAACATAACACATACTACAAAACGCAAGAACAACAAACAAAAACAAAACACAAGAACAACAAACAAAAACAAACACACCACAACAAAAACAGTATACATACATCAACACAAACAACAAAACACTTGTGTAAACACTTCGGTGGAAACCGAACGGAAAATGTTAACCAACGCGGCGACTAAACCGCATTTAAAATGATTAGGGTCCCAAGGGACACCTACGCAATGCTCAAACAGAAATTTCCCGAGGACGTGGGGAGTCCCTCTACTAGACTTAGCAACCGCGTCCTCTTGAAATGTTTCCCCACCACCACCACCCCAGATACCCCCCCCCCCCCCCTCCACCACACACTGATGTCCCCACCACATCCCAAACCACCACCCACCAAACAACCCCGCCGACACCCCCATGGAAATTGTGCAGCCTGGTCCCCAGGAGAAGGGCACGTAGGTGTCTTTTCCTTTTTCTCCACTCTAAACTCTTCACCACCAACATGGCGAATGTAAGAGTCGGTTGTGTGAATGTGCGCGGCCTGGGGATGCCCTGGAAGCAGGGCAAACTCTTAAATGACCTCAGGTCGCACAGAATGGATGTGATAGCTATTTGCGAGTCGAGGGTCAGCAGCGAGTACCAACTGGCCCCCATCTTCGACAACCTTGAGATCTATGCATCTCTCTGTCAGCTGGGGAGTGGGGGAGGGATAGTCGTCTGCTGCGAAAACACCTGGGCCTCGCAACACGGAAGGTACACCTGGATCCGGAGGGTCGACTGGTGGTTCTAGACGTTGGCAGTAGTGAAGGTGGAGCCTTCAGGCTGGTGGCAGCGTATGCTCCATCTGGGACTCCGCGACCGGACTTCGTCCAACGCCTAGAGAGTTTTCTGGGAACGTCTCGCTCCTTGCTTTTAGTGGGGGACTGGAATGGTATCCTGGATGCACGTTGGGACTATGTAGGGGCATGTCCCGATATAGGGGGTGTAACAGCCTCAAACGGTTAATCGGCCGATTTGATCTGGCCGATAGATATCGACTAGATTTTCCGACTGTGCCACTGTGGACGTGAACTAATCGTAGCGGAACATCTAGGTCGTACCTAGATAGGTTCCTAGTTAGAAATAAAGATAGGGACATATTAAGCTGTCCACGAATGTTCATGATTGACTATTCGGATCACAAGTTGGTGACCGGAGTGGTCAACCTTGATAGAACCCATAGACAAGGACCCGGTTACTGGAAGCTAAACTTGTCTTTACCGACAAACAAAGCTTACAGTAAGCGGATTAGCACTCTAGTTAAGCAGCGGTTGACGGGGGAAATTGTCAACAACAGGTGATGGGGCTCTCTCAAGAGAGAAATTAGAATAGAATCGATAGGTTTTAGTCAGGAATTAGCATCAGATAGAAATAGAGCTGAAAAGGAATTGATAGATAGAGTAGAAGAGGCGATTAGGAGGGGAAACGTGGCCGGCGTGCTAGCGTCAAGAACGGCCTTAGACCAGTTCTTTGACGCGAAGCACGAGGGTTGTGTTGTCAGGAGTAAAATGCGTGCTCTGGGTACCGAGGGAGCCAAAGCTGTTAGCTGGACCCGAGTGACAGAGGCAAAAAGTGGAAACAAGTCCACGATTCGGTCTTTGAAGGACCAGGATGGACGCGTGCTCCTTGAACCTGAACGGATGTGCGCGGCCTTTCAACGGCGCTTTGTACGAGAGTTCGGAAGGGGCGAAGGGCCGGGTGAGGCCATGGATTTCGGTCCATACCTCGACGGTCTGCCCCGGCTCTCGGACGTGGAGGCGAAGTCCTGCGAAAGGCCGATTTCAGCCGCTGAAATACGGGAAGCACTGAGCCTATGCGGCAAACGCAAATCTCCCAGTCTCGATGGTCTACCATACGAACTTGATGTAGCGATGACGGACTTGTTCTCCGATGTCCTCGAGGCGGTCTACTGCAACTGGAAACAGAACGGGAGAATTCCCAGTTCTGTGACCAAGGGCGAAGTCACGCTGGTGAGGATGGACGAGAACAATGGGGATGACATAGATAACTTCAGGCCCGTAACTCTGCAGAACACAGAGTTAAAGATTTTGGCCAAGATGTTAGCGAAGAGGTTGGCGCTTGTCGTCGGGAACCTGGTGGGAGAAGCGCAGACATGCTCAATCCCGTCCAGGTCCATACACGACAACCTCCACCTCATGCGATACATCGTAGAGAGGGTAGGGAACGAACCCGGCTTTGGTGGGGCCCTGATCAACTTGGATCAATCAAAAGCGTTCGATAGGGTTGACCATCGTACCTGGATGCGGTGCTCGCGGCGGCAGGCTTCGGACCCGTTTTCAGGGGCTGGATTGCTGCAATGCATAGCAGCAACACCTGCTCAAGGGTCAAGGTGAACGGCTACCTCTCGGAGCCGTTCCAAATCACGCTATCCATTCGACAGGGATGCCCTCTCTTCTCCCTCCTGTATGTGCTGGCTCTCGAGCCACTACTGCGGAAGCTGGAGCTGTTGCAGGGCATCCCCTTGGAACCGGGATTGCGGAAAGCGGTGTCGGCCTACGCCGATGACGTGACAGTAATGGTGTCGGGCAGATCGGCACCTTACTGGAGGAATACGAAAGGTTTACAGGAGCCAAGCTGAACCGGGACAAGTCCGTCGGTTTGCAACTCGGAATCGGAACGTGGAGAGGCAAACCGTCGGACACTGGACGGAGGGACCGGTGAAGCTGCTCGGGGTCTGGTTCGGACCGGACCTTCAGGTGGAGTAAAACTGGGATGAGGTAACGGGCAGGGTGTTTGCGTTCGCCGAGAAGTGGGCCAAGTGCAAACTATCCCTGAAAGGTCGAGCGGAGGTGGCGAACACGTATATAGCGTCCGTCATCTACTACCACTTGACCGTCGTGCCTTGCCCAGCGAAAATGCTCGCCAAAATGGAGCGCGCGCTCTTCTGATTCCTTTGAAAGAAGCGGTCCCCTTTGGTGAGAAGATCCATCTGCTGTCAACACCCTTCGAACCGAGGGCTGGCGATGAGTGGCTGACGATGTGTAGACACGCATTAAGGCTACGGCACCTCCAGGTATTCCTCACCGGTCAGCCGGTGTGGGCCCCTTTTGTGAGGCGAGCCTTTCCGAGACTCGTCTCACTCATCGAGCTGCAATCCTGCGTCAAGCAAAGACCGAGAAAAGTGAGCGACTGGCACATTGAATGTGCCCAGGCGCTCACGGCCCTCTGGCAAGCGGATCCGGCAATCAGTGGAGACTCAACCTCAACATTCTATAGAGGGTTGGTGCGCAGCAAGTGCGACGACGCTCTCAGAGAGGCTCTGGGCATGGAGGAAGTCGAGCTAGCCAGTCTGTTCGGAAGGACGTTTGGCCCGGAACCGATGGACAACTTCCAAACGTCCCTGGCTTGGCAGTGCTACCGAGGAGCTTAGCTGTCCACACATGTACATGGTTGCCTATTCAGACTACAAATAGTCACCTGCATAGTCAACCTTGGTGGGCGGTATACATAGCTTAATGATTTTGGATGCATTAAGTTATGTCTACCGCCCACCCGGACCATGCATTGCTGCTTCCCTGTCGTGAATACTCAGACTCCGTCATACCTCATAGATTCTTCAAAAAATCAACATATTCTACTATATCCTGTAATGTATTGACTGAATTCTCTATCCTATATTTCAGGGCTCTTGGGATTCGAATTGAAAATTAAGACTCGAACCTATACTAGATATCACCTGATACCTCTCCAACTCTTCCATCCTCTATATCTCTATGTATAACCTTGTATTCTCCAATCGTGCTATCCATTGTCTATTTACTGCACCTTGATCTGTATTTTATTTCTTCTGTATTTTGATTTCTTCGATATGTTTTTATATACTTCCATTTTACTCCCTCAATTACCACCCTAGGTATGACCATTTTATTTATGCATTTTACTTATGTTGCTATTTATGTTTTTATTTATTCGCTTTACTCTCCTTATATACTTATCCTTGTACTCATTAGCACACGACCCTAGAATATTACTCTCTGTACCCTTCATATCTGTTTATCTTTATTCACTCCCCCTACCCACTCAAGATTCACACTACATATAACCCGGACTAACTGGGGACTATTTATAGTCTATTGACACATTTCATCAGATTTTGCCACTTTTAAACTTCACATCACGGGTGAGAATAACTAATAATAGTTTGGTACACGAGATGATCCGACTGATGTGGCGGCTTTCCCGACTACACGCCAGGCGCTCGGGTCGATCAGCCTTCCTAGAGTGCTTGGAAAAATTAAATTTCCCCTTCTTTCGGTAAACGAAAATACTCGGAACAGCTGTTTCGCCCTGGGGCCCTGTCAGACTTAGAATCCATCGTGCAACCGGTTATTGACCGCCAAACAGTACCTTTAAATTCTAGGCTTAATCATAACTTTTAACTTTATCATGCCTCCTTCTACTAGCACTCAACTAAATCCCCGAATAGTGTGAATAACTAATAATCGCTAGGCATATACGATAGCCAGCTGACGGTGGTGAACTTCCCGCTAGCACACCCGACGCTTAAGACAGTTAACACTCCTGGAGTGCTCGGAAAAATAAATTTCCCTTTCTTTCGCTAGACGAAAATACTCGGAACGGTTGACACGCCGTTGGGCCCCGGGCTGGCCGGGGGTCTGCAACGTCGATAGTTAATGTCCACTAAGCATGGGCTTAAACTTTACTCTATGTTCCACCCTGAAACTTTATCGTGACTATCTATAATACAATTATACTTTTTCTTAAAACCCTCCTTCTGTAAATTCTTTAACTAAATCTCCTAACTTTAAACCTAAATCTTACTTTTCTAATTTCATGTTAAATAGCATCTTTTAACTCTAAACATAAATTTAACGTTTCTAATTGTTAATCGTATAGCACTCCTGAGCAGCTTCAATGTAACCTGATCTCACCGCTGGCCTCTGCCTATGACAGGGTGGTAGTAGTACACTATAAGCCTACGCCCCTTCACCACAAGGATATAAGAAGACTTAATAATCATCACTTGAGGGCGGCTGACCGGGCTAGAAGCTGCTAAATGTTCGGCCGCCTTCATGTCTGCTTTTCAGCCCCATGGATTTTGTCTATTATATTCCTTTGTTATATTTCGAATACCTGATGATGTCACCGGATTCATACTGAACCCGGTCATTGAAATGATCATAGTATAAAACCTTTAAGGAATTACACCAGTCCAGCCTCCTGTTATTTTATAATATATATATATATATATATATAAATTTTAGTACAGCATTGACGAAGCTTTAGTATACCTAACTATATATATATAGTTACTTCACATAGATGATTATGCCCCTTTGTAACCGCAATTTTTAATTTACAAATTAGACCTAATTCAAATTTTCGTTCTAAGTGATGCACTCAGACGTATCTTTGTCTCTCTTGTAAAGGAATATTTATTCCAGTAATGACAATTTTCTTTCGCTGCCATATAATTTGGACTACCTTCCAGCAAATCATTATAATCAATGTTTCTTCTCTGAGGGTTCTATGTAAATATCACTCATAGCAATGTATACGCATGAGTACACACACATATATGTACGAACTTTTATTTTGATATTAAGTAAATGAAACACCGTGTAAGAAGTACATTTTGTTTTTGAAGGTATTGCCTCCTCTTCCATTTATTCTGCTTATATATATTGTAACATGTTGTAATGTCATCAAGTCCAACTACCTTGAGGGATTGCACTTGAGATTTATTAATTGAAATAACTTAAGCAGTTTGACTGGTAACTGAAGCCTCTTAAATTCAACCTCACATACACTCACACACATATACTTGTCAGTCAACACATATGTATATGTATGTGTGTATTCTAATCTCTGTGTATCTTATTAAATATTTCAGTGAAGATGTATGTGTATGTAACTTACTAAGGCCTAACGTATGCAACGAACGCACAAACACACACATACCCACAGACACATACACTCATATACAAAATGTGACGTCATCGTCGTCGTGTTATAAAATGTCGTTTCGTTATAGTCTATAGTAGATTATTTTAGATAAAATGTTATACTTTTTAATCCATATGAAAATAAAAATTACTTGTTAATTCCGGATCTAATACCTTGTAAAATTTGATTTTATTGTGCCGAGCCGTTTGAGTGGTGGCGGGGTGGTATTTATGCTAAGTAAATATGTGAAATATATAAGCTATATGAATATAACTTATGGATATATAACTACAATGAAGGTAATGGGAATATAAATATTATTGAATTATATATGATAGTGGCGGTGGTGGTGGTGGGGGGGGGGGAGTATGTGTGTTAGGCACAATAAGGAAAGTAATAAATAAAAGAAGTAAGGAAAAAAGGAAAATGGAGAATGGGAAATGAAAACTGGAAATATGAAAAGTTGAAAAGATAACACAATCACAAAATGGAAGAAAATAACTGAAAAACTAGAAAAATATTTTAAAAAATTAAACAATTCTTTTTAAATAAACAATTTAAAATTAATAAATCATAAAATGAAGACGTATAATAATATAATATGAAATAATAAAATATGAAGCAAACTAGAATGTGAGGATAAGAAGAATATAATGATGGCAGAGGTCATGGAATTATCGAGTTTAATGTATGGTATATGATATATAACACAAGTATTGTGAAGCTTATGTACCATCCTAGCCTCATCAACTAACCTCTTGAACTCTTAGGAGGGAACACTGTCCTCCTGCTTACATACAAAAACAGTTTTTTTGTGTCTCTTCAAACATATCTACTCACTGAACAATATAGCGGATAATCCATTACCCCACGGATTAACCACCAGATAACGATGCGTACTGGATTGTGTAAATGTCGGAAGACACACCTACCTCACATCCACCCCGTCTAGACATTATATCTCGGCAACCATGCCAACCCCGAAGGCTCACTAACTGATTTAATTATCCCTTATCATTTTAATCCCTAGCTCCACCTCGATTCTTCCTTTATTTATACTGCGTCTGTTATTGAAATGTTAGTTCGTGTCTGATGACCCAGTGATAAACAGGCGAATCTCCAGAGAAACAAGACTCATTATTTAGCCGTAATAAAATGAATATATATTTTTAACATTTTTAACATTTGTAACACTTTTAACATGCTTTAACATTCTGTATGAAATATGCTTGATTTATTTATTTTATAACTCTTACCTCATGCATGCCTTTATTAATTTTTGCATTATATACCCTTAATATTACCTGCTTTTCAATGCTATGATATCTTTTATCTATCTTCTCTAACACCTGTTTTGCTTGGTATCTTTTGCACATGTATTACCTTAAAGAATATCTTTATATATAATATGCTCAATATTTCACTTTTCACCATTGCTCCTTTTTGTAACTCCTGCTTTTCTATATGATGTCACTGACACTGTCAACAGTTATGTATCTTTATCAATGTTCTGAAGACTAGGATTATAATTACCTGTTTAAACATTGTGTATGCTCCGATGATTTCAGACATTTGTCTGGAAGAAACAATTGTCAGCAGTTAAATGTATTAAATTAAAATGTGATTGTTTTATATTTTGTATCTCGGCTCTGTAATACATTTGATAATTTACATTGAGCCTTTTCTCTTACTGGTTATTGGCTAGTGCTTACTACTAACCTCCATATTTATAATTATATATAACTCATATATAAGTATAAATATTATTATTATTACTATATATATATAACAAAGAACAAAGAGGGTGTGGTAAGATACCAGGTGGAGCATAACGCACCAGAGTACTCAATACTTAGGGTAGTAGAGTTGTTAATATTAAAATAGTCAGGATCCCTGACCACAAGGCCTCAATAGCCGACACATAGGGGACAACACAATAGACAGGGAAGGGTAACCCGCTCCCCCTAAAATTTACTAGCCTACAGGTGCATGATCAGAGTAGGTCCACTCTCACGTGCCATTCTCGTCACATTCACCTACCTTTCAGCAAATGTATTAGAGGGAAGCACTTTTCTCTACACCCTCACCTTCCTTTCAAGAAAGTTGATGAGGGATTGGCCGAAGAGAAAAGTCTCCGTCTTTAGTCCTTTCAACCTAGTCCACCATACAACCCTTTCGCTACTTCCACCAGACAAAGGAAAATTGCCTGCCCTTTCTGGCCAAATAAAGGCGGCGGGTCGATCTTCCCTATGGACCCGGCTGATAACAGGATCCGTTCTATACGCAACAACATATGTTCGGCATAACTCAACAAGTCAGTAATGCACGGACACTGGACGAGTGCGTGCAGAATGGTTTCATCACTCTGCGCACAGCTCGGGCAGGTCCATCCAACAGCAACTTCGTACCTGTAGAGTTTATCTCAAACCAGCAGTGATCCCGGTAGTATTTCCCAGTAAGGGATATTTGAAAGTTATCCAACGTCCCCGGCTCGAAAGTCCCCCAGAAAAGACTGGTCAGTTCGACTTCGTCGGCACACAGAGCCTCTCCGAAGTTCCACTGACCGCATTGCCTGCCAGGTAGAGGGCAGTGAGTGCCTGGCAATATTCCAGATGCCAGTCACTCAGTCTCGGTCTCTTCTTGACCCCGGACTGCAAGTCAGTCAAAGAGACGAGCTCCAGAAAGGTCCATCTGATAAACAGTGACCACACTTGTTCAGCGTTTAGGCACAATATCTGAAGATGCCGCAGCCTCAGCGCATATCTGCGCATAATTATCCATAGAATGCCAAGCCCTCCGCGTAGAGCGTGCTGGCAGCAGATGAACTGCCTCACCTACGAAATCTGTCCCCTCCACAAGAAGTAGAAGAAGAGCCGTTCCAACTTGGCGAGGAAGGCACGGACGGGGGTAAGCATGACGATCATGCGGTAGTAGATGCCGGATGCGATGTACGCATTCGCGACCTCTGCCCGTCTTTTCATTGACAGCTTCCTCGCAGCCAATTTCTGGGTGAGACTAGCTACCCTGATCGTCACGTCGTCCCAATTCTTATCCACCTCGAGGTCTGGTCCAAACCAAACCCTGAGCAACTTTAGCGGTCCGTCCGTCCAGCGCGCGACAACGCTGTTGGAGAGCATCATCGACTTGCCTCTGCAGGTGCCGACTTGCAAGTCCACCGACCTTTCCAGGTTAAGTTTGATATTGCTCCAATAAGGTGCTGACCACCTATATT
Organism: Eledone cirrhosa; assembly: GCA_964016885.1. Classification (NCBI taxonomy): domain Eukaryota; kingdom Metazoa; phylum Mollusca; class Cephalopoda; order Octopoda; family Eledonidae; genus Eledone; species Eledone cirrhosa. The sequence continues at coordinate 89,173,838 of OZ024742.1, read as the reverse complement.
TCCGAGCTGTTCGACACCATCACGGTGATATCGTCCGCATAAGCCGACACAACCCTCCCGCTACCCGGTTCGAGTAGGATGCCCTGAAACAGCATCAGCTTCTGCAGTAAAGGGTCGAGAGTTAATAAGTAAAGAAGGGAGGAGAGAGGGCATGACAGACCGATCGGGAGATCTTAAATGGTTCCGGGAAATTGGCATTAACTTCTCGCCGCTAGCATGTCAGTTGCAATGCCACTACAAGTAGCTTTGTCTAACATAGCTACTAGTCCCCCGGCCTTTTTATTTTTCTCTAACGCTACTTCTTTGTTAAACCCTATCGAAATTACTTTAATCTTTCTTCTGAGAGCCCCCATCACCTGATGTTGACGACACCCTCTGTCAACTTTTGATTAACTAAATTGTTGACCCGGTCCTGTAAGCCTTACGTGCCGGAAACGACGTTCAGCTTCCAGTAACCAGGTCCTAACCTACACGTCTCATCTATATCGACCATTCAGATCCCAAACATGTGATCTGAATAGTCGATCATTTTAAATTGTGGACAGCCTACACTATTTCTATCTATTTACCTAATGAAAATTCTATCTATATACGATCTAGATGACCCTATACAGTTGGTACAGGTCCACACTGGCGCATTAGGGAAATATAGTCGGTATCTGTCAGACAGTTGGAACTGGCTGATCAGGTACTTGAGGCTTTTGCACCACCAGCTCCAATCAGATACACCCACACAATCCAAGCGTGCATCTAAGATGCCGTTCCAGTTGCCAGTTAACAATAAAGGGCGAGATGCACCCAGAAAGGCTTTCAGGCACCTAAAGAAGTCCGGCCGGCCCCGGTAGGGGCGTAGACGTCCACCACTCTAAAGGCACCAGCTTCGCTATTGTTCACATCCAGGACCACCAGCATACCGTCCGAGTCCCGGCAGATCGACTTTACCTCGAGATCCAGGCCTTTCCTAAACAACACTGCCACCCCACTTCCCATTCACATCCGAGTAAGAGATGCGAAGATCTGATAGCCGTCGAAAATTAGGGCTAGTACATGCGAGTCGGAAATCCTGCTCTCGCTTACGGCAATTACATCCATCTCTAGAGACCTGAGGTAATTGAGCAGGTAATCCTGTTTCCAGGGTGACCCCAGGCCACGAACATTTAAACCTCCTATTCTTAATATGGCCATGCTGGAAGGCTAAAAGAGAGAGGAAAGGTTTACTTACCTACTGGGGTCTTGTGAAGGACCGGTGATTCGATCCCCATAGTTGGTGGGGTTTATTTTACATATTTTATATGTTGCCCCTCGCCTCCATTCTGTTTTCGGGGTAGGGTGTTGGGGAAGGTAATGCATGCATGATTGAGGTCACATTAATTGAAAACTAAAATCCTTAGGAAAAAACATTCTTCGTGGTCCTAAGCGGGTGTTTTTCTATAAATTTAAAAGGCTGAGAGGTGCATATCAGTAACGCAACGCTCCACACCCTCCCCACTTCAATTTTCGGAAAACGAAGTCGTTGGCGAGTGATTCAGATTAACAACAATACAACAATCATCTGTCGTTATGGTGAAATATTTTTTAAAGTTTTTGTTGCATTGGTGGACATACAGAAACACATACGTATACAGAGAGAGAGAGAGAGAGAGAGAGAGAGAGAGAGAGAGAGAGAGAGAGAGAGATGCACATTTCGTTTTAGTTAGTTAGAGAGAGGAGGAGGTGGAGTGAGTGAACGCTGGAGTAGTATTTTACTATCTATATATAGATAGCATAGACAGTACCTGGGTGCTAGAAAGAGCAGTAAATTCTCCTCCAAACCGCTTCAATGCCGTTTTCGGAAACTAAGTCGACATTGAACTTGGAGATTAGATTAGTTGAAAACACGCGAAAAACCTTAATTTCTATCAATTTTATTTAGTGTTATCAGCGGTCAACTTTCAAACAAACCTCCTTTTTAAAAGTATATAGATGAAACTTGATTGAGATACCATATTACTAAGTATTCTAGTTTGTTTAATTATTTCTAATAATTAGACAAATGAAAAAGAGTATAATTTGAAAGGAAATTTCTGCCAAATTCCAGAAAGAAACGTTGGACCTATTTGATTCCCAAATACATTAATGAGATTGCCAAGAAATAATCTCATAACTCAATTAGCTAAATGTTTAACACACCAAATTCACAATGCGTCAGAGAGTTACGGCCCAATTCCACCGAAGTTAGCTTTGGCGTTCATCCTTATGGGTCAATAAAATACAGTACCAGTAACACTGGTTTTGATTTAATTTCCCCTCCACACACATTGTTGGTATTGAGCCTAAATCAGAAATCATTATTTCTCGGCAGTATCGGTAGAGAGTCGAACACCATGCTTTGAAGCATAGAGTTACGTCCCTTTACGGTCTGAGTTCAAATCCCGCCGAGGTTAACTTTGCCTTTCATCCTTACGGGGTCGATAAAATAAAGTACCAGTAATACACTGGTGAATTGCTGGCTTGTGCCAAAAGTAGAAACAATTATTTCTCGCAGATAGAGTGTTCACGTATATTCTTTCTCTCTAGCTCATATGCCTTGTCTCCATTGCAGTAGTAATCCGCGTGTCACTGAGGATACGAACAAAGACGCAAACTGTGTTTGTATTGAAACCACTGAAAGTAGGTTAGATATTTTTCTTAAGATGTCATGTAACTAACACTAACCATACTTACTGTTATTTTACTCGTGCTGAATATATTATATATAACAATGTCTGTCTGGAATCCTTTCAGCTTACACAGGACAAATATTGATATAATACGCTGGTTAGATGTCTTTTTTTTTTTTTTAATTCCAGCTTTCCTATTATTTCGAACTTTGACTTAAAAGGTACCATATAATCTAACAAGGTGTGACTAATTTTCTGGTTATAGCACACAATGACGTGAGAACAAAGAAGTACCGAATAAACAGGTTATATACGGCAAGATTTATGTTCAATAGCCGCTTAA
>OZ024742.1:89148356-89168356 GCA_964016885.1 Eledone cirrhosa | reverse complement strand
TAATGCGGGCCCTAGGGTACCAAGAAAATGAATTTTTTTATGTCCATAATATGCCTTGAAATTTCGGGAAAATCAGCTAGACGTAACGCCTACAAATAGCCCTAATAAGCTGAAAAAATAAAGTTTTTCACCTAATGCGGGCTCTAGGGGATCAAAAAGTTGAATTTTTTTATGTGCATAACACTCCCTGAAACATAACGCGGGCCTAATCGTGGGAAAACTGCATGCCTGGTCAATATGTAAAGAAAATAAACCGAATACTCTGATGCAATTAGTATTAGGTATGCTTCTCCTTCCACGTGGAGAAAATCGGCTTGGTGCTTTTGTACTTTAATAAAGTGGCATGAGTCAGCAGGACAGATGTCACCACTTATGTCAGAAGGAAGTCTGCAATGATTGAGCAAGGCGTGACGTGCAATCGGACAGTATGTGGAACCTTCTCGAAGGAGTCCACCGCACCTTAGTAAGTAAACGCAACTGGAAAAACGTTTACCAAACTGTGGGTATAATTTAACAAATTTAAAGAGGAATGGGGCAATAAAATGTCCCCGAGGCATGTGGGCGTTCACTGGTAGCCGTAAACGAAAGGGTCGCCATCAGCTATTTCAAGGGTCCTTTAAAAGGGCCGTGTAAGCAGTTTACAATTTCAAGTGGTGGCCCTAAAAAGGGTCATGTGAGCGTTCACTTGTAGCCTTTAATAGTGACTTTGACTGCGTTCTCTGACATTTGAAGGTGGGTTACGGTTGTTTCCACTAGCCTTTAGAATGAATCAGAATGCGTTCGCGGTCCGTTTAACAGCCATACATTGACGCGCCGAGTGCGAAGCGGAAGGTCCATCTCTGAAGGTAGTCACCTGAATCCGAGGGAAAATGTATTTCAGGTAATAGGCCGTATGAATGACAACCAGATTGCCTAAATAAATGTTGATAACCAACCTACCTCGTTCTTGTGCAAATGCAAGAAGACTCCAAGCTGCCAACTCTAGAGCACCCAACGAACAACGATCCGTTTAACGAACTTACATTGCCGCACCAATTGTCAAGGAGAAGGTTCTTAGCTGAAGTTTTCACCTTAAACCGTAGAAAAAACACATTTCAGTTAGTAGCCCGTACGAATTGCGACCAGATTGGTTTAAGAAAGGGCAATAATGAACCTAACTTGTCACTATTGCATGTATAACACCTCGTGTAAACAATGTTCCTTGTTTTCCCTCGTCGTGCAAATGCAAAAAAGCCTCTCCCTGCTGCCAACTCTCGTGCACCCAACGTACAATTGTCCGTGGGAGAAACAGGGCTCCTCCAGTAGAAGTCCCGCCACTGAAAGAGTTTGACCCTGGGACTTGTTAATGGACATGGCAAAACTGACCCGAAGCGGGAATAGCTTCTGAAGGTAAACGGAATTTCGGCTCCCGAGGGAGTAAGAGGAATTCTCGGAATGAAGACATCGTCGCCTTTTCCGCACCCAGAGAGGATTGTTGGCTCGATAACATGGTCCGTCATTTTCTTTACAGCCAGGCGTGTTCCGTTGCACAGCCTCGGTGGCTCCAAATTCGGCAGCAACATAACAGGAGTCGCTATTTTAAGGCGTAGTATGTGGGGCGGTAGTCTCGGAGGCTGTAAGGAGTTTAGGAATTCTGGTGGAAAGTTTACCACGTCATTTGGATCGGACATCGTGTCAACAGACTTGTAGTTGCGAAGAGCACCAGGAATGGAATCCAGTAACAGGTCGTTGAAATTGTTAACAGTGGCGTTTTTTGGAGCAAGCACTGCTCTTTCGCACAACCATTTGTGGTCCTGGAAATGGTGTTGCAAATCCTGAAGCACTTTGTCTTTGAGCTCTGCCACAGAATTAACAGAAGTCGCAAATGGCCACACTTCCAGTTCGCCTTCAGCGTCAAGAGGCATGTTGCCGTCGCCAAGCTTCAGAATGTCCCGTGAAAAGTCAGCGGACGTTTGGTCACCGTGCAATTGAGCCCTCATGTTGGTTGTAAGTGTCAGTTTCCTGACATAGGGGAGATGACTTCAGACATGCTAGGACCTCGTCAGCTCGTGTACCTTTGGGAATTACAGGGAGGGTCAGTCTGAAGTCGCCCGAAAGCAGAAGCGTAACACCTCCCATCGGATCCTGGCAGCCTCTGATATCCTGGAGGGTTGTGTTCAATGCGTCAAGAGCTCCTTTGTGCGCCATGGTGCACTCATCCCAGACAATGAATTGACACCCTTTCAGGACCTGGCCCTAGTCGGAATTCCTGCTGATGCTGCAAGTGGGTGTTTCTGACTTTGTTAAATTAAGGGGCAATTTAAAAGTGGCGTGTGCAGTCCTGCCATTGGGCAGCAAAGCTGCAGCAATCCCCGAAGAGGCCACAGCAACCGCAATGTCATTGTGCATCCTGACTTTTGCAAGGAGAAGCCTTGTTAAAATGTTTTGCCCGTACCCCCAGGAGCATCCAGAAAGAAAATACCTCCTTTTCTTTGGCGCACATGGTCAGAAACAATTGTATAAACACGATGTTGATCGGGAAGAAGTTTTGGTTCAGTTTCACGGACGCACTTGGCAAGGTCAGCGACGTCGTAGGATGTTTCCCGAAGAAGAGCTGTAGGAAGTACGTTTGACCCGGTACGGAGCGCTTGGGGCAGACCATATGACGGCAAATAATTTCCACCGAGTGATGCAACTCTGTCCTCAATGTCAATCAAAGCACAATTGAAGACCTCATCACTGGTTAGTTCCATTTGAGGGTATTACAGTTGCAGCCAGCGTTTGTAATCCTCGGATAAGTGTTCTTTGAACTGCAGCCACTAAGACATAGGATTGCTTAGTTTGCTTAGTTTGCAGCATTACTACAAATAGAGCTCGTAAACGCATAGGCGATTGAGATGCAACGGCTTCGAACAAAGTCGCTTTCCACTGCGCACCGTCTTCCAGCAGGCCACGCTTGAAGCAAGCTTCCCTGTAAGTGCTGCACACGCAGCCGTCAAAAGTTCGGAGGTCGTGAAAAGATTAGGGTCCTCTTACCTCGTGCAGCAAAAGGCGAAGGTAGAAGCACTCGTGCTGGTTCTGGTACACAGTGTAAACCTTCCCAAGGCAACTGTCAAACTTTATGCCGGGATGTCCTTCAACAGGTTGACCTGCTTTTCTGCGCACCCATAGTTGCTTATTCCATGTGTAGTAGGGCGGCACCTGGGGTAAAGCAGAGTCTGTGAAAAAGAGTTGGCTCGACACAGTTTCAAAAATCCAGTGAGGGTTATTTCTCGTGGGTCCTCCACCATTTGGGCAGCATTAGCGTCGGTGAAGTAGACCCTTTGACCAGTCTGAAGGTTGAACCGCGAGCTGTACAATAGCAGGGTACCTTTGGTGTATTGGGAAGCCAAAAATCCGCCAGAAAGCCTCGTTGCTACTGATGTAACGGCCAACTTGGTATTGCGAGACCTCATCACGACTGTGGTCCTGCTGTAGACCGAACTTAGCAGCGTCTGAACCCTTATTCACGTAGTTGCAGATGTACTTGATGGACTTGACGGAGCTACAGAATTCCACGTTGATGTGGGCACCGAAGGTCTTCAAAAGAAGAGGGCAGTAGGGCACTATTCATCGGTTCTCGACCTCGTGCTGTCCAACTGTCGCTGTGAAGCCACCATCTCTGGGTTGCCATCGTCTGTACAATGGGTATCCGTCCACACCAGTCTGGGTTTCTTTAAGGAACTTTCGGGAACTTTTGCTGCAGACATTGTTGTTCAGGCAAGGTGAGCTCAAATTGAAATCACGCCCACATGGACCATGGACCATGTTTGTCTTCACTATTTCGTAGAGGCCTTTGTCCGCAGACGGATCGGGAAGCTCAACGGAGATGACCTTGTCAACGTCGTTTGGAGATATTCTTGCGGACAGCTAGATGAGGATATGGGCATGCGGTAGGCCTCTCTTCTGCCACTCGACAGTGTACATGTCGCATATAACTGGTCCGAAGACTCGTCCTCTCTTGATGAGCTCCATCAGCTTGATAAGCTTCAGCCAAAAGACTCTGGACAGGAGGTCATGCCTGTTTTTGGCCTGTTGCCTTTGGAACAGTTCTGGAGCAATCTCCTTCCACTTAGGATTGCAAGTGAAAGTGATGAACAGGTCGGGCTGCCGTAATGCCGAACGTAAGTCATGACATCTTGCGTCCTCTCGTGCATGTAGCGCGGACTTCCGGTGAAAGTTGATGGAAGGATTCAGAGTTTTCCTACGCTGGCTGGGGCTGCATCATTGGTGAGAGCATCGGAGGTGGATGTAGCTCTCAGACCGCAATTGTCTCTGGTGTGACCGGATGAAGCACAACCTTTCCGATTGCATTTTAGCACACTTGTCGACGGTGTATTGCTGAAAGAGGTCTCTTGATTGGTGCAAGTGGTTGAATGAGTTGCGGCGTAACCTGAAGTGGTGAGAGTAAAACTCATGCAGGAAACAGTTTTATTGGTTGAACGCCCAGGATTTTCGGGATTATCCTGAGGAATACCAAATCAGTAGCCGCCCTCTCCTTTCACAAACAGCAGTGGATATTGAAGAGCGTCATAAGACCTATGCGTTTCACTTATACGTTGGAGGATGCTGTCTCGTCGCCGTAGAACAATGTTTCGAGTGTTGAGCTGATGACCGTGAAGAAGTACAGCTATTTCGTTGCACGCAGGTAAATTGTAGCGGCCCGAATGTTCGCGTGAAGGTCTTTTCGAGGCATCAATTACGACATTTAAATTTGATGCAGGAGCTGCTTCCAATGCGTACTTGAAGCTGATGACATAGCTGTTGTATGTGTGCAAAATGTCTTGGTTGGTGCCAGGTGAAATGGAGTTTCGCATGGCAGCCTGTTCGTTGACATTCCCGACGAAGTAAATTTGGAGCACTGGGGATCTTCGTTGGCAGTAGGTGGAGCGGACCGATTCTATGATATACCTGCCCTTGCACTTTAAATGTGGGCATACATCCACCCTCATCTGGAAGGCGCAATTGTACTTCCGGATATTACTGAGAAAGTGCTTTGACTCGGGAGTTGAGCCTAAAAGGAGGATCTTCAGCGGCTGTGGTGGGTCCTCCAGTAGTGCAATTTCACCTTCCCGTTTGAGCAGCACATACCATGTGGTTCCCCCTACTACTTTTTGACATTGCAAAATGAGCACGTTTTTGACATACTTCCAAGTGTCACGTTTTGGTGGCTGCGTAATGAAAGTTGGGGCTGTACTCGAAAGCTTTGAAGGCCCATTGTGAGCTGCTCGGCTTTGAAACACCTTGCCTAAGGGCTCTTCATTGGACGCTACTCTCTAGACGGTTATCGCGGACTTGCGCCGTCTTGGAAACTCGAGCAGCAGCAGTGTTCTGAGCATCCATTGCCCGACGTCTAATGCGCTGTTCTTCGTTCTCCGCAGCCCGTGAAGCAGAAGTTGACGCGGCATCAGAGGTTCGGCGACGTTTACGCTGTTGGTCTGGCTCCACAGTTCTTGCAGCAGACGTTGACGCGGCGTTAGCGGTCTGGCGGTTTTGACGCTGGTCTTCATTTTCTGCATCTCTTGCAGCAGATGTTGATGCCGCGTTAGCAGTATGGCGGCTTCGACGCTGCTGTTCAGTCTCTGTAGCTCTTGATGTAGGAGTCAAAGCGGCAATAGTTCTTCGGCGAACGGTTTGTTAGTCGTCTGTTTCGAGTGTTCTTCTTACGGCACCACGTTCACCAGCTTGTAACCGTCGGATAGTAGAATCCTCTGATGATTCGTTTGCCCGTCTTGCTCTTTACAATGCAGCTTTCGCAGTTTTTCGTCCAATGGAGTATGTCTTCGTTCGAGGCATGACCTAAAATTAGGAGGAAGAGCAGTGAGACACACTCCTAGAGCAAGGGCTAATCTGTAAGTGAATTGCATTAGGTGTCTATGGATTTGTCTACTGGTATGTGGCCTAAAGGCAAGGCAACTTACTGAACTATCCTCAGGGTATTGGTATGACAGTAAGCTTAACATTGCGACAACCGAGGCCAAAAAAGAAGTAACCGTCACTAATACGATTGTGGGCAGCGCTGTAAAAAAGTGTAGGCATTAGCGCCTACGTGCATCAGGTGAAAACTGGAGAGAGAAACTGTGTGCGCTTACCAAATGTCTGTTGAATGAGTGATAGAGTTGGCCTTCAGCAGGGGTGGCAGAGCAACAGGTGTCAGAGGGTTGGTGGTTTTTCTGCTAGTCATTTATAATGCTTACAAAGTATAAAATTTACACACCCCAAAAATATACAATACTTTATTTCTTAAGTAATTCGCATAAAATTGCAACACTGTGAAAATTCAAGGGTGGCAGAATAATCGGAGGCAGCAGACAGCCAGACATAGAGACAGATATTATAAGGGCGCGACGTTATATGTATGTATCTATATAAAAAGAGAAAGACTAAGAATTATAGAGAGACATCGCTAAATCGCCTAATGAGGTCCCTATGGCATTGACAAATTGAGATTTATTTGGCTCAGAACACTAAAAGTTGGATTTTCTTTCCTCACGGGAATGAAGAAGAGACTGATTAAAACATAGTTACTGGCTTTCATTAAGTAATTCGCATAAAACGCATAACGCGGAGATTTTTTTTGCTCAGAACACTGTGAATTGGCAGTATCGGTAGAGAGTTGGACGCCATGCTTTCTAGCATAGTTACGTCCCTTTACAGTCTGAGTTCAAATCCCGCCGAGGTTAACTTTGCCTTTCATCCTTACGGGGTCGATAAAATAAAGTACCAGTAATGTACTGGGTAATTGCTGGCCTTGTGCCTAAAGTAGAAACAATTATTTGTGAAGAGAGCATATATATGTGAAGGTATGTATATTTCCTCTGATATTTTGTAATATTTTTACATAGATTTATATGATATACATACCAACATACATATATATCCTAGAAATGATCGTAAAATGATGATTTTTTTAATAGAAGGAACTTGTTCTTTGTTTTTATTTATTGTTTTTATTAATTTATCTTGACTCTGTCTTCCTGTGATATTCATCGAAAATTGTTTGAATACATCTTCTCTTTTCATGATATTTGGATTACATTGAGTTCTTCATACGGATTGGACACTACCGTATATTTTGGTAGACTTATCTACATATATATATATATATCGTAAAATGATGAATTTTTTTAATATAAGGAACTTGTTCTTTGTTTTTATTCATTGCTTTATTAATTTATATATATATATATATATATAACGAAGGAAATGTGGTAAGGAACCAGGTGGACCATAACGCACCAAAGGACTCAATACTTAGGGTAGTAGAGTGGGTAATAGGAACGAGTAGGACCCCGACGGCTGAGCTCAAGACGTTTCGACGGCTAATTCTGGACTAAATGAACATTTTTATCCTGGTATTTGAATAGCCGAGCTTCTCAGGGGGTAATTCCATATATAGTAAAAGTGATTGTCACAAGGATTGGTCAAAAGTTTGTTGTTGAGACATAATAATTCTATCATGCAATTTGTGGAGGGAAGGGGTAGCTGAACCTGCCAGTAGAAGAAAGAGGGAGAAGGAGGTGGAAGAAACCCAGTCATGCGTTGATAGTGCCAACTACGGCTGAGCAGGAGGTCAAATAAGATACTATGGAGGGGGAGGGGGAGTAAGTCGAAACAATAAGTAAAACAATATGGGGTAAATATATAGAAAAATACCGGGAGTGTTAAAAAACAATTAAGTGTAAAGAAAAAAAACAATTTCTGGTTACTATAACCTAAGGACAGCTATCAATTCTCTCACTGGTACTGCTAGACTAAAGAAAGGTTTACTAGGTGGGACGGAATTATAATGAGACCCTTTTAAGAGGTATAAGTAAACAACCGAATATATCTTACGGTGATGGGTCAACAAGTGGGGGGCCAAATACTAAAGAAACTACCACGAAATAATAAATCAGAGTCCCGAGACCAGTACGAAATAAAGGTTTCTACGCCAGCCACAAGGCCAGCAACCACCCAGTGCAAAAAAAATAAACTAATACGAAATAATAATTCAGAATCCCGAAAAAGAATACTAATACTATCTGTAAGGGTGCCGCCACGCTACAAAAATTCTAGTGCAAACTACATAAATGCTCATACGAAGTATATGTAAAATTTGATACGGAAAATTAATTCAGAACCCCCCCACCTCAAAAAAAAAAAAAAATACTGATATACGAGAAATTAAAGCAAAGATACCACTAAGAAATATAGAAAGCACGGAAAAGGTGCGGCCATCGGATAAGAAGGCTAGTATACGGGGTCTAACACATCTGCTATAAAAAGCGGGCCGGGTTTCGTAAAGTATGTCCGTGTTGGTATAACCGGGTCTTGACGTCACATGCGGTTAATCCTATATAGGCTTTGTTGGAGGTGTCCATCCTCACGTTGCACTGGTAGATCACATTACGATCTCTGCATCTGTTGTCGAGGGGGAAAATGGATCCATCAGGACAGTTGCACCTCCTGGTCGGCTCTCCACTGCTATTTCGGTTATTTCTTCCATGGGGGTTGAGTTTTTTGTTGTTAGAGGAGACGATGTTTTGTGCAAAGTTTGGTGTGGTGCTGTAGGAGAGTTTGATGGTATTTTTGTTAATTATGTTTTGGTAGCGGTGTTGTAGTGGGAAGTGTTTTTCAATGAGCCTAAAGAAGATTTTACCGATAGGAGTTGTCACCTCGGCGTTGTGGGGAGGATTGAACCATGTTACGTTGCGTGAGCGGCGGTGTCACCTGCTGGTTCCGCTAATGGAAGCTGGACAGTAGGATATTTCCTCCCGGAAACCACTCCGCTTGAGGGCCTGGTTGTAGTAAGGCGCATGTTCCTCGAATATCTGCTCATTAGCTGACAAACGAGATATGCGGAGGGAGATGTTTTTAACCAGGTTATTGGTGATGTTCCTAGGATGGTTTGACCGGCGGTGGATGTAGTGCAGGTTGTCGTTAGGTTTCCTGTATGGGTAGTACAGAACATTATTGGGGTCAAGGGTAACATCCAGGAAGTTAACACGGGTCAGGTACGTTTGTAGGGTTATTTTAAATCCCCAGTCGCGGAAGAAGCTGATTAATTGTTTACGGACCCGATCTGTACTACTGGGGTTGTACCCTTTAAGGGTAAGGAGCCCATCATCACGGTACAATCCACCGCCGAATGCAAGAAACAAATCGGTGAGTTTGGCTATTAGGAATAATCCTATAAGATCTGTTTTTTAACACTCCCGGTATTTTTCTATATATTTACCCCATATTGTTTTACTTATCGTTTCGATTTTCTCCCCCCCCCCCAGTTTCTTCTTTGACCTCCTGCCCAGCTGTAGTTGGCACTATCAACGCACAACTGGGTTTCTTCCACCCCCTCTCCCTCTTTATTCTACTGGCAGGTTCAGCTACCCCTTCCCTCCACAAATTGCCATGATAGAATTATTATGTCTCAACAACAAACTTTTGACCAATCCTTGTGACAATCACTTTTACCATATATGGAATTACCCCCTGAGAAGCTGGGCTATTCAAATACCAGGATAAAAATTTTCATTTAGTCCAGAATTAGCCGTCGAAATGACTTGAGCTCACCCGTCGGGGTCCTACTCGTTCCTATATATATATATATATATATATACATATATATATATATATATATATATATATATATATATATATATATATATATATATACACACACACACACACACACATATATATATATAATTGTCAAATTGAAATTCGTTTAGATTTCGCACACACACACCTTTACACATCCAAATAAAAACTTTTCACATATATGACTGTATGTATATCGGTGTAAAATGTTCCGAGTTGTACCAGTGTGAAATATGCACTGAGCGTGATGGAATCGAAGGCTTTGCTATATAATGAGTTCACTAAAGCCATTTACATTATAGAAAAGAATAGAGAATAGAGCTGATAAACTAATAAATCTGGTTTGTAATCTTGTGAAGCCTTCTAAGAGAATGTGATCCACTAGCAATACCACTTTTTGCAAAATATAAAACACAGTCATTATGTATTTTAATATAGAATAACGAAAGCAATGCACTGGTAGGTGAAATACAGGTATTACAACCTATGAGAAGTCGGTGAACATTTTGTGTAGGTAATATATTTGAGATATTAAGTGCTTAAAGTGAAAATCCTCACAGAGTACATTGATTTTTTTCTTCTTCTGTCGGAGGAATATAAAAACTAATCGTAAGTTGAGATGCTTTATATTTACTGAATGTTCACGAAGGACCTAAAAAAGCCCAATACATAAATTATATACTATATCAACTTCGAAGCATTTGATTTATGGTATTATTCAACGAATGGGCAAACATCATTTGGCGATTCCATATTTTCTATACAACTTCATTTACTGCATTCAATAACAATTCTGAAATTAAAACTTACAACGAATTACACATCCCAGCAGTGCATTTTGAATTTTGAGATATATAACAGAGATTACAAATTGAAGATATAAGTCTGGCTATGGTGAAAGAAAAAGTTTATATCGAAACTAACAATATGGAAACGTAAGAAATAATTTAGATGTTATTAATTGTTGCAACTCATTGTTTATATTTTTGTTTACTAATTTCTGTTGTGATTATGCTGGCATACACATCCCAAGTATTTAATCAACTGTATTGACACTAGTATTTGTTTCTGTGTTATCATTATTTTCCTGACCTCCATTTTGCGAGGAACTAAACTAAAAAAAAGAAATATATATATATCTTTAAAAAAAAGAAATATATATATATATATATATATATATATATATATATATATATATATATATATATATATATATATATATATATACACACACATACATATACATATATACACACATATATATATACACACACATATACATTAATAACTATATTAATAATAATAGCAACAATAATAATAACGACAACAACAATAATAATATACATATACATATATATATACACATACACGCACACACATAAACATATCTATATACACACACACGATAGCAACTAACAGCGCTGCGATCGAATGTGACTTTTTAGCCCAGCCAATGATCTAAAATGAGTCGGCAACCAAAACATTCACTGGGAATAGTCGGCTGTGGTTGGAGTTCATGTACTTTTGCATGTCGCTTGAGCCCTCCTGCTGATTTACATTCTCTCTCTCTCTCTCTCTCTCTCTCTCTCTCTCTCTCTCTCTCTCTCTCTCTCTCTCTCTCTCTCTCTCTCTCTCTCTCGACATTGCTTTCCTTTATTGCAAGTTTCTGGACTCTATTGTTCAATTTCATCTAAACCCCCCCATATTTTGTATATTCGTTCCATGTATTGTTTATTCCCTGGTAACAAATGGCTTATAAGTTACTGATGCAGCTATAGGTCTGGTACGGCCTTATCCAAAGAAATATGATAGTGGGTGTTTCTCTGCTATATATATAATTTTGTCCTCGCTATGCTCTGATTGCTTTACACACACACACACACACACACACACACACACACACACACACACACACATCTAAGAAGTTAACAGTTTTACTATTATTCTCCATTTCTAATTTAAGGTTATAATTATTGAAAAATTCTATAATAATTTTCTTTTTCCTGGTAAGTTCGGTATTACTATGGTTTTCAACTATAAGTAACATATCGTCGCGATATAAACCTCCGACCATCTCTGACATTTTTCTATGTAGTAGGTTAAGAATAAATATTCCAACGAGGTCTGTTACCTGCATTGAGTCAGATGATCACATTGTGATATCAAAATTGTTCTGTCTATCAGCCCTAGTCCAGAGATGGTTATTAAATTCAATCAGGGTTTTACGTGCGGTTAAAATAATATTTATTTCATCACTAGATAAGTCAGTATATTTTGAAGCGTAAATAAGTGCCTTATTAAGTAAGTTAGGGGTAATTGAAGAGTAGTAGTTAGCGATATCCATTTGTATAAATTTGTTTCTATGTTTTAATTTAATGTCTGCGAACCAATCGATTACTTCATTTGTACCGTTCCCAAGTTTAAGGTGTGATTTATGATTAAGGACTGGTATTATCCTATCTAGTATATGTTTGCTAATTATACCTAAATCAGATTTAGATGGTGCAATAAGTCTGACTGGTAGTTCTGCTTCGACATTTCTTTTGTGGTCCTTCATATTTATCTTCGGTTATCTTGGTGTGAAAGGTTCAGTCCTATTTTGAATACCTAATTTGTAAATAATTTCCGAAGCTTCGTTATTTAGGGTTGATAGATCTTCATTAGAGTTTTTTTTTATAATTCTTTCAATATTAAATTATTATAATCATCCTTTTCAATTCCGTATAAATTGTTAGTTTTTGTTTTTGTTCAGGTTGTCTATTTTATTTTTGAAGTCTTTGAGATATCCCTGGCCTTTATATTGGCCTTTATACTCTGATGGCTGGATAATCTTTCAGATTTTCCTCGATGAAACAGGAAAAAATGCAGGTTTTCACCTAATGCGGGCCCTAGGGGATCAAGAAAATGAAATTTTTTATGTGCATAATATGCCTTGAAATTTCGGGAAAAATCGGCTAGACGTAACGTCTTACAAAAAGACCTAACAAGCTGAAAAAATGAAGTTTCTCACCTAATGCGGGCCCTAGGCCATTAAAAGTTGGATTTTTTTTTATCACGGTAAGAAGAAGAGACTGACTAATACATAGTTACAATTTCAAGGAAATCAATCTGACGTAACGACTAAAAACAAACCTAAAAACCTGAAAAAACGCAGTTTTTCAACTAATGCGGGCCCTAGGGGATCAAAAAGTTAAATGTTTTTATGTGCATAACACTCCCAGAAACACAAGTAATACACATGTAAAGTTTGAAAAAAGTCGGTTGGGTACTTCTCGAGATTTAGGGATTCAAACTCACCGATACACATACACACAGACATCCTCAGAGAAGTGACGTAAGACATACATACATATAGACATACAGGGATGTGACAGTCAGACATACAGACAGATATTATAAGGGTGCGACGTTATATATATGTATCTATCTAAAAAGAGAAAGACTAAGAATTATAGAGAGAGATCGCTAAATCGCATAATGCGGTCCCTAGGGCATAGACAATTTGAAATTCTTTTTGCTCAGAACACTCCATGAAACATAAGTATTACATGTGTAAAGTTTGAAAACAGTCGGTTCTCGAGTTTTATGGATTCAAACTCACACACACACAGACAGACATCCTCAGTTTTATATATATAGATATTTCAAGGGTACCAACATTTTGGCACGCTCTCATCAGATAAAATACAAAAGTTGTTTTACAGATAGTGACATATCCAAAAACAAGAACTTATCGTTTTAAGTTCTGTTTGAATAGTGAAAAAGAAAATCAAATCTGAGGATGAATATGTTAATGAGGATAACGTAAAGTTGAAAAAGATCGTTATTAGGATTATTTTTTAAGGGAAGAAAAGATAGAGGTTAATATTAATATTAGGGTGGAAGAAAAACTTAAGGAAAGAATATAAAAAAAAAGTATATTATAGTTAGAAATAGACTATTAGTATTAATATATAATTGTATGGATCGTATTATAGATGGTGTAAAGAGAGTGAAATAATTATATTTATTTATTTAATTATAAAATTAAATGTTTTGGGAGTATCTATAATATAACATGAAAATTATAAATGTGTTAAAGTGGTAGAATATTAATTTTAAAAAGTGAGATATACTACGATTGGGTCTATTATAATAGTGTGTTTTAATATTATAGAGATAATATTTATAAGTACATGTTATGAAGAATTAGGGTTGTAAGTATATTTCATTTTATTATATTACAACAGGTTATTTATATATAAATAATTTTGGTGAGTATAAATGTTGTTTTTATTAATAGATAGATAATTTAAATATTTTTTTATATGTGAAGAGTTACGATGGATTTTTGTTTACGTTTTTAATATTTGTTGTTGTTGTTGTTCTTCTTCTTCCATGAGGGTAGATTCCACAAGCACGCCTTCCAGCGAAGCAACTGTTTCCAATTGATCAGGCTGGATCACCAGTGGAATCCGTCCGATCTCATGTATCCCCGACCGGCTGACTCTGTCCAGCGATTCTTTTCTGAGACATTCACTCTATATGTCTTTAATATCGGGACTGTAATCTGTCAATTCGTAGAAATAGCGGTTCTAACTTGATCGACTATCTTATCTCGGATCTACGACCTCTATCCATTAATGTTACTTCAAAGACTCTTCGGAGTAATCCCATTTCGGCAGCTTATATTCGTGATCGTATTCTTTAGATCATTACCCAAGATTAATGACAGTATATAAGGGTTGGCAATAATACCGAATTGAAGATAGCGGGTTTAGTTTTACACCTGCCTGATCACCGAATGCTGAAGCTGGTGCATTACTGCACTAGCTACTTCAGTTCTTGCACGTAATTCAGCCTCCTGCCTTCCAACTATCGACAAAAGGCTCCGAGATACTGCCATGGAATCAGATTTACACCCTCATCTTCAGACATTTTATCCCAGAGACATACCTTTGTTTTCGGACATTCAATTCTGGCAAAGACTTGTAAATAGTTGATACTCTCACATATTCATCTTCTCCTTCAGGCATTGTATTATCTCTTTTAAAATAAAATGATTATAAATTACACGTTATTATATATTGGAATATTTTTCAGTTCTCAACACTCCAAACAACTTTTTTCCAGTAACAAAGAAATGTGGCGTACTGTTTTAATAGTTCTCCTCGTTCTATGTGTATTGGGATTAGTAATAGCTGTGATCATTCTTGCAATACCAAACGATGTACCTTCAGGTTCGTAAAATATTGTTTACTTTTGGAATCAACCAAGAAATAAGCAAAGTCTCACATTCACACCCAACATATATATATATATATATATATATAGGAACGAGTAGGAACGAGTAGCCGTCGAAAAGGCTTGAGCTCAGCCGTCGGGGTCCTACTCGTTCCTATTACCCACTCTACTACCCTAAGTATTGAGTACTTTGGTGCGTTATGGTCCACCTGGTTCCTTACCACATTTCCTTCGTTATATATATATATATATATATATATATATATGGGATAACAAGTTATCGTTTTAGCAAATCCAGTTAGAGGTTGTGAGTACTCTGCACTATGGATAGTTTTAACGTACGGCGTTGTTTGACTCAACAAAAGGTTTCCTTAGTTAGGTAGCGAGTTTGCAAGAATTCCCATGCAGGTTATTCTTGGAGTAATAGTAGTGAAAGAGTGAAGAATACATGGTCGGTTGTACAAAAAGGGTTATATTTACAGTATTAACAATTGTTTCATTGATCAGTTGAGTCTAAAGGGTGCTAATCACTCGAAGCTGCATCACTCGAACTTAAATACAATGTGTGTCTCTGATCAAATCATCGGAATATTGGCATTGGTATTTATAGATACATCGGAGAATCAAGTGAATGAAAACAATAACATCAATAATAAAAGATAATAAAATATAACAATAAAGAAGTTAGAATGAAAATGATAAAGATGTAAAAAATAAGCAAAAAATAAGTACAGAATACGGTTGCTGATAATAGTGGTGGTGGTGGTGGTTGAAGTTATAATGGTGAGTAAGTGGATGTGTAAAATAGTGATGACGGTAAAGATAACAATAACATGAAAAGAAATACGAAATACATGATATGTAGTATAAATGTAAGCGGTACAATCAAATCTCAGAGGATTAAAATCAAAAATCAAAAATAGAAAATAAAAAATAAGTAAGAGAGAAAGAGATAAGGGATAGGAGACAGAGAGTGAGGATAAGGATTCGAGGATGAGACATAACGGGTAGGACTAAGGACGGGGAAGAAGTAGATATATAGTGAATAAAAAGTGAAAGGGGCAGTGATGATATATGGGTGATTAAGTTCTGGCAGACTGATTGTTTTATCTTAATGGAGGGGATGCGGTTATAGAGAGAGAGTGGATGAAATTTTGGGAGATTTATGATGTTGATTTAATGATCGGTTGGTCAGTTGACAGCTAATAACAGTGGAGTGGTGTGGAGCTAGTACATTAAAACCCGAGTGGTTCTGCTTCAATTCTGAGATTGCTGGATCGAATCATGCCAGTTTGAAGTTAGAGAAAAACTATCAAGCCACCGTGTTCCCATTGGAATAAAACTCTATTGTCCCAGGGAAAATGCAAACTTATATTTGATCTGTGTCGCAAAAAATAATAGTTAGTTGCGGGTGTTTTAGAGAGTTATTAGTTCAAGTCACCCTAAGAAGCTATGGATCTGACTCCACTATCGATCAGCTGTAGTTCTGGTAGAATGACCAGTATGAAAAGCAGATAGATAACGGATTCGCATCTATAACTTCCTTGTGTAACCTTGAACCAATCCTTTGGTAAACGAAACTTCATCGTTTTTCTTAATATGTAAATTCTACCTGTGCTCATCTTTGTACCATCACTAGTAATCTACCGAATCACACACACACACACAGACATGCACACCAGCACACACACACACACACACACACACACACACACACACACACACACACACACACACACACACACACACACACACACACACACACACACACACACATACAACTATATATATATATGTATATAATAGAAAGGAGCGAAAGAGATTGAGAGCAAAATATTAGGTGTGTGTGTGACATCGTGCACAAGTATTGCCATTTCGGCAGACGAAAGATGCCTCAGAGGAGCATACTGCAAACAAAATACAAATACTGTAGTGACACACATATGTAATATAGTTGTCTGGAAACCATCGATCAGCTTAGTGTATCCACTGCTATATAGTTTAGATTTTAAACGCATTCTAATAGTCTTTAAAATGTAACAAATTGCATAACTGCAATAAAATGAACAGACATTTTGCAACATAGCGAAACCTACGGCGAAACCAGCGGAAATATTACGGTCTTGGTAAACCTCATCTATGAATATTATTCTACGTACTTGATAATAATAAATGTTGTCAATATATAATTAATAATACTAGGAAACTATGTTCTCGCAGCAATTGTATGATGCGTCGGGTAATGTAAGACATCTTTATTTTCAGCTCAGCGTTGATTGAAGAGATCTGTCATGAAAGGTGTTCGAGTTCTGATCATTCTATTGTTATTCTTTTTCATACATGACTGAACCTTTGAGTCATTTCGTTTTTTAATATTGCTGTGTGAGTTGTGTGAGATTAGACTCATATTCGTTACATGTAGAGCAAATCTATAGCGGTTCGCGTTTTGGCTCGAATATCCATATTTATTTTACTGAATGATAAATTTAGCAAATGAATTACAGCGTTGTTAGTGATGCTTTAAAATACAACTAGCGACGTATTTGTGGTTCATTAATTCAGTTTCTCATAAGGAGGCAGGATGCCATTGTTGTTGCATTGTTGGACTAATTCATAGCAGTGTTATTTCCGGCATTTTACCTTCTGATTTCAAATTAGGTGGAGTTCAGCTTTGCTTTCCAACCTCCCGATGTCGATTAAATAACGTACCAGTAAAGTTGTCTTGTTTCTACGCTAGAACCAATTATTTCGGTGTTTATAATTTAGAAGCAAAAATGTAGTTTTTACGGCTATTAATTTAATTACTTTTACATTCCGAGGTTAGATATCACTGATGTGAATTGTTCTTAACATTGGTCAAGGATCGATGAAATATATATAACCTATAAAATTTCCTTCAATGATTGATAAAATAAATGAAGTGGGTGTTAGAAATGAAAAGTCAAGACACTGCCGTCGGTAAGACAAGTTAAAAAGGTATTGTGTTTTGGATTCCTCAATTTATGCTATATGGTTTCAACTCTAGTTGTTATTACTAGTCATTATGGCCTATTTATTGTGTTTACTATTATTGCCGAAAGCACTATTTTACGCAATTCAACCCACTGTTCCTTTTTCTATATATTTCCCTTTCGTACCAATTTGGAGCCTTTTTGAAAAAAAAAAAAAAAATGAGCGCTATTATTTGGATTTCAAAATTTGAATACATCACTTAAATATATGTCATTAAATATCGCAAGAGATTTAAACTGTCGTTCTGCCATTAAACTATATTAGTAGCGTTAGTATTAGTAGTAATAGTGCTACTTTAATTTCCATTAGTTATTGTACAACTAATTGTAATGTAAGTTCTGACATCTATCTGATGAATTTATATATTTTACTATTAGACACTATAAATCTGTATAGTTAAAAATGATCTAAAACTGCATTTTTTCATTGATATCTAGAAAACCTTTGTCTCGGTGAATCTTGTTTGAAAGCGGGTAAGTATAATACTTTTTATGAAAGTATCAGTACTAACATAATACCCGTCAGAATAAAGGGGTTTATAGTCAAAATATTTTATTTAATAATTGTTTTATGTCATTATATGTAAAGATGTTTGAACGCACGAATTTGTTTGATCTTCTCGCATTTGTGATTTCAGCCATCGCCTTCTTTACTTTTGCGTTAAATTAACTCAATAACAATAATTTTCGTCCATTATCAAACATATAGGTGGATTGGCAGTATCGGTAGAGGGTCGGGCGCCATACTTTGACGTATAGAGTTACGGCCCTTGCCATTCTGAGTTCAAATCCCGCCGAGGTTAACTTTGCCTTTCATCCTTACGGGGGTCGATCAAATAAAGTACCAGTAATGCACTGCGTAATTTCTGGCCTTGTGCCAAACGTAGAAAAAATTATCAAACATATTTGCACTAAATTACGATGGTTTCGTTTTATCTCTTCTATGTTAAATATGTAAGAAATGTTAATTAAATTATCTCAACGATTAGATTACTGTCGTAAAGAGTCTTTTAGAATCACACAAGACATATTTGAAACTCCCTCGAGCTATTTTCACATTATCGTTTCATTACTCGGTCAATTTAATATCATTGGACATCACATTACTTCTGACGTGTGATATAACAATTGCGCTATTCAGATTTTCACAATGATTTTGTCATTGATTGTTATTAATCCTGATAAAACAAGCGTTTGCTCACGAAGATATACAACACTAGATTTTCTATCTGAGAATCGGATGAATTCATCTTAACACATTGAAGTCACAGCAAAATCAGAGTAAATACCCTGACTGACTCATCAAAAATGGAAGCTTGTTGACAATCGTTATGAATGATGAGTTCTTGGTGAAA
Source organism: Eledone cirrhosa (assembly GCA_964016885.1). Taxonomy (NCBI): domain Eukaryota; kingdom Metazoa; phylum Mollusca; class Cephalopoda; order Octopoda; family Eledonidae; genus Eledone; species Eledone cirrhosa. The sequence continues at coordinate 89,149,170 of OZ024742.1, read as the reverse complement.
AGCCGAGCTTAGTAATAACTACAAACGGGTATGTTGGTGCTGTACATGGTGTATAGTGATTCTTTTGAAGTGTGAGGAAAAATATTTAATTTGCTGTTTTTATCATGTCTTTACACGATCAAATAATTTAGATAGCAATGAATAGAGAATAATGTACACCTGGTGTTTTTGTTAAAATTACAACCCTGAAGAAGGGATTTGTTTGGTCTTTGTTAAGAATACATTCGTAATTTCGGATATTTATATGAATATGCATGGCCTTAGATATATATTTGAAACTGAACTTTTAGATGCGTAGCCACAGAGCTGATTGACTGCATATTTAATTCTCGATTGATCTATTTCACGCTACATCTCTATATTCGAGGTTGTCTATCCGTAGACACAACTTCAAGATTTTGGGTTGTATTTACCTGATGTACCTTCCATAGAGTATAAAACATTCTATGACATTTTCATAAATAATAAAAGCAATCAAAAAAGGATTCGGGAAAGTTCAATATACGAGCACATGTTTAAAGAAATTTAAACAAAACCGTTGTAAACGTACACATATACATTTCACCTGAAAAATTGACATTTGCATCTTCTCATTCGCGTTAAAAGCTTACACCTGTAGGCTACATATGGTGTAGGCACATTAGCTCACTAAAGAGACAAATGCCAATAAAATTATTGCTAAAATCATTTCAAAATATTACGTTGGTTTCATGTAATAATTTAGTAATAATTGACAGCAAAAATATTGAAAATAATTACATGTTATGTATGTTGAATAATAATAATTTCTTCTTTTGGAACAAGGCCAGCAATT